>JAJJMB010012776.1:301699-329265 GCA_023531105.1 Papaver atlanticum | reverse complement strand
ATTTAACCAATGCCTGCATGACACATAGGTGGGGGAAAGGAGTGGGGGCAAAGAGTGGGGATATATATCATTTTCGATTTTTTACCTTTATTTCTCATGATTTATAACGGCTGATACCAGCATTATTGGGGGTGATACCATTTAGCCGATCCAACGGGTAGGATCGCTTAAGATCTTGAGATGGTATCTGCCCCTAGCAATGCTGGTATCAGCCCTTATAAATCGTGTTACTTCGGATCAATATCTTATTCAACTTCAATATGCTAATGTTAACCATCAGACTCATGGTTAGGTACATATCAGGCTCAAGGAGGTTAGGTATAGGTCAACACGAATCTGGTCCATTTCTTTTGCCAAAGTTACAAAAAAGCCTCAAAACCCGGGTACGATGTTGATCCGAACTAACCGCACGTGTAACACGTGTCAATCATCATAACCGTTAGATGATTTCCACTTCGCATAAGGTTCTTCATTCGTGTCACACATAAACCCAAACACACGCATGGCCACACGCGTGAAACCCTAGATTTCTCAAACTCCCCCTTTCTCTCCTTCCTCCTCCTTCCCACACACCAGATCACCGGAATCCCCCACCGGAACCCTAGAATCTCTGACACTATCACTCCCTCTTCACCACCTCACATCGTCGAACCTCTCAGAGATCTCCTCCCCCGATTTCCCCCAAAAATTTCATTTTTCAGCCGCCAGGAAAAAGAGATCTGGTAACAGGTCAATTTTAGGGTTTTTATTAATGGGATTTTATTTAATCCGTCCAATTTTTTCAGAGATTCCAAGTTTAATTTCATAAATTATTGATTGAATTTGATAATGGCACAACAACATGAGAAATTCGGTCCGTTTGGAGTAGTTACACCAATGGAACAACACCACGAAGAAGAAGAGCCAGAGGAAGATGAAGAAGATGTAGAGATGAGAGACGAAGGAGAAGCAGAAGAAGAAAGAAAAGGAAATTCAAATAATACTCCGTCGACACCAACAACGGCGGGTGGTGGTGGTGGAATAAGGAGGAGTAGACCAAAAGAAGAAAAAGAAAGAACAAAATTAAGAGAAAGACATAGAAGAGCAATAACAGCAAAGATATTAACAGGATTAAGAAGACATGGTAATTATAATTTAAGAGTAAGAGCTGATATTAATGATGTTATTGCTTCTCTTGCAAGAGAAGCTGGTTGGGTTGTGCTTCCTGATGGTACTACTTTCCCATCTTCTTCTTCTTCCTCCACCTCCTCTCAGGTCAGTATTTGGTGCCCTTTACTCATTTCTTTACTTAAAATGTCTATGAAATCTGAATCTTCTCTGCAAATTATTTCCATTTTTTTATTTCTCTTTGACCCACTCTGGATTTTTACACCCCAAAATTTGCTTTTTCATACCTTTGGGTTCTCAAAATTTGTTGGCTAGCTTAGGCTCTTGGCTTGTGCAAGCAAGCCACAGGTGTTTAGAATGTGGCTCTAGTGTTTGGGAATTGATGAACCTCTTGAATGCGTCTTGTTTGCATCAGAGCTCACTTGTACATTGACTACTGCTCTAGACTGACAGTGAGAAAAGTCTGGCAGCCATCAAAATTCACTTGCACATTGGCTAGTGCTCTTGCAAATTTTGAAGTAGTGCACATTTTGAGACGTGGATATTTAAGTTGCATTTTAAAGCATTAAAACTCACTTAGGAATTGTGTTAGTACTAAGAAATGGGTGCATATAGAGTAATTAATTATTGGGTGTACTTATAACATCATGTTTAGATCAAATTATCTCTCTCCTTTGCTACGTATACGGTGAATAAGTCTTTCTCTGGTCTATCATTTTCCAGCTAAGCTGTCAATGACACGTGTCCTAGTTTCTGTTGGAAGTTGGGCTTTTTTCTCGTGAAAAGAGAAACACTTTATTTAACTAACGTACGCCGCATTAATCTGTGAGGTGCACGTTAGTAAAGTGTAATTGTACTTAACTTCATCTCTCAGCAGCTGCTTCCCGTTGGAGACGGTTAAGAGTAAAGTTTTTTTCAGGGTCCCGCCCAAAATGAGATCCAATGGCGAAAAATTAACCTTGAAACTCACTCCCCCTCATTCTTGGATCCATCAAAACTATCACTCACACTCTAAATAAGAGAGTTTCCTCCTCTTTATGTTTTGATCTTCATTTTGTTTAGTGGGTTTGTTTCAAAGAATTAGTGTGATAATGGGGATATTATCTGTTCAATGTTTTCAGGCAACAAAACCAGTAACAACAGTAACAAATGCAGCAGCATTAATAAGTACTAATCAAATGGTTGGTGGTGGTACAGCACCAGTAACGCCGAGTATTATTGGTGTTAGAAAATCAGTTGATTGTCGATCAGCGGGTCGAATGAAGACTGTTTTTGTACCGAGTAATGTTGATGTTAGTACTAGTAGAAGTAGTACAATTGCTAATGCGGTGGTGGGTGATCAAGCTGGAGAGAAAGTTAATGATGATTCTTCGGCTCTGATTGATGGTTGTATGGAGGTTGTGGATATTAAGGATACGAATCCTGATAGGGTATGTTACTTTTTTTCGTTTGAATTGTATATCTATATCTATCTTGAAGTTTCTTGATTCCAATGATTTGTTTGTTTCTTTATTTTGGAGTTCTGCACTAGAATACTAGACTGGTTAATGTAATTGTTTAGCAAGACTGAAACTAGGGAGGACCTTCCTTTTCATGGAATTGGAGTGAAAGAGAGGAGATTTGTCCAATTTGAAAATTGATTTGGGATTATATGATAAATGTTTATCATCCTGTTTACTTCAGCAATGATTTAAGTTATGAACCTGGGGAGGTGTTAATAGTTGACAATATTGGGTTAAATGTAAACATCTTTCTAGGGGTTATGCTTTTTTTGTGTTGCGTAAAGAGAATATGTTTGCTAGTGGCAGACTTGTGCTTACTGCTGAAACGTTGAGTCATTTTGTTTGGGTTTGGAAGATGGTTTATTTTGATATGCCATCAAATAGTTGAATACCAACTTATATGTAATGACATTTCTAAAGTCTATCATTCTTATCATGTGGTTAACTAAAGATGGTAAGTTGCCTCAGTGACATTTCAATTTTGTGTCTCTTAGCCAATTATAGTACTAGTTGGCTGTCACATTTTTGTGTTGCAGTTGGATAATTCTTTCTTGTTAGAGTTATGAGTAGCTATTGGCAGCATTTAGGATGGATTACTCATATCAAATTATCCTTCTTCAGTTGCATAATCTTTCTATGCCAATGCCATTGTATCCCTTTTTTCATTCTATAAACCTATGAATCAAAGCTTTTCTTCCATATTCTTATATCTGTTTGATTCTTCCATAGATAATGGATATAACAACAAACTTTCAGGAAAGGGATTTTTCCAGCAGCCCGTACGTTCCAGTTTATGTGATGCTACCTGTGAGTTTTCTATGAAACCTTCATCCTTCTAAGGAAACAAGTTTTGTCTACTCGGCAAGTAATGTTGATCTGGGATAGCAGGTTCTCTTTATATCTGATTGTCCTGGATCACACTGATTTACTTTAAATGTAATGTTTTCTGATGACAGCTGGGCATCATCAATTCGAAGTCCGAACTGGTTGATCCAGATGGTTTGTTAAAACAGCTGAGGACCTTAAAATCGATTAATGTCGATGGTGTGATGGTTGATTGTTGGTGGGGTATTGTAGAGGCACATGCTCCGCAAGAGTACAACTGGTATGGTTATAAAAGACTCTTTCAACTTGTGCGTGATCTCAACTTAAAGTTGCAGGTGAGCTGTGCACCTCTTTTTTCTTTGTTATTATGCACTTAAGAGTTTAGATAATACTGTTTCTTTGTGTTCAAAGATTTTTGTCTGTCCAATTATCCCTTTGATAAGTTGTCTTAGGATTCTCTTGTTCAGACAACTAAAATTAAGCCTTAGCTAATATTCAGGCGTGCTAGATTGATTTTGATTGAGAGGCTGTTGAATTTGAATTGGTGTAGGTCGTATTGTCATTCCATGAGTGTGGAGGCAATGTTGGGGATGATGTCTGCATTCCTTTGCCTCACTGGATAGCAGAAGTTGGTCGCAACAATCCTGACATTTTCTTTACGGATAAGGAGGGAAGGCGGAACCCTGAATGTCTTTCTTGGGGGATAGACAAGGAGCGTGTTTTGAGAGGTCGGACAGCTGTTGAGGTAATGGAGTCTGGTATGCTATGCCGGTTTCCTTATGAACTCTCATGTAACCCTTTACTGAGAGAAGAATCTCCCATGTTTTTTTTTTGTCCCTAATCTTCAACTGCACGTAGTTCAAATGCACGATAGGTATTCTATTAAATTCAGGATCCATGCTTTCATAGGCTGCAGGTTTGATGGGTTAGCTTATTGATAAATTTCATATGGCTTGATGTGACTGCCAGCTACTTACAAATTAAAATCTCAAAACATAATATTTTAACGAATAACAAAAGGATTGGAGTGAACAAGAATGCAGAGACATACTTGTATATTAGTAAACTGATTGAAACGCATCATATGAATAAGTGTTTGATGTGGCTTGTTGTTCGATGTGGGCATGTGGAATCAATTATAATAAGACATGTGGCATTTGAGTTAGTCAAAATCAAACATTGTTTTTCATGGGATTTGTTGAAAGGAAACAAAACTTAGAAATTTGCATTAGTATCTACTCATTGCAAATATTGTTTGATATTTTACTAAATGCATATCACACATTCCATATTATGATTGGACACATGCTCACATCAAACAACGACCCACATCAAAAATATATTCATATGTTTCACTATGATTTCTTCTTTAAGATACTTCCTTAAACTTGTTTGGAGAAAGGATTTCACGTGGACCCTGAGTTATGTTGGTAACATGAAATGTGAAGAGTTGGTAGCTTAGTTTGATCGTCGACCCTAATTAGTCATGTCTCCCCTCATAGGGATCAAATGAAGGGTCAATTGACTCAATTCTCATTAGATTGTTGTTGCTTCTTGGATACTCTTGGTGGTTCTGTGTTTTATATTATATCTTACTTCCCCGCTTGGTATAATTCTTGTTAAATTGACTCTGAACTGATATTTCTTATCTGGTAATAAGTATAGGTATATTTTGATTACATGAGAAGCTTCCGTGTAGAATTTGATGAATTCTTTCAACAAGGAGTAATTTCTGAAATTGAAGTTGGATTGGGACCATGTGGGGAGCTGCGCTACCCATCGTACCCTGTAAAGCACGGATGGAGGTACCCAGGCATTGGGGAATTCCAGGTAATCAACAAGGTTATGTATTATGCTAAGTGTCAATTCCAACTATTTAAAATCAGCTTTGCATACTGGACTACTAGTGATGTGCATAATTCTAAAAAAAGTGGGATCATGGGGATTTTGTATGAAATCTCCAATGATGACTAGTTACAGACATGGTTAAAATTATGAATGTCAAACTACCAAAAGGAAGTTCACCCTAAGGAAGCTATATCCACAAACATAGATAGAAGGCTGATGCAGCAATCTTAAAACTGAAAGTCTAAAAGTAATCAGTTTCTCCACTATCTCCTTTTTTCTTGTCTTTTTCTTGTTTGTCGAATTAGGTTTAGGATATAAATCCCAAACTGATATGATGCATTAGTATAGCTGATCCATATTTTCTTATATTCACCAATATGTCAGATTACTTGGTATTGTAATTCACACATTACACCCAGTATATCAATGGTGATACTTTATGTGATAAAATTGAAGATGGGTTGTCGGGGAATCCGAAAGTATTTTTATTAACTACACATATCACTTGTGTCTTTATGTTATGTTATTTTTATAACATTCTCTTTTTAGTAGTTAGCTTGGTTTCTGTCATCTGTGTTGAATAGTGCAGCCTCAAATTCTGGTTACCGAACTATTTGATCTCAATATTAGTTATGCCACAATCTTCGCATCCTAATAAGGTTCCGCACTACCACCACCTGATCATCCGCCTAAACGTCTTGATTGGTTCTGTTTAGGATGTGTTAGCTAGATCTTTTATTTCCATAGATGTATATATTAAGCCTTTTGAATTTTCTGGATATTGTTTCAGTGTTATGACAAGTACTTGATGAAGAACTTGACAAATGCAGCAGTGGCAAGAGGCCACTCTTTTTGGGCTCATGGACCAGAAAATGCAGGTTGTTACACTTCACAACCACATGAGACCGGGTTCTTTTGCGATGGAGGTGACTATGATAGCTACTATGGACGATTCTTCCTCAACTGGTATTCACAAATATTGATTGAGCATGCTGATCGTGTACTGTCTTTGGCCAAGTTGGCCTTTGAAGGAACCAGTATAGCTGTAAAGGTAAATAAACACGTTCAAACTTTGCTCCCTTTTTTCCCCTCAGATCAAAATACATCAACTTGCCGGCTCGGGGAATACTTAGCCTTATAGTCTGCCACAGTGTTACACTAAAACAATACAATCTTGATGGAATATGATATTTTCCCATCTCAGACCAACAGACTTAGAGAACATCAATAACTTGCTGTTATCTCCTCCAAGCACCTATGGTGCTGGTTCAAGCATTAGGTGAGGATGATGCACAATAAATGACTGAAAAATAAACTTTTATGCTATGAGTAGTTTATTATAATTTAGCATGTTGTGAGGTTGCTGAAGCAGTTCTGTTTGACCTGGAATTTCTCAGTCCACACCCATAGGTTTTACTAGCTGAGTTGACATGCTGTATGCTTTTTCTGTTAGCGAAATGTTTACCAGTGATTAAAAATGTCCACGATTGCGGCTAACTTTCTTGGTAAAGAATTTTTTTGTCCCATTCCACAGCAACGTCCTGAAGAAAGTTTGATCCAAGTTACCAGCAAAATTGCCTAATTCACCTGTTTGTTTGTTTTTCTTTCTTCAATTTGATATCATCTCTCGTTTGTGTTTCGTTGAACCAGTTATCAGGAGTCCACTGGTGGTATAAGACGGCAAGCCATGCTGCAGAGTTGACTGCTGGGTTTTATAACCCATGCAATCGTGATGGATATTCAGCAATCGCGGCAATGTTAAAGAAACATGAGGCTGCACTGAACTTCACGTGTGTTGAACTTCGTACTTTAAATCAAGCAGAAGACTTCCCAGAAGCACTTGCAGACCCAGAGGGTTTGGTTTGGCAGGTAATGAAGAAGATATTCGTATTGAAGTTATCATTTAAATTTATGAACAACTTCAGACTTATTGTTTTGTGTTCGTTTTGCTCTTAGGTACTGAATGCTGCATGGGATGCTTCCATTCCCGTGGCCAGTGAGAACGCTCTTGTTTGCTATGATCGTGAAGGGTATAACAAGATACTAGAAAATGCCAAGCCATTAAATGATCCAGATGGAAGACACTTGGTCGCATTCACATACCTTCGGCTGTCATCTTATCTTATGGAGGAACCGAACTTTGAGGAATTTGCACACTTTGTGAAGAAGATGCATGGTAAGACATCTATCTGACAATCTCTATGTTTCATTGTTACGCAGTATAATGTTTCACTTCTTACATTGTTAATATAACCACTTTGTCATGTATAAGAACTTCTTTCTTTCATTTTCCCTTATATTTCAGATTTGTTCATGCTTGATTTTAGCTACCTTTTTGAGTTGCTAGAAAGAAAAATTATGACTTCTTTACTTCCATATTAACGGAAACGGAGGTCCATCATATGAAACATGACAACTTCTTTTATTTTCATTTGGCAGGAGAAGCAGTTTTGGACCAGTAATCGTAATGTGAGGATCATCAAGGCTATATGTGATCTAACTAATGAATATCAATATCTTCTGTTGACGAAGTATTGTTTCTTCGTTTGCAGTTTTGTAAGAATATAATACTGTTACTACTTAAGGATGGATCTGGGGATGTTTCCCACCTGTACATCATATATACTTTATAAGAGATAAAATTAGAGATATCCGGCTAGCCTTCAGTTCTTTTTTGTTTTGTAATTGATTATGTTTTTTTAATTTAAGAAGAACTTGAAGAGTTGTCAACAACTAAGATGAAACGTTGAACCATCACAAATCACAGAAAAGTCCCATTGTCTTTGTTCCCTAATCAGCAGCAACCCAAGTATACTCCCACTGATATATCATTGCTGTCATGCCATCAATCACCACAGCTACCGTCATTTCAGATTTGTGTTCTTTGTCCATCACCATCATTAGCCATGATAATCAACGATTCTCACAGCAAACTCAACCCATTCATACAAGCAGCGCCAGATTCCCAGATTCTCACAACAAACGAAAAAAAAGACTTTCGATTTGTCATTTCCCAATTATTGACCATGATCAGTATGAACCCACGTGTAAGTTTTTTTTTTTTTTGTCGTTGGTCACTTCACAATTTTAAAACTAAAATTGGATGGTCAAAGATAGGAGTATTATTAATGCTTTCTTTGTTATTTATTTTATAAAATATATATCTTATGTTTACTTTTTTGAGTTATTAGGTGTAATGGAGTCATTTGGAGCAAAAGAAGGCAAACTCATTCATTTAAAGCCGGCTAGGTCGTGCTAGAAGGAGGTGAAGAATGAATTGGCAGTTTCCCATAACTGACAGTTAAGTAAGAAAGCAAATGGGCAGTCGGTTCTCTGAAACTGACAGGCCAAATATCACTGTGGGGCCCTTATCCTAACGTGCGAGGTGCCAATATGAATTCCTTTTCGTACACAAACCTAAAAATCAGAGAAACTCATCATTAGAGTTTATTTATGTTTCCTGCTCTGCCTGAGCGAGATGGCGGCAGCGTCATTCAGAGAGAAAAGAAGAGATATCAAGAGAGTTATTCAGGGAGAAGATGGTAGAAATTATGGGGTTCCTGTAATTGATAAAGCAAGACAGAGGAGAAGAAGAACGAGACCGAGAAGGAAAAGGAGAAGGATTGAAGCTGTTACTGTTAAACAGATGAAAAAATTTAGGAGTTGGATCGAATTCAGAAGAGGGGTTTGTATGTTTCTGGAATTTGTAGAAAATGGAGTTGGTATCTGTTATGGGTGTGTGATGGTAAAATCGAATTAGGGTTTTGTTGAGAGAATGAGATCTGTTTTAAGCACAAAGATTGAAGAAATTGGGTGTCTGTTGCTGTAGGTGACTGATGAGGTAAAGTTGAGATTGAAATTGAAGATTAGAAGAAGATTTCGAAGTCAGAATAGAAATGAAGAGTGGGTTCTTGCTCAATTCAGTCTTGAACTAAGAAATCAAGAGTGTTGCTGGCTTGTAGAAGTCAGTGATGAACAGAGTTGAATCTGTTAGGTTGTGGGGAAGTCTAGGCAAGAATCAATGGAACTTGAGCTGATGATGTTGCAGAAAGAGATGAGTTGAATTCGGGTTGCATGAATGTTTTAGATGTATGTTAGGGCAGGCATGAATCGAAGCTGTCTATGGTGTTACAGAGAGTTGGAATTGGTGTTGTTTGTTGCTGTGATTAAATGCTGCTAACGAAGTAACAGGTGCAGCTGGAGATGGAACTGGTGGAGGATATCATGGGTTACAATTGGGTTCTTGACAGTCAAGATGGAGGAGAGTAAGGATGAACTGTTGGTGATGGGACTGTTGTGTTGGTGGAATTGAAATTGCAGGTGGCCAGGAGAGCTGGATATGCTTACTTGTGGTGGATCTGATGTTGGTTCTTGGTCTGAAGCTGAGACTACAGGGAATGAGATATGAGCTGGTATTTGAAGCTGAGAGGGCCTTTGCAGTTGATGGCTGAGAAGATACAGCTGAATTGAAGCTGGTTGTGATGGACTGCCGCAGCTGATTAGAGCTGCAACAGATGATGCTAGCTGGTGTGAAGATTACTGAGAACTCATGAAGTAGCAGGTGGAAGTAGTCTGAAGCTGTTGTCGCCAATGTGTAGCAGGTGCTGGTGCTGTTTCGCAGAAGCGGCCTGAGTTTGAAATGCAATGGGTGCTGTATATTAATGAACTGCAGGTTACCTGAGCAGATTAAGTTGTCGTTGAGCTGCAGTAATGGGTGTTTTGGAGCTGCGAAGCTACAGAATTGCAGTTGTCTGTGTTTACAGCCAACAATGAAATGGTTATGCTGGTGAGTTGAGGCCTGGATTCACAGTGCAGTAACTGATGGTGGATACAATGGGTTTGAGCACTGGTGATGGAAGTGGAGATGCAGTGTGTTATTTTGTGTTGGGGTCGAGCACTTGAGGGTGATGCTGCAATACATGAATTGGTGGCAGATGTTGGTCCAGGGGAATGGGTCGTGGTTGCTGGCAAGGTATTGCAGTTGCAGAAGCTGGTGATGATTATTTTGCTGTAGCTGGAGATGGGATTGCGCTGAGGTTATTGAGGTGAGACCTGAACATAATTGGCTGTGTTTGAATGGATGAATTGAGCTACAGATATATGAGTTGAGTGCTAGAACTGGAATTAGGTGAATATTAGCCGAAGTGCAGAGTGCACAGCCGTCATGGCTGGATTTGAGTTGGTGATGCACAATGATTGTGCTGAGTTCAGGCCGTGCAAAAGCCAAGGCCATGGATACTCAGTTCATTCAGCTCTGACTCAGGTCTGACTAGATCACCTGACTCACTTCAACTCGGTCTGACCTCTGAGTTGACCCGGGTTGTCTGACTCGTTTGACCGGTAAGCGGGTGGACTTTGCCGGTCACCTGAGCTACTTCCCCGACAATTTTTCGGTAAACTTCCGGCGGTGAACCCAGTTTTCCGGCGACTACTTTTTGGCAAGAATTTCATTGGGTTATTTCTACACATAGTTTAATGGGCTTGGTGGACTTTTTGGTGATGGACTTTGAAGATTATACCTAATTTTAGAACGATGTTTTGGGGACTACCCCTAAATAGTGGGGGACTACTTTGTTATTCAAATGTTCACCCTAAATTTTAAGGGGTGTCCTAAAAGATTAGGGAAGACTAATCTGTCCTTATCCTAATTAAGGTTATAACTAATCCTAATAACCCACTAATTTAACCACTACCCACTAATCTAACCCCTAAATTAAAACCTAAAATCAGTTTCATCTTCCTCTTCTTTTTCTTTTATTCTTCTTCTTCTTCTTCTCCTCTTCTTCGTATACATCGTCGATTCGAAAAAATTCATCGTCGATTAATCAATTTTAAAAAACAATGCGTTCTAAGCAGACACCAAGAATTCCCGGATTGAGTCCGGGTCTGGCTAGCATAGCGAATCTCCCAAATCAATTTGAAGTTGATAAGCAACTTCAAGCAAAGTTGGGAGACGAAGTGAAGCATCCAACATCAACCAAGGAGTCTGATTCTATCAAAATGAAAATCCGCAGGTAATTTACTTCATACCCATTCCTTTGAATCGTTTTTGGTTGAAGAAATCGATTAGAAATCATCAAAAACCATTGAAAATGGTCGTTACAGTAGAGATTTCGGCTAGGAGAAAATTTTAAAACCCTAGAATTTGGTAACCGAACTTTCAATATGCAGAACAGTTCGGCCAATTAGTAATTTTTAGGTAACCGAACTATGAAGTTCGGTAAGCTCGCAAAAAAAAAAACGTAACCGAACTCCTTCTTTATATAAAAAATTTGAGTTCGGTTACCTCGATAAATTTATATAGGTAACCGAACTTTCAATATGAAGAAAAGTTCGGCCAATTAGTAAGTTTTAGGTAACTGAACTATGAAGTTCGGTAAGCTCGCAAAAAAAAAACGTAACCGAACTCCTTCTTTATATGGAAAATTAGAGTTCGGTTACCTCGATAAATTTATATAGGTAACCGAACTTTGATAAAATATAGTTCGGTTACCTCGCACTTTCTATGTGGTAACCGAACTTTGATCTGTCACATACAAACTTGTAGTTCAGTTACCTCGCAACTTATACCAGATAACCGAACTTTAGTCTGTTAACATTTTGTGTTTGATGTAATCCCATGTTCAATTTTATTTGATAAGACAATATTCTGTTAGCTAATAATGTGGTTTTCATTCATTAGGAATAAAGGGAAAAAATCTAATCCCCACGTAGCCGAAGATTTGAGAACTCCAACACCTCGCGGTAGGATACATCTGGATTTCCGAAACCGTGGTACTAAAAATGCAAAACATGGAGGGGGATCATTACAGGAAGTCAATCAAGAAGTGATGGAGAATACAATTGATAATGTTATTGAAGAAGAGAATGATGATTAAGAAGAGCAAGGAAATGAAGACCAAGGAAATGAAGAGGTTGAACAACAATGAGAACACGTTGAAAATGTAGAGGAAGAAGAACAAGGACAGGGCAAAGAAGGAGAAGGATGATGAAGAAGAGGGAGAGGATGAAGAGGAGGGAGAGGATGAAGAGCAGGAAGAGGATGAAGTGGAGGAAGAGGAAGAAGAGCAAGAAATAGTTCATGTTAAAGAGAAAAAGAAGCGGAAGCCGCCTTGTGATAGATACTCACACATTCCCCCTGATAATTTGTGTTTGCCACCAGTGAACCCAACTTATGGTACTCCAAATGATGGAGGGGCCACATTGTTTGGATACAAACACTCATGGGCTGCGAAGATCTATGCGACAAAGGTATTCTTTAAGTTCATTCTTAACTAACAAAACGATTTTTTTTGGGAGATTGTTTCGTCAAGTATTAATAGTGTTATGTTATTTTCGTAGGATCATAATGATGCAGTTCGTCTTATTCGTCGTCAAAAGGCGTCCAAATGGGATATTTCTTTGGAGTGTGACGATTTTCAAGCAAAGGTGAAACAGTGTGTGTTATGGAGAGCTATTGAGTATGCACATGTGGATTTTGACGTTGCCGTATCCGCATTTCTCGAGAGGTATTATCCCGAGACATATACAATGCATCTTCCATTTGGCGAGATGGGAATTACTCCGGATAATTGCTCGAGAATAACCAGCTTACCAGTGGAAGGTAAATGTCTTCGAGAAGGCTACAACCCCTCGATGCATTATGAAGCTCTCGAAGAATTGGCTCTAAAATGTCTAGGATGGGATGCAAGAAAGGCTCAATGTGAGTTTAGACGTTTTGTGAAGTCCCCTAAACGGGGCGATGAGTATAATCCAAGAGAGGTAAATGGAGCGTTCAAGAAGAAGGTGAAGAAATTCAAGTTGGTAAAGTTGAAGGAAGCATTTGGAGGGACAAGAAAGAAGGTGGAGAAAGGAAAGTTGGTGATGGACCAGGAGACCCTTAGGCATCATGTCACCGCTTATTGGTTATATCAACTAGGAACCGTCATTTTCCCCGACACTCTGGAAATAGGGTGGATGCACATTATCTACAGCTTTTTGGAGAATCTCGATGAGATTAACCAATACTCTTGGGCCATGGGGTGCTTGCTTTTTTTTATAGGAGAGATGAGCAAAGGGTCGAGGATTAAGACAACTCAAATTGGAGGTTACTTAACTCTTATTCAGGTAACTTTCTACATTGTTAGTTAGCAAATTATTCCCCAAAATTTTCTGCTTCCAAATCAATTTTCATGTATGTGGTTAATATTTTCGTATTTTCGCATAGGTTTGGATTTATGACCACTTCCCTTCATTGGGATTGGCTAGGGAAAAGACACCTTATCCCTATGACGAACCTACAGCAGGAAAATGGTTGTTTTTGGACGCACAAAAGAAGTCTAAAGAAGAGCAATTGACTTCGTTGAGGGAGAAATTGGATAAACTTATGGTGAACGATGTGGTATTTCACCCATACGCCGTACCCGATGATGTCCCTGTAGATGAAGAAGATCTGAATGGTTTCTCTACCGTCTCGGCTTACTATGGACCAATTTGGTATCCTAATGGCTACGCAATATATAATCCAAGGAGAATACTAAGACAACTTTGTTGTGTCCAAATGGATCCCGACGTGGAGAATGAAAATTTCAATTTGGTTGTTCAAGGAACAAAGAACACCGAGAAATATTTTGTTCCAAAACATGAACCAACTCCTACGGTAGGACATTGGAATGCACTTCGTAACTACTACTTACCTTTAGGTGATTGTGTACCTTGTGATGGAGATGTAAATGCATGTGAGGAAGATTATATGGTGTTTTATCAAGAAATTAGTCATCCTTTGTGATAAATAGAGAACAACAAGCTAAGACTGATAAGGCGAAGGGGAAGGCAAAGGAGAGGGAATCTAAGAGAGGTCAGAAGGAGATGCCTATTTGTGGAGAATAAGCAAAAATGTTATGGGATAATGTGGTAAGAAAATGTCTTCTCTTATACTTCCTTGTTGTTTGAAAGTATTGAAAATATATTTACTTATGCTTAAAATTGGAATCAGGTGAAGAAGGGTACGAAATTGTTGAAGAAATGGATGGCTAAAATCCGTAGTGGAGAGCCGATGTCGACTAAGGAACAAACCTACCTCTACGGCGAGTGGGAGGGTCTTATAACTAAAAGAATGATGGAGCCAAGTAGGTCTAAGCAATTGAAGAGGGGTCGACAACAAGGAGAATGTTCGAGTCGCGCCATGGAGGAAATCGGACGAGTAGATGAAACCCCAAGTGATGAGGAAGTTCCACCTAAAACTCGTGGTAAAAAAGGAAGTGGTAAAAGGGTGCGTCGCGGTGGTCATTAGTGATTTCGTATGGTTTTAGTGTCAAAAAACATCTTAGTTGTGGATTTCGTATGGTTTAATTTCGTATGTTTGTGTATGTATAACAACTTGTATATTTGTTTTAGAACCTTGTTTGCGTTTTTAATTTTAATTGGGTTTGTGTTTTCAATTTTATATGGATGAAATATTGAATACAGGTTGTTTTTCAGCCACCTGAAATTTTTACATAGCTAACCGAACTAAAAGTTCGGTTACCTGTGACAAATTAATGGTTACCGAACTTTTTTGGCGAACAGCTATATCATACTAGGTTGCCGAACACAGAGTTCGGTTACATGCTACATTTTCAAGGTTGCCGAACTCTACTCTTAAGACTCAAATAAAACACCTAAATCCTACCAGTTTGTGACTTACACTTCAGGTAAATAGTTCGGTTACCTCAATTTGAACAGAGCTAGCCGAACTTAAATTTCGGTAAAGTGTGACAAATTAATGGTCACCGAACTGTTGTTTCGGCGAACAGCTAAATCCTACCAGGTTGCCGAAGAAAGAGTTCGGTTACCTCGCAACCTTTTCACTGGTTGCCGAACTCTACTCTGAAGACTCAAATAAAACATCTAAATCCTACCAGTTTGTGAGTTAGACTTCAGGTAAAAAGTCATTCTCCGAGCCTTCAAATAAAAGTTCGGTTACCTCATTATTTTCCATGTTAACCGAATTTTGTATTTCGGTTTGCTCGCAAATATTTATTTTCTAACCGAATTTTGAATTTTAAAATTTCAATGTTCTATATCTGACACAAAACAGGTGTTCGGCAACCTGAAATATTGCGCAGGTTGCCGAACCTAAGTTCGGCAACCTGAATAATCATATGTGCTTACCGAACTATTATCTGTCAACTTAATAAAATACTAAAATTAACTCGATAATGAATACCACACTTCAAAAAACATAGTATTAGATTGAAAAGCATACTTAGTTCCATTACATGTGTCATTTAATCATCCTCAAGTGAAATTTGACCTTCATGTACAATTTCGTCCGATTTCTCCAAAGCTTTCCACATCTCCATGTTATGCTCATACATAATACAACAACCCAACATTATATCGGAGTTAAATGCAGGCCAATAAGAGTTTCCGGATATTGGAGGAAGTGGACAATCGGGTTTAAACGAAGGCATATAAAGTGGTTGTTGTTAGTCAATGCCATCACACATCTTCTTCGTTTGAGTTGCTCGACACATACGGTTGTTTTCGGAGTGAAGGTGAAACTAGCATACTTTTAGAAATAATGAACTACACAATTAAATGCCTCGGCGATTAAGTGTCCACATATCGGTATGCTCATCCAATAATCCGTTGTGATCGGATGGCCCCCATGAAGACGACGTTGATACTTAACAAATTGCTCATTGAGACTACCCACTCCATCGCACAACATTGTCTTGTAAAATGTCGGATTCTCCTTTAGTTTGGACAACAACCTTTGCCTTATATGAGTGATTGCACACCCATTATTTAGCTTGGCACCTTCGATGAAAAGCCCAAGTTGTTGATTGACAACATGAAAACCACAATTACCATCCGGAGGAACGTCGTCGGTGGATATAACGTATTCTCTAATGTATAGAGGTAGCTCATTCAAATAGTATTTATTTGGAGCCTCAAGCTTCACGTATAGGGAAGATGGTTGGATAGGGAAAATTGGAGACTTAAGCTTCACGTCGCCGGAACATGGTTGGCTTGGTTGTGATGGACACATCGTACTTTTTTTCTTCAAATCTCGCTCACTTGTTTCGCCTTTCTCCTCAATACTCCTACCCCGTTTCTTGCTTTGCTCCAAGTACATTGCCGCGGTATACTCATGGGCCGAAGGATCTCTAGTAAATGGGGTTTGCTCACTTTTCTTCTTACGTAACACCTTTGCATATTCTCTTAGTTGTTTTTTAGTTTCTTTTTTGCTTGGCCTACCTTTGCGTTTGCCTTTTGATGGTTCATAAACATTCTCCTAAGTTTGTTGATATATGATTTTCCTCATGTCATCCAAAAATATTTGTTTTTGGAGCTTGTTCATGCCACGATACATCTCTAGTACGGTTCTACCCATTTCGTTATCACCAAACTCCTCTCCGGCTTCTTATCCCTTTGGAGGAGGGATGAAACTTAGATGCTTCCAATATGGATCAATGTCGCTTAAATGGATTACGCCATGCTCGTAGTTGATTATCATATGGCGACAAGGGAGTCCCATAGACTTCTTCATGTTATATACACACACCTCATCCCTCTTGGTTTCCCACTTATCAATCAACTCGACTTCTATAATCAACAACTTCATACATTGGCGAGATACGTTGTAATGGATTCCCTTGAACAATGGGTGGTCGGCATATTTTCCGGTCGTTTTGAATATACGGCTTTTTCGGAACTTCTCTTTAATTCTATCAATGTCGCGCTTGAAGTAATTCTCCATAGCATCCCACACGGTTACGAAATTATCAACACATCCAAAGAGATTCTTCTTCAATCGATGGTGAGCCGACTCTACTAAACTTTTCGTTTGATTTCCCAAGTGTTTATATTGGTTGATATAGGCATTAACAAACCTCTCTTTGTGTGGTTCCAACCATTGGCGAAGAACATACGATACAATACCGGGATAATCGGGAGTATCCCAATGGGCGATAAACCCCGCAAGATTTAGATGATACTCTTCCTCGGTAAGAGACCAACACAATGATTCCCATTTACCGTTGAAAGCAACCCATTTAGCGTAATTTAGATCGTATTGTTTTTCAACTTCCTCTTTTGCATCCGCTCTTTCATGTTCCGGTAGCATCTTAATCTCTTCATATCCTTTTTTATTGGCTGGATAAATTGTTGGCTTCCACCTATTTATCAAATTACACCATATATGGAACGTACAAAGCATATTGTGTGCTAATGGAAATACTACCTTTATTGCATTCATCAGTGCGACTTCATTGTCGGTGACTATAACCCCGGGAATATCATCACCTCGGAAGATTTCCTTAACTTGTTGTAGTGCCCAAATGTAACTAGGTTCTTGCTCGTCCCTTAAGAAACAAAATGTCACGGTAAACGGTGACTGCGTCGAAGTACGCCCAACAATATTCAACAATGGCATATCGTACTTGTTCGTCTTATAAGTACAATCCATTATGAGAACTTCATGAAAGCATTGAGCCAATTGAACACTCGTTGGATGCGCAATGAAGAGTTGTGTTATCTCTCCGTACGAATCCACATCCTTTTGAACCGAATAGTCTTTCTCTTTGGCCAAAAAAAAACAATTGTTGCATCACTTGTCTATCTCTCCATTCCTTCTTTCTAATTGTCACAATTGCATTACAAACGGTGGACAAAGATGAGTGGTTATCCTTGTTATCCTCCTTTAGTATTTGGAGCATTTGAATCGGTGAAAGACCCATTTTCCTCATTTTAGCTACCTTGTCCATCTCTTCAGGAGTTAGCTTGGCCGCCATGAAATGTCCTTCAAGATGCTCCGGACGAGGGTGGTTATGACAACCTTCCATAACCTTGTAGAGAACCCATCCACCCAATTCTTCGTTGTAATTAAATGCAAGCTTGAATGGGCATTTAATCTTCTTTGAGAAAGTTTTGTTCTTCCTATTTGTCTTTCCTTTATAAACATAACCCTTCCTCTTGTGGCTTTTATCGGGATCACCGCTTCTCTCAAAAACCATTTCAAAGCGGGTTTTGCTTTCTCTCCCATTCAATACTAATACGCACATGTCTTTTAGTACATGTTGTCTATCCCAACTCTTTTCCTCTAAAGGACTTTTGAATACCAAGTCATTCATGTAGTGAGGGGACGTGTCATCGTACAAAATATCAACAGGGGTAGGTTGATTTTCCATTGGTTCTATTGGATCATATGCAACCTACGAGTAATAGCACAACGTCAATACCAACTAAAAATAAGAAATACTTAAATTTTCGGCAATGTAAAAATAAAAACGATCCTGCCGAACAATAAGTTCGGTTATGAAAAAAAAATTGCGATCTTGCCGAACTTGTTCTTTGGAATTTTCTATGGTATAGTTCGGCAACATAATTATTACTATCGACTAAACCGAACTTAAAAGTTCGGTTACCTATTCAATGAACGTGATTTGCGAGCTTGCCGAACATAAACTTCGGTAACAAAGGGACTAAACTCGACTCAACTGAACTATTAACTGTATACTCTATAAAATTAGTTCGGCAAAGTTTTCTGGAAAAAGATAACCGAATTCTCAAAAACCACCATTAAAACAGAGTTTGGTTACCTTCCTATGCTGAAACGAGTAACCGAACTGCACATACAGGAGAGTTCTGCTACCTGTTCTGCAGGATTGCTAATCGAACTACTTTGACTTAGCCGAAATTTCTTCCTGAAATTTTCGATTTGGCCAATTTTTTGCACAATTCAAGCTACATTAACTAAATTTGAGACATACCTGAGTACCCATAACTTCATCTTCTGGTTGTGGCTGATAAAATTCATCATTTGGGTCGTTAGGTTGAGTTTAGGGTAAATAGCTTTCATCATCTAACATATAACTCATATCCGGATCATTAGAAATATTGACAAATATATTTGGAGATGAAGGAGGTTCTGATTCTGAGGAGGAGGTATCATCACATGAATCACTCATATCATATTTACTAAACTCAAAATAACATTTTGAGTGTTCTTCCCTCTTTTTCTTCATCTTTTTTTCTTCTTCTTCTTCTTCTTCTTCTTCTTCTTCTTCTTCTTCTTTTTCTTCTTCTTCTCATTCTAACAAAACTATCCTATTAATAACTAACTAATCACTAATTAATCATTACACTAACACTAACTAATCTAACTAATTTAATTACCAAGTGTAAATTTGGTATTTAAAAAAAAAATAGATAAGGGGTGACCCAAAATTACTTCAAATATCCACCCCCAAATTGGAAGAGTAGTCCCCCACTGTTTTGGGGTAGTCCCCAAAACATCGTTCTAATTTTAGAAGTTGGAGAAAAGCTACAAAAGACAAAGTCTTCTACAACTTTGGGTATCACGTATTTTCTACTGGGAGCTTTGGAGAGAGCCGGATACTAGGGTTTGCTTTATGTTTCATCTTCTTTACTTTAATATTATAATGATGAACTCCATAGCTATGAGTAGCTAAATACTATTATTGGTTATGGGTTAAAGTTGATTTCTCAAATATAATATTTGCATCAATGAATTAGTTTTGTCTCAATAATTTATTGTTTATGATTCATGGTTAATATTGTTATATGATTTGAATACTTGTTTGGTTGAGTCCGGAATCAATCCGATTTGCATTCATACCTATTGCTAGATTAGGGTTTTCAATACGTAAAAGTTGAATAATTTCTGATCACAAGTAGCATAATTGTGAGTAGTGCTTGTAGTGATATATCCTACTAGTCACATACGAATCATAACCTTGGTTAAATCGAATTAGTTCTTTTACACGTTCGATTGCTTTGATTAGTCTTATTTCATAGAACTTATTGCTCTTAGGAAGTTAAACTTAATTGTGCTTTTACACTTTAGGTTGCTTTCTAGGTAGATTTCACATGTGCATCTTTTAATGTGTTTGTGATAAAATCGGGAAATAAACGGGATATTCTTGCGATCAAGATATCCTAGGACATTTAGTAAATGAGAGATTAAAATTTCAATTCTAGTCATTGATGAAAATACATGTTTGTGAATGATACTATCCCGTGACCAATATCTTCCTCTTATTGATTACTTTTAATTATTTACCTTGCTTTCAATTATTCTTATTTGCTTTGATAAAATCAAAATCCCCCCTTGGTTACTAAGAAACTGAAATTTGCATAACAACATAAGCCTCCCGTGGAACGAACTCTTTCTTATCACATACTATATTTATATTTAGTTGAAGTGAGGAAGTGAAATTATTTTTGACGCATACGACAGCGATCAGTCAACACGGTCAAACAAAGTCAGTCATTTGACTGGGCACCAAACTCAAAGTTTGACAAAGTTAGGTACCAAACGCAAAAGTGTACCATTTTATGGGCACCAAACTCAAAATATCCCTAATAAGAAATTTTTTTGAAAGAAATAAATAGGAAAATTATAAATCTAAAACGTCGTTTTTGTTAGTCATTGAGGTAGCGATTTCTAAGATGAATGACACACTAACCTAGTTTGTGGGATATGTACCATAAAAAAACAATACCAAACTTAAAATTATAGTTAAGCTCTACTGACCGAAGTCAAATGATTGTTAATAAAAACATGGGCTATATTTAAAAAAAGCATAGAAAATTCAACGAGATATAGTTTCAAGGTTTACGTGCAACCTTCGATTACATATGATCAATATTTCGATCATTATTGAATTTAAAAAAAATATATGACTAAAGAAAATTGTATTAAACTTTAGGAAACCTTAAATCTTTGGGTAGGTTTTCACCTAAATCTATGTAGGTTTTCCTCTAAATCCAAATTTATATATGGTGGAACTTTCTTTTTGGGTCTTTTAACTTCTCTTCTTTGATGCTACTATTAAATCTTTTCAAGTTGATTTCTTGGTGTAGTTATGGACTTATAGTCGGGTTAATGATGATTGATCAAGCAAACATTGAAAAGCAAGAAGAAACGAAGGATAAGAGACAGGATTGACCGGATAAATAATCCAAAATACTAAACGGGTTAGGTCCGTAAAATTTTGATGATGTTGATTAAATCACAACCATCGATTTTAATATATTTAATGGTTATGAGGCATTGTTACATCTTGTATAACTGGAGCCTATCATGTTTTAATTATCTTCATTTAGTTTAGTTATTCATTAGTATTCTTGATTCTTTTCAGTCTCATTTTCCATTATTTCGTTTGACCTTTCCTTTTAAGCAGATTTTTGTTATAGGGAAAGCCAAAAGTTCTATGGGGAAAGCTGACCTTGGTGTATGTAAATTGACTTGTAGTCAATAATGGTGGAAATAGAAAACATATCTCGTCATCCCTAACCATCATTTTGTTCTCTTCCACGCCACTTTCAACGGGACTTACCTTCGTTAGTTCCAGATCTTTCTGCAAAACAAATTCAGCATCAAAAAAATCCCTGGTACCCCATTGGAATTAGATTGAAGCACTTATCTTCATTTGCTGATTCCGAATGAAAATAAACCAAAAGAAAATCTCTAAGTCTAGAGATCAAAAAAAAGAAAAGAGAAATGTTAAATCCGCACTTTGATTTGACATTCCAACAAATAACTTAACTTATGCTTCAAAAAAGTTTAAGAAAAAAAAAACTTGACTTGATTAATTAATTAATAACCGAAGAAATAAAACACCACCATTAAACAAAAATAAGCGGCTTCTTGTTCAGTGAGACAACATACCGGGAAAAAAAATCAGATTCCTTCTGTTCCTCTTTCTAATCCATTAATTCCTTTTGGTTTTGTGTTTAAGCCCCTAGATAATTCAAAAGCATGTCTTTCGATAATAGATCTTATTATTCCCAATACTTTTGTTAAACTGAATTATCACATTGAATGTATTGGTTATACCAAATCAATTTAACGTAATACATGTTTATATTTATAAGTTATGATCAGAATTTTTGAGACCTAGTTTACTATTCCAGAGAGAAGAAGTTAGGTTTAGGCGCAATAAGTGATTTGGTTGGAAAGCCAAGGAAAAACAAGAATCAAGTAGAAGACGGATCTATTCGAAATTTCGACGGGAAATGGTACAGTTTAAAGTTTTCAAATTTCCACCCTTCTTGACCAAAAGTCAGTACTTTGAGACCAAAAGTCAGCTTTCCCCGTTAAATTTTAGCTTTCCCTATAACAAAAATCTTTAAGCACGGATTTAAAATCATCATAGATATTTATGCCATTTCCTTATACTTCTTATCATTTATCCTTTTGGTTCTATATAATTATCTTTTTTTTATTATTATTTCTGAGCAGTGCTTTATGAAAAAGCGGGGGTCTAACAACCACACCCAATATTTCCCTTAGAAATATGTATGGACAAACTCCAATATAATTCCAAGAGGTGGTCAGACTCAATCAGTGGAAATATATCCATGAGTTATATCTATGTTTCTCAATGTAATCAGCAAATCAAATAGATAGAATCCGTGAGCCTGATTATTATGAGAAACAACTTGAACGGTACCAAAGACCAATGTTCAAGTGTCAATCGATTTATATCAACAACCAAAGGTTGGATTATCTAATTGATTGAACTACGACAACCTATGATATTTCAATTATATAAACAAATATAATGTGGAAAATAAATAACACAGACACAAGAAATTTTGTTAACGAGGAAACCGCAAACGGAGAAAAACCCCAGGACCTAGTTCAGATTTGAACACCACACTGTATTAAGCCGCTACAGACACTAGCCTACTACAAGTTAACTTTGGACTAGAATGTAGTTGAGCCCTAACTAATCTCACACTGATCAAGGTACAGTCACGTTCCTTACGCCTCTGAATCCAAGCAGGACTCTGCGCACTTGATTCCCTTAGCTGATCTCACCCACAACTAAGAGTTGCTACGACCCAAAGTTTAAGACTTGATAAACCAATCTGTCTGATATATTTTGTAAATAGTGGTAAAAAGAGATTCGTTTCTCGAACTTGTGAAGGATTTTTTAGACTTAAATTAAACTCGATAACTCAAATAAAATTGTATCAAAATTATAAAAAATACACCGAGACTTTGGATTCCACCATTAACCAATTAAGTTATTCAATCTAATCAATATTCATGCAATTCTTTGCTTTTAAAGTGATTCTAATTTATTGCCTCTAATAGATTTTTGAAGTAACAATTGTAAACATCAAGCAGGAAACATCAAAAGTTTAAAACTAAGCATGTTCCATCAAAACAATTCACAATCACTCAATAAAAATCAATTTTCCAATATTAGTTCTATGCAAATAATCATGTAAAAGATTGCAAAAATAATTAAAATAGAAATATACCACTTTTCATGGAACAATGGCTTCCTCCATTGCCTCGGCTAAGGGGTTTAGCTCCACATATTAGAAATATGCTCAAAAGTTGATTTCATTGATCAAAAAGGTGTTTTTATTAAAAATGATGAGTTGTAGTTACAGAAAGCCTTTTGTAAGGAAAGTAATGGTCGATGAAAGAATTAAGCTATTACAGTCAGAAACGATAAAAGCTTTTTGTAGTTGAATATAAGACTGCTTCTGCGACAGTTTGTGTGAGTCTAATGTTCTTCGTGTTCTTCAGACGCAGCAACAGCAGAACCCGGTTTCCTCCACCTTTGATTTCTCGGCTCTGTGGTGTTCTAAACTTCCCCCAACTTTCGACACCCCTTCTATATGACCCAAACAATCTATTTATATCAAAAAGGCCGATTAAATCTCTCCAAAAACTTCCAAAATCTCTTCCTTTCTCTTCAAGGCAAAGTTGCGGCAATTTCTTGTTTTAGAATTTCTACGTGTTTCTGAGCTTTCCTTTTGATTCTAAACTCTTCCTTAGATAGATACCAATCTTTGGGAAGAAAATCTTTCCTTTAGTCTCCCTAAAATTCGAAAAATAGTTCATCACAGACCCGAAACTTCCATCACCTCTGTTTCGATTCTACCGGGTTATTTAACCCAATTCAATCAATCCAAACCCACATACCAAGCCTGTCTATCCTTAACAGGGTTAACCCAACGAAAATCATCCTTTGAATCTCCTTAAAAGTCGTCCAAATTTCAACCCTAAAATCTGTTCCGTGAAAACAAACTTTCCCGCCAATTTTTTTGTTTTTGACCCGTGAAGAAGTGGAGTCCCCCTATCCAGTCCCAGTCTGTGTTTAGTAGCTTCTTGGAAATGGGTTACCCCTTATCCAAAGTGAGATTCCGAATAGAAAATGTCCTCCCAGATGCCTTTAACAACTTTTCGAGCCAATTTCGCCGCAAAAGCTTATTTCTCCAAAAACACCTAAAAAGAGATAAAATACCAAAATAAGTACAAAAATGGGTACTAACAATATACACAATAAAGATGAAAATAGACACATAAATGCGTCTATCAAATACCCCCAAACTTATTATTTGCTAGTCCCGAGCAAATCAAAAATAGAAAATAAAATCCTAACTCACTGTCGCAGGCATCGTCGATTACACTTAGCATGTGCAACAAGCCTTTAAACCCCTAGGTGGCCCTAGTGGCCGAGTTGTAGTCTCGGGAGGGTTTACAAGAGATATACCCACAAAACCTTTACTCCAGACCCTAGCTATCTACGCAGAACCTTGGAATGCACTAAAGAACCTCCTTGGTTGGCATACTTATTGATTACGGGAGGAAGTACCCTGATGCGAAATTCAATTTGCTGTATACGAGTTTGCACTCAAGCATACTAAAATTCATATATAAGTGACAGAGCTCTACTCAGATAGTCGCACTATGGACATCAATATCCGGAATCAAACAAATCACATGAATAGATTAAGAAGATGGATATAGAAATAGATGGTTGCGAATGGACTTCAATGCCAAGATGAGCCTATGACCTAGTGGATTGAGATACTGGTCTGGACTAATATCAACACAACTGGCATATACAAGGGAACCAGTGGTCGACTTTATAATAAACCCATCATTTTTTTTTTTTTTTTTTTTAACGACATGATTAGATCTTTTGGATCCAAGAGCATGCTTCTTGTCAGCAGATTACATGGTAATTCCCATGGATCCTGCGTTCCATGCTTGTTTAGGCGACGGAGACAGGGAGAACACACACATATTGCTATCGAAGTGTTAATATTTATTCCGATTGGTCTAATTGGTCTGGTCTTTTTTTTTTTTAGTAACTCAATCACCCTATTTCAACCCAGCAGACATCAACATAAAAATTTGCAAAAACAAAAACAGAAGTAATAAGATGATACCGAGATATGGTGAAACTATCATGTTATTTCTAACACCTGAGCTGCGTGCTTTTATGAATAGACTCTATATAGATGTTTCCATCCACGCAGATTGGTTCCTCAACTCCTAAAACCAAAATGCTTCCATCCACTTAGATTGGTTAGTGCCATCCTTAATAGGCATAAATTTCTAGGCTCTGGAGTTTATAATGCAACTAAAAAGTTTCTCCCATACCCCCAAACTTAAATCTAACATTGTCCTCAATGTTCTAAAGATAAAATTAAAAGCATGAAAAATGAGAAATTGATACCATTTGAAGCAAAAGAGTTAAGGAAAGATATTACCGTGTTGCATGAGAATGGGTTACCTCCCAAGAAGTGCTAAGTTTAAAGTCTTCAGCCAGACTAAGAAAGGATTAGTCACCTCGAATCATATAGCAATAGCCGAAATAATTGTGGGTTATCAAAACCAAATAAAGCTATCACAAATAAAAGGAACCTGCAACAAGCCAAGAAAATGAACATGTAATGCATACCCTTATCTAGTTTCCTGTTTAAGACAACTACATCTAGTTATGGTTCGGGTTCAGGCTCTATGAAAGGATCTATATAAAATATTTTCATGGGTTGGATTTCCTCATAGCTAAGATCCAAAAGTTCGGGTTTAAGAGTCTGGAAAAACTCAACTAAAAACTTAGAAGCACACAATAATAACCTGAATAATTGAGGATTCCTAAAGTCAATCAGATTTGACTTACAAAGTTGACCACAATGAAAGTGATGGTCATTCTTAATCAAATGTGTCAATTCTAATCTCCTAAAGTACTTAGGCGTAGTCTCAAAACTAAATAACTGACACATTTTAAACTCATACGTTCCCACAATTGGTAGAAAATTTTTTGGTGGGAAAACAAAATCGATCTGGGTATCATAGCCTGGGTAAACCACATCAACCAGAGGATGGGTTTCTAACAACTGAACTTCCTTATAGACATAACTAGGTTCAGGAAAACGTGTTTGAAGATAATCTTTTAAAATGGTTACCCCTTATCCAAAGTGAGAGTCCGAATAGCAAATGTCCTCCCAGATGCCTTTAACAACTTTTCGAGCCAATTTCGCCGTAAAAGCTTATTTCTCCAAAAACACCTAAAAAGAGATAAAATACCAAAATAAGTACAAAAATGGGTACTAACAATATACACAATAGAGATGAAAATAGACACATAAATGCGTCTATCACTGTCTCACACAGAAAAGTCTATTGAATAGATAAATCTGTCTCCCACAGAAATACCTAAGATTTTTTGTTCCGTCTTTTGATAAATCAAGGTGAACAGGAACTAATTGATACACCGGACTTATATTCCCAAAGAATAGCCTAGTAATATCAAGCACCTCACAATAATCTAAATCGTATGGTAGCGAAACAAGATATTGTGGAATCACAAACGATGAGACGAAGATGTTTGTGACTACTTTTTATCGTGCCTATCGGAGAATAAACCTCGAGCAAATCTTAAAGAATATAGTACTCAATCATGATAGAAAAAGCAAGATCAGAACGCGCAACTACAGAGAAATAGTTGGGTCTGGCTTCACAATCCCAATGAAGTCTTTAAGTCGCTAACCTAAAGGGTTTTGGAGAAAACCTAAGGTTAAAGGAGAATTGACTCTAGTCGCAACTAGTCTCACACAGGAGGTGTGGGGATTAGGTTTCCCAGTTGCTAGAGTTCTCCTTTATATAGTTTTCAAATCAGGGTTTGCAATCAATGTTACCTTGGTAACAAAGCATTCAATATTCACCGTTAGATGAAAACCTGAGTAGACTCAAGCTAATATCTTTAAACCGTTAGATCGAACTTGGCTTGTTACACACAAATGAAAAGTGACTTCGGTTAGATATGAGTCACCGTACCTAAACGTGTGCACCTTGTTGGCTCAACAATAGTTAACCGAAGTTAGCCATATGAACACTTTCATATCAACCTTATTCATCTTAACCATAACTAGTTCAAATGACTCAAATGAAACTAGTTCTAGAGTTGTTCAATTGTTTATATTCTCATAGAAGTATACAAGACACAATTGAAGCAAAATCGATTTTGATAATTCATG
>JAJJMB010012776.1:173190-301689 GCA_023531105.1 Papaver atlanticum | reverse complement strand
GCTCGAAATATCAAAAATGTGTATAATCGAAGTCTATATAGATATACGACTTTTGTCTCAAATAGGATATAGAGTAGATAGACTTTTGAGTGATAGATGAGTTCAAGTCTCCACATACCTTTTGTTGATGAAATTCCACAAGCTCCCCTTAGTAGTTCTTCGTCTTCAATCGATGAACGCCGTGAAGTCTAATGCTCAACTACACTTTCTATCCTAATCCGAGACTTAGCTATAAGTAGACTAGAAATCAAGACTTATAGTTTTGACAACTAAACTTGACAACAAGCTTGAGATAGCAACGCTTGCGAGTTCGACCGAGCTGTGTTCTAACACTTTATGAATGGGGTTACTCAAATTTTGGTGTTGCAATGGTTTAAAAAAAAAAAAAAAATTGTTCAATGAATCGTGCGAATGAATACCAAAAAGAAATACATTAATTATTCACCTCTTAATACGGTAAGGGTACCACCATTTTTGAATAAGATGATGCCGCTTAACCCTTCGAATCCCTCAGAAGTTTCTCATACTTGTTTTTCCTTCCAAATTAAACAGTATTGTTTTACAAATGTATGTTCTTGTATACCAGCAACCCAAAGATATGATGTGAGTTTAGAAAGATCGTCTGTTTACTAAATATGACTTAAAGTTTGGGTATTTTTATGTAAGTTTCTCGTTTTTTTGTGAATTTGTAAAAATGATTAGAAATTTTGTGGAGATGGTAATGAAATGAAATTGGTAGTGTCTTTTATTTTTTTGAAAGTGGGAGAATTAATCGATGTCGAGACTTGAGAATTAATCGATACACCTGTTAATAGTCTGCAATTCCTGCAGTCTTTGAAACATCTAGAAGTTTGTGACCTTACTGCCAAGCATAAGATTTTTATAGATATTGAATGCTTTGGAATGTAGTCTTTGCAAAGTGTTGATGAAATATAGATATTCTCTATTCTTACTCATGCTAATTATTATTATGTATTTACATTGCGGCCTCTTGATTTTTACGTAATCGTTTTTCAAGTATCTTATTTTTTGTATCGAGGAGCTGAATGAGTCGAGTATGTATCTCTGATACCTATGGGCGTAATCAATAGGCACTAAAGAACCCGTACATGTAATTATAGGCGCTAGGATCAACGCCTATGTTACTTTTGTTTAAAGTTCTTTTGAGCTAGCTCCAATCAAAGTGACCCACTAGGGATCAAGTGTGACGGAGACAGTGACAAGACGACTCAAAGCATGAGTGAAAATTTAACAAGAACATTTTTCAATGCGTATCATTGTAGAGAAGAAAGGAAACAAGCGCCAACATACATTTTCAATTTTTCATCTTTCTCTAGGTATGTATTATTGCAGTGGCACTCGATTTTTTTTCTTTTTATATTGTTCTTTTCACCTCAGACTCAATACATTGATATGATGACGAAACAACAGGCAATAATTTCATGCCTCTCATCTCTTTATATGTATTGCTCATCTCAGTACGTACTATGGATGGACCAATAATTTTCATAGTTTTGCTTTCTTGACGTATATTATTCATTTCTATTTCATCATGATAGTATGTATCTCAATCGTCCTTCAATTGTGAATCGGAAGATTCTAATAGCTATGGGCCAATGTCTGTAGGAATATATGAGCCTATGCATTTTTTATTGATTTAGGGAATGACATTCCCGGACCTCCTTGAGTCTTTAAAGCTGTAACACGTGTATTTTTATTTAGAGGGAGAAACTTTTTAAGACTTTATATATAGATGTTCTTTTGATATCACAAACTTTTTACACATATCATTTATTTTTATGTGTATGCTTTAAAATTTTAAAAATTTATTACGATAAAATGCATTTGTAAATGTCCAAACTAATTTAGAAAAAAGAAAAATCATATGAAAATAAATAAATCATATACATAAAGTTAAAATCATGTTACACAAGAACAAATAATTTGCAAAAAATATATTCATTTGAATATGCAAAAGACAAATTCATATCTTGAGACAACATGTTTGTTTAACACATAAGGCACAGTTTAAAGAATTCTTATTCTCTACCTCTTTACGTAGAGATCATATGTATATATATAATTAGTTCATGATTACAGGAATTTCTAAACTTAAAAGACTTGTACAGGAAGACATTTTATACATATGAAATACAAATAGGGAAAGACTTAATCTTGAAGCTAAAGCTATTACGTATCCTTAACAGGAACGTTTCATAACTATATTATTGTTATCGAATTTTATAACTAATTTTGTTGAGAAATGTGGTATTAGTACTCCAAATTGGATACTTGGCAGAGTAGGTACTACAACTTTTCGTAACTCTGAGTTGAATGAGAGAGTTGCAGAGATCATTTTCAGACTCAGAGTTAAGAGGCTAGCTTATTGTCATTTTCACTTTCAAACTTAAAGTTAAGACTTGAGAGGCTTATTCGTTTGCAAGTTCATTTCAAACTTGTTTCTAGATGTATGGAAGCAACATGCCCAAGTTAAAAACAACAAAATTAATCAATTACTTTGAAGTTACAATCAACAATGCTTGCCCAAGTTAAAAACAACAAAATTAATCAAATACTTTGAAGTTACAATCAACAATGCTTGATGAAACTTGCTTGATAATTAGTTACATCATATGCAATTTGATTTAGAAAATGTTCTCTGCCAAAAATAAATAAGAATTTTTTTCCATAGATAGATTCTCTTGTGCGTGGTCTTAACCTTTGTCTTCCTCTCTCAATCACGTATATCCATTATTGGATACCTTTTCTTGTGTGTTAGTATCTGTAAGTAAATTTGTTTTACTCTTTACGAATTATGGTGATATAAATATATTTATTTTACTCTTTGCTTGTGTGTTATCACCTGTAAGTAAATTTGTTTTACTCTTTAAAAGCAATCAGTTTCTTCAGTATTGTTAAAGCACTGCTCAGTCGAACTCGCAAGTTTTGCTACCTCAGGCTTGTTGTCAATATTACATGCACAAAACTATATCTTGATTTCTAGTCTACTAAAGTTAAGTCTCGGACTAGGATTGGAGTATGGTAGTTGACTATCAAATATCACTAAATAACCCTCGAAGATTGATGACTGGAGATCAAATGAGATATTTGAAGAACTTCTCGACAAAGAGGTATGTGAAGACTGAACCACCCTATTTACTCACGGAACTTACCATTTTATCTTATGAGACTATGTCGTATGATTTTAGTATATTTAATATTGCAAAGAAAAAAATTGAGTCAAACTTTTCTTTTTAAGTCTCTCGAAATCTGATTACTTTTCTTTTTAAGTCTCTCAAAATATGATTCAAGCAATGAATTTTCATAGATCCTTAACAATCTTGGTTAAGAACAATATATTTTTCATGAACTATTTTTGTTTCAAGTTGATTATTTGGAAATTTCCATGCAATGGAGAAAATATTGAGATTTGGTCTGACTTCCAAAATGGGGTACGCGTATCCTAAGGCTCTGAGTTCGTGAATGGAAGGGAAGTACGCATACCCAGCACATGTACCCCAAGGATTTGAGTTCGTGAACGGATAAGGGTACACATACATAGTACGCGTACTCCAACAACCTAAGTTCACGGAATGGTCAACATGTATGCATACGTACCCATACACATACTTATCCAGTATCGAACTAAGCAGATGCTCATAAACCGGTAACAATGAAGTCTATACTAACATCAACCTAAGGAGCTTCAGGAACTGGTAATGGAGCGTACATACCAATATTTTGAATTGTACCTTTGGAATGTTGACAAACCATGCATTTTTGAATAAATTTCTTTACGTCACGCTTCAAAGAACACCAATAAAATCGTTCTTCCACTAGAGTAATAGTTTTATCACGTCCAAAATGTCCACCAAGACCACTACCATGCAATTCATGAATTAAATAAAGACGTAATGAACCTTGAGGAATACAAAGACGATTACCTTTATAAAAAAATCCATCTAAAATAAGAAAATCATCAACTCCATTAGCTTTAGATCCACACTACTCCCATATAGATTTAAATAATCATCAGCAGCATAAACGTCTTTAATATAGTCAAGAGATACACTTTCTTTGCTAAGATTAACAAGTAGGTGAGTACGCTTACTTAAAGCATCTGCAACTTGGTTTAGCTTACCACTCTAATGTCTTATAGAAAAAATATATTTATTAATTGTAGATAAACAACGATCATACATTCTGTTCATATTAGCTAAAGTTTGCAAAAATTTGAAAGCTTGGTTATCAGTGTTAACCATAAATTCATTGTGAAATAAATATGCATGCCACTGTTTCAAAGCTTGAACTAGAACAAGCAATTCTAGTTCATATGTGGACCATTTCCTTCTAGCATTAGAATTATTTTTCACTGTGATAAGCCACTGGATGACCATCTTGACATAAAACAACACCAATATCCACAACATAAGCATCCCAATCAATTTTAAAAGGCTTGTCAAAATACGGCATAGTAAGAACTAGTGTACTATGCAATTTTTTTCCTTGAGAGTGTTAAAACTCTTATCTGCATCTGCAGTCCAAACAAAATTTTCTCTTTTTAAACAATTTGTGAGACCTGCAGCTATAATACTAAAATTCTTCACAAAACGTCTGTAAAAAGATGCCAATTCATCAAAACTTCTTACATCCTTAACATACGTAGGTGTAGGCCATTCTTCAATTGTTTTTACCTTTGAGTCATTTACTGCAATACCACAATGGAATCCTCTGAGAAACATAATTAGGTTAATTAATACTTAAAGAGTACTTCACTTAGGGATTCATGAAGCCAGATCTGACTATCTTTTACCTGATAATTCGTGTATCCTGGTCTTGTTCTAATTGATCGTTGAGGTTCTGGTAAATCTCCGATCAGGAACGAGATAAATAGAAATCGCAAAGTTCTTTTCGTCTCAGGATTTGTGATTCCTCAAGATAGACATCTAAAACTCTTCTTTATTGATTTGTGTAGATTGTTTTTAGGATGTGGTTAGTAAACCAGGCTTCTCAGCTAACTGAGTGTAAGTGTTTCGGATTTATGAGGTTTGCTATACTTTGTCTGTTGCAAACATATTTCTAAACCTATATTGAAAAACCAAAAGGGAATAGATAAAATAGGCTTATCTGTTAAAGGTATATTGGTATCATAAGTCGTTACTTGATAGTGTCTGTACTCTATAACGGCTTAATATAGTTTCGTGTCCTAAGCTGGACGAGGTAAATGGGTTGTTTTGCAGGTGGAGTTTTCCTTGTTAACAAAACTTCTGGTGTCATGTGTTTTTCCTTTTCCTTATTATATTATTTTATCTTTATAATAGGAATATCACAAGTAGTACGTAATCAATCTGGATAGTTTTAAGTCCTTATTAATTGAGATCAAAAACAAGATTAACTCTTGTTGAATTCGTATCTTGAAAGATAGATTACAAGTTTCATACTTGTTAGAATCCAGATCCTCTTGTTTTGGATACGACTAGATTGATCTTGGATATTGATTTTTGAGATCGTCCAAGAATACACAATCAAGTTCACAGACTTGTAGTCTAAACTTATTGATTGTGGAAGCGAAAGAGAAAAACTTTATATACAATCTTATTCAAGGGTCGTTGCCTTGACCTAGTTGTGATTGTGTTAGGTTTTATCCATACAGGTTTCCGAACGGAAAAGTTGGTGGTGTACTTGCTACCATCTCCTTTTTAATCTCTACTAAATTTACCGACTCCTTTTTCCAGAGGTAAATCATTGTACATAACCTTCCACTCAAACGGATTGAGTTTCCATAATTTCTTCCAAAAACTAGCAATTTCCTGATTATATTTGGATATAGATATATATTTGCAGGCAGAAGTAGTTGTCACTTCCTCCGTAGGGTTAGACTTCCATCTAATTCTATTTTTTGTAGTGATGTTAGGGGTTATGGACAAAATTTTATTGATGACTGATTGACCTATGTATCTGTTTATGATATCTAAGTTCCAATTTCCTTTGTTGTCTAACATATGACTAGCAAGGTAAGGAGTATCATCATCATTTGTTTTAGGGATTAGAAGAACTTCTTGTTTTGGAAGTTCGAAGTCATACCAAATCCCAATATTTTCCGAAATTAGTTGAAGACTGGAATCTAATTTGAAATTTCAAAAAGGAAAAAAAAACAACTAGCAATCCAATAGGAAAATTATGTGTAGCACTATAACTACGCCAAAAATTAAAAATAATACCCATAGTAAGAAAAAAAAAAGGCTACTAGTAGATTCGGGTAGTCACAAACGGTTTCAAATATTCGACCTGTTAAAAACGATTTACCAGCAGTGGATTTGACTTGGTTAAGGATTTTTGCCAAGAATCAAGATACAGTTAAGCATTAGAAACAAGTAATAATTCATGTTTACTTTTCTGGTTACGGATTCCAAATCAGAGCCTATATTTACTTATAAATACTAATCGTCCCCAGTTGCTCTCAAACATACCATGGTTCTTCTGGAAAGAAACATTATAATTTAGATGAAGAAGACGACGACGTCGAGCACCGAGGAGATGTGGATGCGATGGAGTGGTATTGTGCTTGGTTTATCAATTATTATTTACGGGTTATTCCCAAAATATATCCTTATCAACTTCAATGAATTTGCAAGCGATAACTGGAAATCTAATCGTGCTTGCGTATTAGTTGATACTTATCTTGATAACTCACAAATGAATTTTCCACTACCAAAATTCTGTGAGTACTTAAGTTTTTACCTGGATGATGATTTTGAAAAAATTCTTGATGAGTTTCAAGGTATGAAAATCTTGTGGTTATTGGAGAAAACTACAGATCAAAGCAAGTATCGGCGGGGCTACTATTTTATCCAAAAGATCAAGAAACCATTATGAATTGTTATCTAGATAACATCCTCCAAGTAGTTAGCATAATGATGGATATTAATGCAGAAGAATGCTTGAAAGACCTTATTCAGGCTCGTGAGAATGAGAAAGAGATCGAGGTGCTACAGAATGAGAAATGCGCTAATCAGGTTATTGAGAATGAGGATTAAGAGGTTGAGGCTCTTTATAACGAGAAAAGAAGCAAGTAGAGCAAAAGAAAGGAAGATTCAGTTGGTTCGCAAGAACGATAAGAAAACAAAAAGTTAATTAATGTCCTTAGTCACTAGCAGTATTCGCTAATTATGTTTTCCTTCCCTTTGAATTTGTAGTAATTTTACTCTAACATTTGGGTATCTTCTCTGGATTTTATTAAATTATTTTTTTTCTTCTGTTTCTGTATTTCTTTATCTTCGACCATAGCTTAGTATATGTATTTCTTTATCTTCGACCATAGCTTAAATACTAGGGAAACTTGGGGATATACCCCAGCCGTCCAAAACTCCACCCAAAACCGTTAAGTAATCAATATTCTCACACACTTAAGATTACATATGCGAATTGAAAAACAGATATACTATATACTAACACCTTTACAATGTTCATGAACATATTTAGACAGAAAAAACCTCAAAGAAATTAGAGAGAAAGTTCAAACACATTTACGATAAATTGATTATTTAACGGTTTCTTAACGGAAACCGTTACTTTGGGGCATATTCCCAGAAACTGGAATCCTGGGACATATCCCCAAAATGACCGTCGATTTTGGGGCATATCCCTAAGTTTCCCTAAATAATAGGAACCTAAGTAATCGGTGGTGACACCAAATTTACATGAGAAAGAACAATTGCACATCAACACTACACGCATATAAAATGAGTGAAGCAAAATAATAATTGAACTTCAAGCATCCAATGTAGTTCCTTGACTGAGGAATAGTGTCCCCTAAACTAGAAGAGATTTCCAAGTGATATGATATCAATGTGGCCTTGGGTAGATAGGAGTTGTGACTCCTGTGAGAGCAGAGTTAATAAGTACTAACACTCTCGCTGGAAACATGCTCTTTGATGGGTGTGGATGATGCAGAATAAAAGACAAACATTTATGCTATATATGATTAGTTTGTCTGTTTTCATTTAGGTAATATCAGTTTGTCCAACATCACAAAGCAGTTATGGAGCCAAATAAACCACAAAATCAGCCCTGCAAACAGTATCTCAAACTCTTTGGTGAAATAAGTCCTGTTTCTGTCACTAGTCTAGATGAGCAGCCAATCTTAAAGAGTAGATTATTGAAGTGAGAATGGTGTGTGGATGGGTTGCAACTTGCAAGAGGATACGTAAACCCAATAGATGTACCAGATGGCCTCTTGATGAGAATGTCAATGGAGGTTGCGTACTTGTGTTGCAGGCATTTTATTTTAGTTTTACTAGAACAATCGTTATTGGAAGAATTGTGTGCATCACTTCCAAAGGAAAAGTGGCTTATAAGACAGCTTGAGATGCCATAATATCACCTCAATCCTTGAGTTTTATGTAGATTTATAAGGAGTCTGGAGCATGATGTTTTATGTAGATTTGACCAGGACTGGAGTTCACCCGTAATAGCGAGGGGCCGATGGCTTAAAGAGAGCAGAATTTTAGTTTTCAGGATTTGCTTGATCTGAGTGGGTCAGAAGTGTCAGTCATGAAGAGACACTGGCACCACGAGACTATGCAAGCTAAAGTTCTAATGAATCCAAGATCAACCATATCACAACATTCAGAGGCTAGAGCACCTCATCTACAGAAATTTTGAAAACCAGAAGTAGAGAACTTTAAGAGATGACTCCAAAAAGGTTTACTTTTAACTCTCATTCATCATGTGTATATTTTAAATAAAAAATTACAGCTAAAGCAATCAACCATCACTGGCAATTAATCCTAGCAAACAAGAAGCACTTGCTTCTCATTTTTGTTAATCAATATCAAGATCTAATATTTACTCCAAGGATATATTTTGTTGTGATGGCATTTCAACGAAAAGCTGCAGCTTCTTCCTTGAAGAATGCAAGTAGCTCTTCGACGCTCATAACTGTATGTTCTGCCTTATCTCTAACTCGCCGGCTCACCTACAAACCATTGGCAAAAACTAAATAATTAACAATAGGCAGGACATAATGGATGTGAAGAAAGAATGCTTAAAGTGCTGAGTGAAGTAAGCCAACCGTGTTGTTATTGGCTTCAGCCTCGCCAACCACCAGCATATAGTTGTATTGTGCCAACTGTGCTTCCCGGATCTGCAAAGTGCCACAAAAAAAGAGAACCAAATAATTACCACACAAAAAAAAATCAACTATTCAAGTAATGTAGCAAAAAGGACACGTCATGTAGAACAAGTTATGATTTTACATAATCTAAACAACAGAAAACAGAAAGAGATCTAAAGAAGCGAGTTCCTGAACACAGATAAAGTTCTATGGAAGGAAAAAAGGAAACGCCCAAAATATCAGTTCAACCAAATGCTTTGATGCACTGGAGACCCATGGCCAAACAAAAGAAGAAGTCTGTGTCATTTACATTCTGAACAATGCATGGACTGATAAAACTGAGGTTCTTTTTAATTTCTGGAAACAATATCAACATCCTATTTCAGGGAAAACACTATTAACAACTGCGTTGAAGCCTTTTAGTGTCGGATGAAAGAAACAGAAAAATTTCTGGACATGCAATCCTGAGAAGCACAAAAGCTATTAACAAATTTGGATTTTCTGAGAGGAGGAATAAGAAACACACCTTCTTGTCGATCTTTCTATCTGTGATGTCAACATCGACGTAATGTCCAGCTTTGTGTATTTGATCTTTCAACTACAAGATAAATAGAAGTACCTCGCCATTTAGATGAAAGGAAAAAGCCAAACAAATAGAAAAGATAAGCAGGAAAGACTCTAGCACACTCTTAAATTCCTAATTACTACAGAATACAGAATGAGAAACCTAAAACTAAAATGTTTGCATACCCTTGAATTCAACTTATAAATGCCTACACATTTACCAAAACAAGAAACTAAGACACCACCACAAGAGATAAAACTCCAAAAGAAGGCAATCCCCCCACTGGCCACCAAAGAATAAACTCCGCAACACCTCAATAGAAACTATCATTTAAGCATACTCATTGGCACTACCAATGACAGACATACATAGATAATCTGTTTTAAGGGTGCCAAACAATACGAGACAAATCTCTTGTAGTTGTATATATTATTATATTGTTGAATGATAATATACATCTTGTAAAGAACGTAATGGAGAAAGAAAGACGTAACTAATCGAGGCTACTTACTTTTAGGGCATATGCATTCGATTTTTCAGATATTGGGCACACAATAGCTTGTCTTGGACTGAGCCAGAAAGGCCATTTTCCTTTATAGTGTTCTAAAAGTATTGCAAGCATACGTTCCACAGATCCAAGGATAGCCCTGTGAATCATCACAGGTTTTTCCCTGAGCGCTTCATCTTCCGCTGAATAAGAGAGGTTGAATCGACATGGCAGTTGAAAGTCCAGCTGCAACGCAAGAGTTACCCAATTAACCATCAAATGGTAGTTCCATTAGAGAAAGATAAGCGAAATGAAAGAGAGACATGAAGGGAAAATGAGGAAACCCAAATGGTTAGAAATACTGACCTGCAATGTTGCACACTGGAACTTCCTCTTTAAAGCATCAAAAACGCCAATATCTATTTTAGGTCCATAAAAGGCACCATCTCCCTCATTTATCTGCAAAACGTAAATGCATAAACCGCTTCTGAGAAAAATGAAATTGTGAGTAAAAATAAAAAGAATCATATATAAAACTGCTGCATATGTACAATATCTTGTAATGAACTTTCCATATGTTTCTCGTTGTAATGAACTTTGTGTGTGTGTTTTGGAGACTATAGGTTTCTACCTTAAGAATTAAATTAACTACCTAAAAAGTGAACATTGAAAATCCCAGATAAAACAGAACACGGAATGACACCTCAAATTATCTGGCAATCTAAAGAAACAGAAAGAGACCTCAATGGTGAAGCGGATCAACTCGTATCACCAGACACGAAACAACACGAAATTAACAGAGACAACTAAACAGAATAAAGGAGCCTACTCAGAATCATTTCACGTGTAGATGGTGATAATAAATTTAAATGTGTAGTGTGCACAAGTTGTTGTTTATTAGCGACTCATAACTCTATGGATGTAGTGGATGGATGCATTAACATCTAGGATGTTGAAGTTGGGTCAACATGGTCAACATCCCTATGTTGTCAATGGTTCATGTTAAACATTTTATGTGTTATATCACATATTCTGTCCGATGATTGATTTAAGTCACATGGGGATAACACTTAGGGTTTTGGTTTGGCGGTTTACAACACGTGTGGAAACATCTGCAATGAAACTTTCAGAAAGTCAAGAATTGTGTTAGTGGCGTTAAAATCAGAGTTAACGAGTCATACGTTACCTACTATATTCAACGTTCGATTATGTGTTAATGGGACAGTTACATCCACAACACGCACTCAATCAGAGTAGTGTAAGCTTTGGAAATTCTAAAAGATATTTACTCAATGATTCGGAGCACACATCTGTACTCCCAGCACAAGTTACTCTCTCAATTTCTGCTTCCCTCCTTGCTAGAAACCAACCCATCTCCTCTCTTGTAACTGAACTAATACTTGAATGGTCATTGACTAGACTAAGGAAAATGTTTCATATAAATCAATCTCTTACAAGCCTAAAATCCTAATTCTTCATTTTCACAACTTTAATATTTTACTCGAGGTAAAGACATGGTAAAGACATAACATTTATAAAACTCAACTTGATATTTATTCGAGGTGTGGAGGACGAAGAAACAGAAGGTGAGTGTTAGCATAGACTTGGCACAGGTTTTAACATAATATTGAGCAACGAAGTATAAACTACCAATTAGTAGATTTGTTTACTTTTACTTTCAGATTTACTCCAGAAAAATTGTTGGAGCCAAAATATAAAAACTCACCTTCCATGGCCTACCAAACTCATTCAGTGCTTCAGCGAGAGCACTTTCAGCTTTATCCCAGGTCGATATTTCTCCTAGGTATTTCTCTGGTCTCTGTACAGAGAACAAATAGACAACAAATTCAAGTTATTCACTTCATATAACCGTAAGAAAAACAAGACCAAACAGAAACAAAAATATTCAGTTGTAACCTAGGAAAGTCCGCCATAATAATTTCAAGCAGTCTTACAGCGGAGTTCCTGTGCCATCTAAGATGAAATATGAAGTGAAACTACTATATTCTCACACTGTAATCGCCTATGCACCAATCCGACCAATTTAATGTCTTAATATTTTCAAATCAAATGCTGAAATTCTAATTTAACCCCATGAAAACGAAATACAGCCAGCACTGTTTATTACCGTTGATAGTTCTAGCTCAGAGGTAAACCCAACAACGTCATGTGTATCTTATTAATTCCGACAAATTTAATGTCTTAATATTTTCAAATCAAATGCTTGAATCCTAATTTAACCCCATGTAAATGATGAATACAGCCAAGCACAGTTTCTTACCGTTGATAGTTCTAGCTCAAAGGTAAACCCAAAAACGTCATATGCGTATCTTACAAATTCTAAGACACTCGTGACTTCATCCTTTATCTGGGATTCCCTACAGAAGATATGAGCATCATCCTGCTGGAATCTCCTAACGCGTGTCAATCCAGTCAGAGCCCCACTAGCTTCATTTCTATGCAAGACACCAAAATCCGCCAGCCGGAGAGGTAACTCTCTATAAGAACGAACTCTATGGTCAAACATCAAGCAGTGACCAGGGCAATTCATCGGCTTAAGACCAAACTCTTGTTTCTCAATCTCAAACACAAACATGTTCTCTTTATAGTTTGCAGCATGACCAGAAGTTTCCCAGAGTTGCATATTATACATATTTGGTGTTACAACCTGCCAAGGAAAACTAAAATATGAGATACAGAGCCACTTAACATCACAAATTTCAGTTAGAAGAAGAACAAGAAATAGAGTTTAACCTCTTCATAACCCCTCTCCCTGTATTGAACTTTTATGAAATCCACTAATTTGTTGTATATGCGAGTTCCATAAGGCAAGAAAAACCAGCTTCCTGGGCTAAGGGGGTGACAAAAGAAAAGCTCTTGTTTAGCTCCCAATAATCTATGGTCGTACTTCTTTGCTTCCTCCAGCTTGGTGAGATATTCCTGCGATAGGGTTTCCAGTTGAAGAAGTAACTAACCTTGTTCGGACAGTCGTACAAATCAGAAAAGAGTGGCATGAAAAACATGTTTGTTCTTAAAATTCGCAAGACACCATGCAATACTGTTAAATCTTAGTAAAAGAAACAGTAGCACAACATCTAGTCAGCTAGCTGTCTTCTACGCGGAAAAACAAACATTCTAAAAACTAAAACGCTCTTCTTTCATAGAAATGATGTTAATATACAAATTTGTTATCAACTCAAGCAATCATAAATAGATACAGATATCTAATACATGGTCCAGTGAGACCGGAAAACATGGATAACAATAATGCAGTTCATCAAAATATATTTTATATACTAAGTAGGTCAATAAATCCAAGGTACCTTCAAGCGTTTATCATCTGGATATGATATCCCGTAAACTCTTTGCAAACTTTCTCGCTCCTTATTTCCTCTCCAATAAGCAGAGGAAGCCTGAAAGTTTGAGCACATAGGTCAATACAGTGCTTTCTTGACGGAGAATAGGACTTACGCAGAGAAATAGATCGAGTAAAAACTTCTTTGAGCATGTGATCATTACCTTTAAACAGGCAATTGCCTTCACAAATGATGTGTTTGGTATATGAGGTCCACGACACAAATCAACCAAGGGTCCACATCTATAAACAGTAATCGTCTTGTCTTCTGGCAACTCCTGAATGATTTCAACCTACACAAGGCATTTAACTTCTTTGCTTTATTCATACAGACGCGCAGGTAAAAGGTAATACCATACAGAAAGAACTGCTCACATGAGAAAAAGCAATCTAGGGCAAAGTGTAAGAGTACATCTTGAGAACACCTACTTTGAAATTGTTTTCTGAAAACATTTCAAGCGCTTGCTGCTTAGTAACCTCAATGCGCTCAAATGGTTGTTTCTCCTGCAATATAAAGGAAAGATGAGCTATAAAAAAAACAGCTAGCAACACAGAGATTTCACCATACACTTGGAGAAAACTAGTGACTTGCATATGTTGTCACCAGATTCATTTTCTAGCATGTACATAATTTAACTTGTTATGTGGCTAGGTAAGCCTTAAAGTATTCCCTGCAGAGGAGATTTTTGACATGTATGTTCATAGGTCATTCGTAAGATCATATCTTTGCCAGCTCAAAGGGAATCTGTAGTTATAAGTGCTCAAATGAGGTGATAATTGGCATCTAAACTCAATTTATTTTCTGGGAGATGGAACAACTCAGATCAGCATTATTTTGTATGCTTCTTCAGCATTATCCTCCCCCAACTGTTGCTTCTTGCTAATTTTAGACAGAAAAACGGGTGTGTTCTATTGTCGACTTTATTAACCGCTGTAATAAATACTTGATACCTGATTATACAAACTAGGATGCATCAAAATGGTCCTCTATAGACCACTATTCTCTGGAGATCATAATATAGGCTGTAGCTAAAGAAAAGTTTAGCCGCACACTTATATCTCTGAAAAGCTATAAGTCATAATTATTGCATTGAACAAGCATCTTTGCCATTCACTTTGTAATAAACGAGAAAAGCTCATATAGACCTAAACAGTAAAACTGGAAAGAAACACCATCATGGCTTCTCCTTGTAATGGACAAGCAAGCAGTGTAATGATTTGAACTTCAAAAACAAAATAAAAAGCAGACAAAGTCCCAAGTGTGGTGCTAGAAGACGAGTTATGTTTTCAAGATAATTCAAGTTTCTAGACAAGAGAGAATAACGTACCGCAACAGCTTTCTCCGCTGCATTCTTGATGATTTTAAAGTGATCCTCATTCAATCCAAGATCCCCATAAAATGCATCATAGTAGAATCCCTACACAAACAGAAATTAAAATTTTAATAAGCTGACCCGCTCAAACTGGGTGATTAACTACTACGCCATATCAATACTGATGAACCAAAGAAATTGATACATGTAAATGGTATGTATGGCGATGACTACCAAAAACTAGCACGGTGCATGCTGTTAGATAACAATATTTATCAATCCAAACTGATAACTCTGAATTATATATTTAATAATTCGGCTCACAAAGTAAATGTAAAGAAGCATACTTCCATAACCATCCCAACTTGGTAACAAAAACACTTGAGCAAAGCAAAAATCATTCATCATTTACAAGTCTTTTATGCCCATTCCTATTCCTATTAAACAATAACTCAATGTCATTACCTCTCCTCTTGTGGTGCATGGACCAATACACAGCTTGCATCCATACTGCCTCTCAAGTGCCTGTAAATAATCAAAACACCCAAAAACACTATCAGACGGCCAATCTCACCTACAGCTTCAAAAACCTTTGGTAAAAACAAAAAGAACCCCTTACCTCTCCAAGAATATGAGCACTTGAATGCCAAAATGTATCCCTCCCTTCATCAGTATCAAACGTAAACAATCTGAGTTTACAGTCACCTTCAAAGGGTCTCCCCATATCCCACAGACTTCCATTCACTTCAGATATCAATATTGGCTTCGACTTCAACTCTTTAGCTGTATAAATCTCCTTGGCAATATCATCCGGTGTTGATATCCATTTTTTTCCATCCTTTAAAATATTGCCATGATCAGGCAATGTTATTCTTAAAAAGAAAAAACAAGAATCAAAAAATTCTAATCAAAATTACTTACCAAATTTAAAAAACTAGGGCATGATAATTTAATTAAACCCAATAGAGAAGATAAATTAGGGTTTTAGATGATCTTACTTGATAGATTCACCACCAATAACTTGACGTTGATTGGCTTGTTCAATTTTGATAGACTCAAACAACTTGATACGTTTTTCTGTAACGGAATCCAGATAAGCTTCGTCTTTTGCAACAATTACTGAATTACAACACTCTTTAGATTTCGATTTCTTCTTGTTCTTCCCATTAACGTTATTGTTACTGGATTCTGGTGGTGTTTCTCCCATACTATCGATCGATAAAGAAGAAATCGGGTTGAGAAGAGATGCTGGTTCCATTAGTAAGGTGGGAAATCTGAAACCCTAGCTAAAAACTAGAAAGAGCAGGAGGAAATTTGACCCCTAAAATAAAACAAACGTTTCTGTGGTTTTAGTAGGGGTTTTATTGTTAGATTTTGTTTTGATATTTTGATCAAGGTTTGAAAAACGGCTGTTTTTTCCCAAAAAAACGGCCGTTAAAACGGTCACGCCTATGTAGCGTACCCGTGAGGGTCATCGATACGCGTGTCTAAATAACACCGATAAATAGTAAAAAACAGCGTTATTTAGACCCGTTATACCCGTTTTCACGCATGTGATAACTGTTTTTCTAAAATTGATTTTTACATTTTTTTCGTCTAAATAACATTTTAACATAAGTTTTTTAGACTGTTTTTTCCGTTTTCACACCCGTTATACCCGTATTCTAGAAAGAAAAAAAATATAAAATATTATTTTAACGAACTTTTTTATTTCTAAAATAAAATATTAAGAATTACAATTAAAAAATTTGAAATAAATGAATAAACAAATAAAATAAAAAAACGCAGTAACAACGTTATTTAGACCCGATATAACCGTTTTCACGCATGTTAAAACCGCTAGATAGGAAATCCATATTATAATTTATTTATTTTTTCTATTTAACCGTTATCACACCCATTATTTCAGAAAAACGTCAAATAAACGCGTTTTTACCCTAAACAACGCGTTTTTTGTCCGAAACGTGCTCACACCCGTCAAAACACGTTATAACGGTCACGCCCTATGGTCGTGACCCGACTTGTGACCCGTTTTTCAAACCTTGATTTTGATCTAATTAAGGGTAATATCCTCGATTTATCTTTCGGACTTACCCTCAGCGCCTAGTTAGCAATTCGGCGAATCGGGACCGAACAAACCGGACGTACTACTACAACACCAAACCAGGTACGTGTATTCCGAATTATTCGCGACTTATTCGGGTTCGCGATTTATTCGCTGATGCAGTTCGGACAGCTGTCTGTTGTGTCATCGACTCGAATCGGACTGAGTCAATCCGATTCTCGCTGTTCCATCCTGTTCCCTTCATTTCTAAAAAAATATGTTGGCGATTGGCATTGAGCCTACGACCTCTGCCTTCCTGAGGTACTCTCCAACCACTGGGCTACACACTGTTTGGTGTTAACAGTCAATGTATTTATCTATATAATCATATTCTTTGTTTAAATCATATTTTTAATGCCATATAACCCTAAAAATGTATATTTTATTAATTTAATACATGCCGAATTTGCGGTGCCGAATTGATATCTTTAAAACGAATTATACACGTACATATGCCGTTCCGAATTACTGCCGTATCACGATCCGTTGACCGGATTTTTGACCGAATTCAACTTTTACAAAACCGAATAATACCCGTACGTATCACGTTTCGTACGTTTGCCGAACTACGAATTGCTAACTAGGCCTCAGAGGTCTTCTGCTCTCTATTCTGTAGGGCCGAGCACCAAGGTTTTTAAATCGTAGAATAATAGATCGTTTTTGAAATTTTGAGAATCGAATCGTATATTAAATCGTGAATCGTATATTCATGGTCATATTACACATATTTTCCAATTGTTTTTATAAATACAAAGCAAATACATTAAATATCACAAAATGAAGAAGAGTTCAGTGGTTAGGATGTTGCCTATAGAACCAAATATCTCAGGTTTGACTCCTAGTCTCCTACCAACATTTTTTTTGCAAAAAAAAAAACAAAAAAAAAACAACACGAGACTTGGTTGGACTGCACTCTGAAGCATGGACCAAACATTGTTTTTGCAACAAATAAAAAAAACAGCACGAGACTTGGTTGGCTGCACTCTGAAGCGTGGACCAACGTTGACTTGTCCGATTTGCAACTCGAAATGAAACTTTCTGACTCGACTCATACGATTTGACTCGTGAATCGTACGAGTTTAAAAACCATGCCGAGCACTATTGCTGCAGGTCGGTTTCTAGCTTAACTTTTGTCACATCATAGCTTTGGCCAACCACTATGGCTCATTGGTTAGCTATAATGTCGCAAAAAGTTTTGGGTTAACTAGTGAGTGGAACACATCTGTTCCTCCTTAGGCTAAATCCCTATGGTGTTTTAATCTAGCATCTAGATTGGCAACTATAATATCCATCTAAGCCATTCCAATCTAGGATCTAGATGCGTTGAATGGAACAACGAAAAGTAGATACGCTGAATGGAACGACGAAAAGTAGAATTAGGTTGTGCTGAATGGAACAGCGCAACCATCTCAGCCGTCAGATCAAAAAATAAATCAATCTGCGCTGAACCAAACAGCGAAAAATTGATTTTATCTCGCTACTAGTTGGAATGCGAGATATATCTGGAAAGAGAAGTAGTGTTAAAGAATATGCAACGCTTTTTGTGTAATCTGCAATGCTTTTTGGCTAATCTAGCAGCCAAATCTAGCCTATAGGACTTAGTCTTATAATTAAAAAATGGTTGAGTTTTTCTGTTTTTGATAACAAGAAACGATTAAGTTTCAATAGAAAAATATGCCTTAAGAAAACTCGGTAATCCATAAATATAGATACTAATTATATATGGCTTCCGCCAAAAATTGAGTATCCACATTTAAATTTTTTGTTTTTCACTCATTTTTTGTTTTTCACACATTTTTATTGCTAATATTTTTCATACTTCTTTTATTTACCAAAAAAAATCCTATTATATTTTCCAGTTTTTCCTCTGCGATATAAAATTTAACCCAATATAATTTAGATTAAGAAAATGATTTTTTGTATTGGAAACTCAATAAACTAAGTGAAATGGGGGCCTATAGTGGTTCCCTTTTTTATGTTTCGTGGCTTATCTATATTGAAGCTCCTATAGCCAAGCAAAATGGGTATCCATAGTGCTTCGCTAACCACACCCCATAACTCATTGCACAATTTTGAAGTCGGAGAACGTGTTTATCAGGGTATCATTTTCAAATTTAAAAGGAAAGTTGTTTCCAAAGAAACGATTATGGAATGAGAAGGCTCATTCAAAGTGAGATTTTGATAAAATAAATTAAGTATTACTATCGTGGGGAAAGGGAGATACACTTTCACCTAAATTCTTTCATACAATCATTAATACGAAGGAGTGTGTCATGGTGGACACTGGGAAGTACATGATCAACCGCTTAGAGGAAAAATCACTAGAAAAAGGCATATGATCAAACGCTTGAGGAAAAAGACAGGAAAAAAAAAAACTAAAAAAAGTTTTGGGCTTGAGTGATTTTTTTTCTCGGTCAAGTTGTTGATTATGTGCCTCTTCAAGTGATTCTTCATCTAAGTCGTTGATCACGTGCCTCTTGGTGTGTTATATGTATTTGCTTCCTCACAGCCCAAAAACTATTCTTTCGCCTAGTCATTCCTAGATTTAAAAGTGAATGAGTGTTTTTGACACTCATTCCATAGTCCTTATTCTTAGGACTGCAAACAAATTTGAAGGAAGTGCATAATATGACGGAATACAATCATCAAAAGATAAAATAAATAAATCTAAACTCATATGTTTTCCGTAGTTTATCTCCTTTTGCATTTCTCTCATCATATGTTTTATTGCCCAATGAGAGACGTTGAATTCTATTCCTTGGAGCAACTATTGAAGAAATGGAGTCATCCTTTCCATTGAGCTTTTCTCAAAAGCCTGCTTGATCCTATCGATATCACTTTTAAAGTATTGTTCCATTGCCTCGGTGACCATAACAACGTTTCCTTAGTTAGACTCGATGATACCTTTAAATCTCCCATGAGCGGACTCCGCTATACTAGTTGCTTCATTACCGTAGTGTCTATACCGGTTTGTCCATGCACGCACAAATTTTTCCTTGAACTTATCCAACCATTGATTCCGACAATACGAGACGGCAGTGGGATAAACTTCGTTCCAATCGGCAATAAACCTGTCCAATCTCTTTTCGTACATATCCTCGGTAAGAGACCAATAAACTTTCTCCCAATCTCTTAGAAATTCCAACCACTTTTTATGATTTTCATCATGTTCTTTGTCCACTCGCTCTTTGATCTTGCCTCTTTCATCTTCTTCTTCTTCGGGTGATAGTTTGTTCGTGCGATCTTCCTCTAGTTGAACAATCATTCTCTTCTTAATATCCGCCTTAATGGGTTCAAACAAGGCATGACAAGCTTTTATCACATTTTGACATATATGATATGTACATAGGAAATTTTGTGCATCCGGGAAGACGTCGGATATTGCATTCATTAATACGTCATCTTGATCGGTTATGATGACCCTCGGAAAATGATTTTCCCGGAAGAATAATTTCAATTGTCGTAATGCCCAAATATAATTATAATCCCTCTCGTTTTCCATTAAACACCAAGCCAATGTGAATGATACCTTGTCCGATGTTTTCCCCACGATGTTGAACAACGGCATGTTGTATTTGTTTGTCTTGTAGGTGCAATCCATCATAAGAACACCACAACATGTATGAGCCAATTTTGAAAGCAAAGGATGCGAAATGAATATTTGAAGGGTCTTGTTATCCGACCCTATTTTAATGATACGCGTGTAGTTGTGATCCCAAACAATCTTCTCAAATTCTTGCATAACGTTCCTCCCTTCCCATTCCACCCTTCTAATAGTTGCTTGTGCGCTATAAATTGTACTTAGAGAAGACACGTTCGTCCGATCCTTTTCCTTGAAGCCTCTGAGAATTTGTCTTGGTTTTAAACATGCTTTGGTCAATCTCTTTACATCCTCAATTTCATGAGGTTTTAGCTTCGCAACTAGGGAGTGACCAACAAAATCTTCTGGATCCGGGTGGTTATGACGGCCGAACCACACCGTACAATCCCATTCCTTGACATTGTCTTTTAAATGGAATACAAGCTTAAATGGAAAATTATCCTTCCTCGTACGAGTCTTGTATACCATATTGGTCTTCTTTGGATAAACATAACCCTTTCTCTTATGGCTATTCTTCTCCTTGTATACCCCACTTCTCTCGCAATCCATCCCAAAACGAGTCTTTGAACCTTGGGTATTCCTCACCAACACACACATGTGCTTAAGAGCCGTCTCTTTAGCTCAAGCAATTGCTTCCATTGGAGATTTTATTCCCTACATAAGGACAACAATGGGATATTATAAGGTTCATTACAACCAATCCATTAGTAAAGTTCAAGATACTAGGTGAAAAGTATACTTTAGTAACATTCCATAGGCATTTTATAGTATTCCGACGTATCCCGACCAAGCGGTCTTGCATTTGTTGGATCAATATATGTCACAACCTAAGGATCGAATGAAAATAAAATAAATTAGATCCAAAAAAAATTAAAATACTATGCCGGACCACAGTTCCGGCATGGTCGAACTAAACCGAACTGAAGACCAAATTTGAAACTCTTTCGGGCATACAAATTTCATATGAAATCAATGCCGGAAATGTAGGTGCCGGCATGTTCGTTATCTATGGTTCCAAGCCGGTACATAGTTCCGGCGTAGCCCATAATTAAAATACCATGCCGGTATTTAGTTTTGGAAAACTAATTGGTTCCTGTATGATTTTTGTAGGTACCGGCATGGTAACGTTAGAATTAAACCATGCCGATAAAGCTGCCGGCATTCATGTTATGTGTGGTTCCAGGACGGTACATAGTTCCGGTGTAGTAGATAATTAATATACCATGCCGGTATTTATCTTTGGAAGACACTTCTTCCTGTATGTTTTTCATACAGTGCCGACATGGTAACCTTAGAATTAAACCATGCTGGTAGCATATTCCGTAGAATATTCCGTGGTAGGTAAAAAGTAACTTTTGTACCGGCATAGTTGTTTGGTCGAATACAATGCCGGATTGAATTTCAAAATGGGGGATATCGGGCTGCCGGCATGGCCGTAGTATGAATACTATGCCTGTATGGCTGCTGCCGGCATTGTATTCATAACACCTCCATGCCGGCACTGAGCTTTTTCAGATGCAAAAATGGTGGATACAAAGAAGAAAAAATCAATTTTTCAACCTCTTAGCAGCTTTACCTGTGTATTGGGAATGCTTGTATGTTGTGCAAGTTTACTTTCTTGTGTAGGTTCTTCAAAAAACTCTCCATGCTCATAAAAATCATCATTCAAGGGTGTTGGTTCCACAAAAACTTGCTATTGTGAGTTGTTGTCATTAGCAGAAGATTGAGGATATGATCCTTGTTGTAGTTGAGCTAAAGATTCAGCAGCAGCAATTCTCTCTTCACAATCATCCTCCATTTCCCCCAAAAAAGTTCCCTCTCAAATATTTTTTCCCTCCCTCTACTCTCACCTCACTTACTAAAATACAAATAAAAACACACACTAATATTTTATCAAATAATCTTATGAATTTACTAATTATAATTAAACACTAATCTTGATTAGTGGGGTAGATTAGGTATTACGTAAAATACTTAGATAAGGGGTGACCCTGAATTGATATTTGGATCCAGGTTTTGTCCTTTTCCTCTATCCCCCAATTAATTTGAGTATCCCCCAATCGCGCGTGCGTTCTAAACTACCCTTAATAGATTAGTAATCAATTATTTCAATTAGTTAGATATCTGAGTTTTAGTTGTTAGATTAAATATATATACTAACTTCGAGTAGCTAGTCACAAAATAGTCACTAGTGTCACAAATTAGGGTTTAAGGTTCTACCCTTTTTAACCTAACCGTAGACCATACTTGAAGTGGTTTGGAGAGTATCTTTTTTTCCTAACCACATACAACACCTCGACCAAAAAAAAAAAACATCAAGTTTATTATCTACCACCACGTTAAAAATTTTATGCCTAACCATAGGACCTTATCTATGGTTGTTTGGATAAAAAAATATTAATAACCGAATATGGATTAATTCTTCATATTAGTCACGAGATCATTGTAGGTATCACAAATTAAGATTAAGGTTCTACTCTTTTAACCTTATTGAGACCAGATTTGGTTTGGAGGCAATAAAGTTTTCTTCGGTTAGGTAATAAAGAAAGCTTTTTTTCTATATACAACACTTCAAAAAAAAAAAAAAAAAATTATTATCTAAGGCCACGTTGAAATTTTTTCGATATAATCATAAATGTTACTTAAACTTGTTTGAACACTTCAAATAAAAATAATCAAACTTATTCTCTACAGCTAGGAAAAATAGCATGTTGTTAGCAAAGTCGTGACATACAAAGCAAAACAAATACTTCAACTTTTATCTACGGACAGGTCGATAAAAAAATATTCTAACCGTTTGGATTAGTTATTCATTTACGAAGAAAAACAAGCATATCTACTGCTAAAGAATGATGAACCGGTAACCGTAAAACGTTTTCTACGGTAAAAAATTCACATTCCCTGACTATTGATAGTATAAAACCAAGATATAGTTGGAATATTCATGTTAAGCCTAACTGTAGATGGGTCTGTAATTCTTATTCCATGAATACCTATTTACAATTAATGCAGGGATTGACCTATTAGAGGGATAAACCTGGGTTTCGAATACTATCTTCTGATGGTTTTGATCTTGTTTCATGTTTACTTTAGTAAACTTGGGTTTCGAATGCTATCTTCTAATGGTATTGCTTTTGCTTCATGTTTACTTTATTAATCATAATCCATATTGTTAATATTCATGAGTTTTGCAGATTAGTGACATTCCTGACCCTGAAATGAAACCTCCAGAAAACTTGTTATTCGTTTGTAAACTTAAACTAATTATTGAAGTGAATCCTCATCATGAGTTGGCTGAAACTTTCCTTGCTTATTTATTGCTTGAAAATTTTATTTTCATCGTTGCAACATCATATCCAGTTCCTAGTTATTCTCCTTTCTTGTTAATGCAGAATGAAGATTTGGATACAATCTTTTCACGCTTTGGAACTGCAATATTGTGAGTACTTGGAGGCTTAGTAAACCATCGGTCTTCTGTAATAAGCCAGATTGGGCTTCCTCATTAATCTAGCAAAAGGATAAACCATACACCAAATAGCTAAAAGATAAATCATATTACCTTTGTTTTTGTAAAGGATATACTATCACTTTTTCAATAAGATCAATTTTATTTGGAACATTTTGAGATGGTGGGGAACTAATATGAGAGTTACAAAACCCATGGAATTTCTTAACTTGTGTCTGATAGGAGTTAATTCCATGGAATTAACCATTCTTCTATTGAAGTAACATGTTTTCCATCGTTTGATTACAAATTTATTTTCATCAAAACATGTGTTCATTTATAAAAAAATCTTGTTGTATTCCTTTGCTTTATTTTCCGTAGTATAATTATTGTTATATTTTGGTAGATACACTTGTACGTTAATCAACACTTGGTTTGATCCGATAGATTGGTTCGGATTCGAACTTACACTATATACCAAGTGTACATCTTGTTTAAGTAAATCTTCATGTAATCTTGTGTCTGTATTAGATTACACAAGGTGTGCCTTTCATAAGTTGATATCAAAAAGAATGTGGTGTACTTGGTATCCCCGTCATTTAAAACAACAAGTTGAATGAGATAAACGCTATTTTTTTTTAAAATCATTGAATACACTTTGATATATCTATATTGTTGAGAAAGTTTCGAAAATTTGACCACTTAATAGGATCCATAGTAGCTGATATTGACCAATCTTTGATCATGGTTTAAAAAATTTACTAAAATTATAGATTTGCATATATAATAAAAAACAACCCTCCATTTTACATACGAAAGAAAACAACTTAGTTCATAATGTAAAATTTATTTTCCAATCCATTTTTCTTCTTACAAATGTGAAATTTTATAAATGATTATCTTTTTTCGTTATTAGTTCCTTTTATGATATGAAGTTTATTTTCAAATAATTATTTAATAGTAATATATTATTTTTTTAGTATTATAAACAGTATTTTAAAAAGTAATTATGTCAAAACTTGACGATGGATTTGTAATATATTTTAATTTATTTACTTTGTATCTTGATAACTAACTTTAAAATTACGTCTCATGTGTTAAAATCATAGAAAAATGAATCAATTAAAGGAAAACAAAAAAAATTGAAATAAGTAAAGAACCATAAAAAGATAAAAGAGAAATTTTGTTTAGTGGAACAAAATATATATTCTTATAAGATTTTGGACATAAGGTTGATTTGTCGTGCTTAAAATTATGATTTGTAAGTAATATAAAATCTTAGAAGAAATATTTTATTTTCGGTTATAAATATTTTATTCTGGAGTTTTACCGATCGTTCCCTATTGGACTCACACACCAAATTCTTCTCTATAAATACTAATCGTACCCATTGAACTCAATATACCACATTCAACTTGAAAGAAAACACATTGTAATTTAGAAAGCTGGGAGTTCATTAGTAATTAAGAAAATCTCCAAGGAAGAAGAAGACGTTTTCATCATGAATGGAATTGACTAGTCTTTTGATTCTTAGTTTTTCAGTTATTGACAGGGTCACTCATAGTAAGTTAATTCTGTATGAGATCCGTAATTTCTTTAAATCATGGGGGAGGCATATTTTTGATCGATTCAATCCATATATTGATATTAGTTTTGATGAATTAGTCAGCAGTGACTGCTTGAAACTTAGTCGTGCTTACAAATTAGTAGAATCTTATCTTGGTCCAAGAAGTTTGAGAACCGCAAAGGGAAGTATGATTATGGTAATAGAGAATTGTGGTGTCAAGGAGAGTTTGATCACCCTGTTAGTTTCAAGCATCTTTCCATGGATCCAAAAAAGAAGAAAGAAGTCATCGACGATCTAATTTCTTTTAGCAAAGGAAAGATTATTACGCGGAAATCGATAAACCTTGGAAACGTGGTTATCTCTTATATGGAATATGATGTGAATGACATTGGACTGACCGCGGTGAAGAATAATAGCGACCTTTGAAAACTTTTGCGAACCACAAGAAACAAGTCCATTATGGTAATTGAAGATATTAATAGAGAATTACACACTCATCTATTGATGAATCAATCAAAAAATTATGATTCAACGTTGTGTTAATCATAAACTCTAGAATAACTCTCATGAACAAAAAGCTCCATAAATTACAGAATAACATCTAACCAAATAAGGTAATACTTATCTCACATAATGAGATGATCATCTTCTAAACGATGTCTCTTACAAATGGCATATCTTCCACCATCAACGAACAATACGATATTCTCTTCACTAAACGACGTTTTCCACATCTTCATAAAAAATAATTCTTCAATGAGATATTCTCTCTTAAATCATAATGGTGTACTCTCTCAGCATCAACGATGTATCTCTCAACATTAGAGAATGGTCTCTCTTCTCACTAAAAATACTCTTAGAGAACTATATTATGTATTATCCAACTTTCTCTAGAAATCCATTGAATATTCCATGTCTAATAAGTACCATATAATCCTATTTATACTGTAGTAGCAAACTTGATTCCCAAGCATTAGTCTCATTGGAAAAGGAAACCCTAAACAAGTAAGAAACGGATGTTAATTAGTAATACTATCTCAATATATAAATTTCCCCAAACTAGGAAACTTTAATTATATTTCCATAGAATAACAATCTCTAATGGTTATGAATCTTTCCAGAACCTTCTATACAAAACCGAAAATTGTGAAAAAAAATGCTGCAAATATATTAATCTTCGGTTATTTTAAATTTAACAACCCACTTTCTTTGACGCGTTATGCACGATCTTTCGGTTAACACATCTTTGATTTTCAGCACACATCTTTGATTTTCAGCGGCATGTCAGTTTTTTATGAACTCGACCATGCTAAAACTAGAATTCATATTACAGTTGTTCATACAATCGTTCACGGCTTAGTTTCTAAATCTTTACTTGAGTTAATGGAGACTTTCATATTGAGATTATTTAGTAGCATGCTGATTACGAAACCATATTCTTTGTCTATCTGAATATTTTTGTTTGTGTTTTTTTTCTTCTAAAAAAATGTATAATTATAAGGGTTGTGCATGGTTCTGTTAAAAAATTTAAGTCGTACCAAACCACACCATTTATATCATAAGAGCCGAACCAAACCGGTTGATAGTTGGTTTTCTTTTTAGAAATCTGTCAAGCGATGATATTGGTTAAGTTCTAGTTAATTAACTTCAAGATGAACTAAAAAATCGTCAAAACCATTAATATCGATTGTATATATAGTTTCTAAACACTAATCTAGACCATCCATTCTTACCCTTAAGCTTTTAGGGTGCTTGGATACATCTTTAGAAGCTGTTTTTTGACTTTTAGAAGTCAAAATATAAGGAGCTAGAATAACCTGTTTGGATACCAAAAGCAAAAAGTCACTTTCTCTCACCTATCCCTCTTCCTCTTCTTATCCTAAAAAACCCTAGAAAATAACATTCTTTAATGGCGGTTCACCCCATTAGAGAGTAAATCTTAGGACAGCTTGGGGACGAAAGTTAGATCAAGGGGTAAGGGTTATGGATCTGTGGAAACTGATGTGAAATACCATTATTTTGATGACATAATTAGTCTCTTCCTAGTCTGTGTTTGTTTCAATTTGTATCTTCATATTTAACTTGATTACATCATGTTTTTAGTCTTTTTGCTCTTTCTATTGCGGCCTCTCCTCTCTGTATCCTTTTTGAATGATTTATCTAGGTTCTTTATTTGCTTGTCTGTTGTTGTTTTATTTTAAGTTGGGTGATGATATTCTTTCCAGATCTAATTTCTTTTCTTTCTTTTCTCATCTATCCTTTTTTTCCTGCTCCTAGTCGGTGAAAATAGGGTTTGTAAGTTGGGGTTTGAAAAGATATTTTCAAAATTGAATCTCTTAAAATAAGGGTTCTTAAAAGTGGTTTTGGTCCTAAAAGAAAACCAAAAATTCTAATTAATCATCTTCATGTTTCCTTCTCTCTGATTTTGGTTCTGAGACTTTTGTTAGATGGGTGCTCATATCCAACCCAACTTCTTCTCTCATTTTGTTTTCTTGTGTGTTTTTATCTTATTGTTGTTGTTAAGATATGTGATTCAACTAATATGTAAAAGTATTCTTCTTAAATCCTTGCTCTTGTTTTGATACTCTAAAGGTCAGTTTCTTCTGGTTGTTCTTAGTAGTACTCTGTCTTCATATCCCTTAGTATGTGATTTGATTGTGTTAAGCTTCGTCTATTCGTTTAGTAAGTTGCTCAATAATATTTTTGATTGTTTTAGTACCTCTCTTCTTTATGTTATTGTTGTTTGTACTAAATGTTATTTAAATCTTTCTGTCTGCTCCTCTGGTCTTGGTGCTCTATTCCATTTCTTTTCTCTAGTATGAATAGGCTCTCTCTATGGGAATCGATTCTATTTTTTCCCCTTTATGTCTTGCTTTTTCAGCATGTATTAGTCTTTGATTTCTTGTTAAGTTTTTAGATCTTCCCATGATTGCATGTTTTTTCTTGATGATATTGTAGTCTGTTATGTATGATAAATAATGGTCAGAATGAAGAACATAACCTCAGTTTCCAACCCCATCCCCACTGATCTAACTAAGCCCCCAGGTAAGTCCATCCAAAATGCCCTTGACATCTCTCTTTTTGCTTATTGTTTCCAGAGTTCTAGTTTTCTGGAGTTTTTCCTAATCTTTTTGTGCCAAGTTTAGGAATCAAGTGCCTGGACAAAACTACCATTTGGTTTGGCTATTCAGGGGCCTTTCTTCTTCCACTTTTTCTCTGTTTTTTTTTTATTATTTCAATTGTTAATTTATTCCACTTTGTATATGATGCATGTAATTCAGGTTCACTAGCTTTTACAATTACATACCATCTATTAAATAACTTAGCTTCTCTAGCCACTAAGTTATTAGTTGTCTCTAGTTTTTCTCTTTGTGTTATTTTCCCTTTCCTCTCTCTGATTGAGGTTACATACAATTTCGATCCCTGCATTAGTTGAGAATGGACAGTAGACTAAGCCCTTTAATTTTCCCTCATCATGTATAATTTTCTCTACCTTTAGTTATAGTTATAATTAGGTTAATTTCTTATTGGTGTTAGTCTTATTTATTAGCTATGTTCTATCATTGGCTTTTCCTTTTAACATGTATTGTGTCTGTGTAATGTTAGTGTGTAACTTAACCTACTTTTGTGCTTCTTCTTGGAATAGGAAATTGAAGACTCATGTGAAACAACATGATGCTGAAATCAATACTGGCTTTGTTCTATATGGTTGTATTTTTTCGAAGATGCAACTTTCACCATTCAAATCTTCGATTGCGGCAAAGACTAAACCGTCGTCCTCAATCATTAAGAAGAGATATCTTTCTTGTATAAGCCGTCGTGACAGTTTTATCAGACTTGTTCGTGGTAGAAGGGCTCAGGAATCCATCTTGATAGTTTTATCGCGAGCTAAGACTCTCAATCTTCACAACTTGTTTGTGAATCAATACATACTGTCAGTATTAGAAGACTACTCATTGGGTACCGATGGAGAACGAATGCTTCCTAGTTTAATGAAAACTTATAAATATGTGTGTTATCTTTGCAATTTTAGTTTTAGGGTCTTCTTTAGGACATATCGTGTTGTGCTCTTTTCCTTCGTTAAAGTTTTATCCCTATGGGTTTTCCCTTTCAAGGTTTTTAACGAGGCAACAAATGCGTGTCCAACACCTTCGGGTGGTTTTATCTTTTTGTTACTTCTGTTTGTTATTTATTTTTCATGTAATATCTATAAGCTTACTGTTGTAACTATGGCCTCCTAAGTTTTAATGAAATACCTTATTCGCAAAAAAAAAGGAAAAAAAAAAGGATACCAAAAGAAAAATGTTTTGGCTTCACAAAAAGTTTTTTTTTTTTTGCTTATAGAAGTCATTTCAAATTGTGTACCCAAGCTAATTTATGATATTTTTTTTCTTCAAAAAGTCAAAAAATAACTTAAGTAAAACTCTTTTAGTTTTAATTTCCGGGACTAAGTACTTATTCGAGTATTATTCTAGAATTTGTTTTTTGACTTATGAAAGCAGGTACATAATATTAATATCAAATTGACAACTAAAAGTAGAAAGTTAACTCTTTTTTTTCTTTGTGACATCCAAACAAGCTTACCTTCACTTCACTCCACTCGAGTATAGTTCTCTCTAAAGTTACAGATGCAAACACCACCACTTCCACCACTGTACACCCCCATCACCAGTAAGACTGCACCACCACTGACACTCCTCCTCCTCATTCACCACCACCTCGATACGGTAGATTTAGGATGGAAGACTTACGAATAAAAATCGATGTGTTTTTAATAGGATAGTGATAGTCAAGTCAAATAGGTTTGACTTGACTCAGTTTAGTTGAGTCAGTTATCTGAATCAGACATAGTTTTGTTGAGTCAGTTGTCTGTCTCAGACAACTTAAATGTCCTGTAATAAATATCTCTGAAACACTGTCTGCATGGTTATCTGATTTTTCTGTAATACAACTTCTTCTTCTTCTGGTTTTCATTCTTGTTTTACATTCAATACATCTTGATTATCATGAGAGTATAAGATTTCTCATGGTATCAGACTAGCTACGATCCTTATTCATACGTTCACAAAACTAAGTATTTATTTCTCATGGTATAAATACTTAAGTTAGTTTGGTCTAAAGACATCTTGGGATAATCCATTGTTAACAGACTCCGTTCTGTGTGTGATTGATCACAAGAGATTCAAGTGGTGTTGTGCAGGTTTAATTGAAGATTAAAGAAGATTTGATGACGAAGAAGATTTATTATTGGTTTCTGATATCTTTGTGTAGCACAAACCTTGATCGGCTGGGATCCAATTAGAATCAGATTTATTCGATTGATTAGTTGCGTGAGATCGGTAACACCTAATAGTTCTCTTGAGATCTATTTTGATAGTTACAAATCCGAATCTTTTTACTTAGGAAATAGATATTGGATTGATCTAACCAAGCAAAGGAGTTTATTAGTTTAAACAGAAGAGCCTTTGCATATGACTTGAGATATCTTTATCTGGAAAGAATCAATAGAGTTGTTACCAAACAGATTTGTTGTTCCTTTACTGTTTGGAATACGATCCAAAGGAATTGTTCCAGTGCGTTCACTCATTGAATGTCGGAAGCGCAGGGATGCTGAAGAAACTAAGTGAACTAGGGTTAGTTGCTTGGTCTGATCAACTATACGAAGTTGGTTTAGATTTTGTATAACGGCTTAATTATGAGAGTATTCAATTCTGGACTAGGTCCCGGGGTTTTTATGCATTTGCGGTTTCCTCGTTAACAAAATCTTGCTGTGTCATTTACTTTTCCTTTCTGCAATTATAAGTGTTGTTATTATAATTTAAAGTAAATTACACAAACGTTAACTCTGCTTTACTTGATAGTGATCCTATAGAGTTTGGTTAAGTCCGAACCTATTATCAAGTAATCACACTTTGATTGTTGTATTGTCTCGATCTCGTATCCATAGACGATCACAAAAAGTGTGAATACCGATTTGTCGTATTGTCTCGACTTTGTCCATATACAATCACTTTCGGTAAGATGACTTATAGGTGGATAAATTAAAGATTGTGGTGTATTTGGGTACCCTCGTCTTTTCATTATTTATTACTAAGAGTTTTTTGCTGCATTTGTTATCCTTTTTTGGGTCATTCAAGACCTGACAAGTTATCTCCCAAGTCTGTCAAATGTGTTTTCATAGGTTATAGCTCATTACATAAAGGCTATAAATGCTATAATCCTGTTTTAAAGAAAACTTATATCTCAAGACATGTTATCTTCTCAGAAAAATAATTTTATTTTTAAGATTCTTCATGTACCGAGTCTTCTATTGTTACTGAAGTTCCTTCTGTTGCTGTACAATCTTCTGTTCCTTTATCTACCATTGTGACTAGATCACAAACTGGTATTACAAAACCAAAAGTTTTTCCTGATCATGTTTTACATCATTCTGTTAAGCATCCTATTTCATCTTCTTTTTCTTCTTTGCTTTCTATTCCTACTGAGCCAAAATCTTTTAAAACTGCTATTCAAAATCCTAATTGGCAACTTTCAATGAGAGATGAAAATACTGCTTTACTTAGGAATGATACATGGGATTTAGTTGACCCTGAGCCTCATATGAATATTTTGGGATGTAAATGGGTGTATAGAGTAAAGTTGAAGTCACATGGCACTGTGGATAGACTCAAGTCAAGATTAGTTGCTCTATGCTTTAACCAACAAGATGGAATAGATTATGGAGAAACTTTTAGTCCTGTTGTAAAGGCAACTACAGTTAGAGTAGTTTTGACTATAGCTATTATTACTAGAGGTTGGGCCATAAAGCAATTGGATGTTTCAAATGCTTTTTGCATGGAGATTTAGTTGAATATGTTTACATGAAACAACCACCTGGTTTTGAGAGTGCTGAATTTCCACATAAAGTTTGCAAATTGAAAAAGAGTCTCTATGGGTTAAAACAAGCTCCAAGGGCTTGGTTTGAAAATTTTAGTGCTTCCTTTCTATCTTATGGATTTGTGAGAACAGTGTCTGACTACTCTATGTTTGTTTATGTTGCTGGTTCTGAAATGATGGTTTTATTGCTTTATGTTGATGATATAATACTTACTGGTTCCTCAGAAGCTTTGCTTTCTCATTTGATTAAACATCTTAGTGCTGCTTTTGCAATGAAGGAATTAGGGGATTTGCATTTTTTTCTTGGGAATAAAAGCAACTAGACAAACTGATAGTATTTTACTAACACAAAAGAAATATACTTTGGAATTATTGGAGAAGGCAAAAATGCTAGAATGCAATCCTTGTAGCACACCAGTTTCTAAGGGTCCTAGAGTTTCAATATCTGATGGTGTTCTGTTATCTAATGCCTCTGAATATAGGACTATAGTTGGTATGCTTCAATATTTATGTCTGAAAAGACCATATATTTGTTTTGGGGTTAACTATGTGAGTCAGTATATGCACGCTCCTACAAATATTCACATGTTATTAGTTAAGAGAATATTGAGGTATTTGAAGGGTTCAATTGGTGTAGGTATAACAATGAGGAAAGGTGATATTACAACTTTGACAGCATTTACAGATTCTGATTGGGGTAACTTCCCTGAAACAGCAAGGTCTACTTATGGTTATGCTATTTTTATGGGTTCTTCTTTGGTTTCTTGGTCTAGCAAAAACCAGCCAACTGTATCTAGGTCTACAGCTGAGGCAGAATATAAGTGTTTGTCAGTAGCTACTGCAGAGTTGGAATGGTTTTCATCAGTTCTTTCTGAATTACACATTTATTTAGCACATCCCATTACTCTGTATTGTGACAATACAAGTGCAATTTATTTATCAGCTAATCATGTATCTCATTCCAGGGCCAAGCATATAAAGATACATTATCATGTTGTTAGAGAGTTGATCACCAGTGGTTTTTTGTCAGTACAACATATTGCTTCTGAAAATCAGTTAGCCGATCTCTTCACTAAGGGAGTCTGTGCACCAGTTTTCAGTTCTTTGCTGCATCAACTGTTAGGTACATCTTCTTCAACAACTACTACTTTTGTTTCCAATGATGATGAAGACTTTACTGCTCTTGTATCTACATCTTCTACTGTTTCTTTGGGTTGTGCTCCTTATCATACAAGACAAGTTTCTTTTTGATTTTCTTGGTTTGTTGTTGTTAGAGCTTTGTTCTCTTTTACTTGTTTTCTGCTTTTGTTCAAACTGTTTCGAGTTAACCTCTATCAATTGAGTCAGTTATCTGAATCAGACATAGTTTTGTTGAGTCAGTTGTCTGTCTCAAACAACTTAAATGTCCTGTAATAAATATGTCTGAAACACTGTCTGTATGGTTATCTGATTTTTCTGTAATACAACTTCTTCTTCTTCTGGTTTTCATTCTTGTTTTACATTCAATACATCTTGATTATCATGAGAGTATAAGATTTCTCAGTTTTGAAGCTCGAATAAGTGTTACTTATAGACTTATAGTTATATTCCTCTTCAATGTCAATTATTTGGGTCAGACTTTGAAATAATTTAAATCTAGGATTTCAAAATTTGGGGAATTACTTTAGGGTTTTTAGGGGTTTTTTTTTATTAGATCAATCGGAAAAAAATTCTGAATTGGGCACGTGTTCAACTTTTTATTTTGATTTTGATTCATTGAAATTTGGGTTTTTATTTTAATTTTGTACATCTGCTGATCAGTTTTATATATTTATAGGGTTCCTGTAAACTGCAATAGGGTTCAAGTGAGGCATATATATAGAAGAATCACAATCAACAACACCCTAAGTAAGTTCCGCAGTTTAAATTCTTGCTGAATCACTATATGATATGACTGAGATTTTGTGATAGATAAAATCAATATTCAATTAGTTATGCATTTGACATTTGGTTCATTAAGGGATATATCTTAATTAGTCCACAAGAATGCTCCATATGACCTAGACCATGATAGCATTAGTTCTGCTTTTGCTTTTTGCTTCCAATGATTTATACATTGACTGTAAAATCCAGTTCGTGTTACACCTGAAATACATTGAGTACTAATTATGTGAAAAGATGATGATTATTTTTTTAACTCTATTGTTGCTAGATTCTCTTTGTTATTTAAATGTTGTCTTCCAAATTGGTGTTGTCCTCCTACTATTACCTTTACAACAATTGGAATCATGTCTGCCCTAGATTTGTTCATGTTTCACTTATGGTTTTCATTTTTGTTTTCTTCTGCTGGGATTACCTTCCTTGACATTACAGATGATAGGTGTATTGTCCACTTAATTGCATTGTTAGTACAAAATTGATATTTAGTAAAAATGGATGAGTGCATGTGTTATGCACTGTGGGGTTAACTGAGTCCATTTGTTGTGTCCAGGATACGGTGGAAACAGCGCGTGATAGCAGGAGCTCTTCATAAATCATCTGAAAAAGCATCTTGAGCTCGACCATCCTAGCAGATCGAAGAGCTGTAGATGCTTTTAGATGTTTTTATTTCTACTAGACAGTTAACTTTATAGGTTGACCAGGTACATAATTTGTGTTATTTTAAGAAAGTTTCAAAGTCTCTTATTATATTACTCCGTATATTATCTGTTGCTCTCTTTTGTTTTCTATTAAATTTTGAAATGTTGGATACTTGGAACCGACAGAAATGTTGGTTTTGGGAAACCAACGGCTTTGCACCGATTCGATTAATAAACGGTTTGCCATAGTTTCAGAAACCAAGAAACCTCCCTCCTGGTTTCGGTTCTTGTTTAGCACAGAACCGTACCTATCCGAACCATGTACAACATACTTCGATGAGAAACTGTTATATGGGATTTCTTGTCCACCCTGTTCTTTTTGGTGCATAGATATAAAGTTTTCCTCCAGATATTAATGTTCTGTTGGAAGGAACTATAATGCCTCTGGAGGAGATATTGTAAAGCAGTTAACTTAAAAACTATGCTTTTCTTGGAAAATGAATTAGAAATAAAAAATGAATTAGAAATTCTAAAAGAATAATGGAGCACTCTTGATCAATTCAATCAGTTGCTCATTTTCCATAGCTTCCACCATTCAAACTGAATCAATGGAGACATAATAATAGCATAACTTTGATATACTCTCTACAGATTTCCTGACCAAAAGAGATTTTTATTGATATTATAGATCTTCGGTAATATTTAGACAATTGAGTTGAATCAATCTTGTCTCAAATGTCTTTATTTGTTACATGTATATGATGTTTCATAGTTTCAGTTATTCAGGCTAAACCATATATATCCACTGAATCTTCAAATATATCACCCTCCGCCTCTTGTTTAACCTTTTCTGGAGTAGTATTTAATGCTTGATTCAAAGTGAGTTCAATACGTATTTGTAGTGCCTCATATTCATTACTATAAGTAGTGTATCATTTTAACTTTTTATTTTATTTTCTTCAATTGTAGTCTCCTACTTTTTTGAACTGTGCTCTTTTAGATATTCATAACTTATTCATTTGCGGGGGCATTTACTAGATTTTTTTCTTTGCAGCATTGTGGTTGATCCTACTAATCTGAGAGACGGTGTGCATTATATTGAACTCTATAGAGTAGATTGCAGAGAACCATGTTGGTCCTCTTTTCAGGGTTCGGATGACTATAACAAAGCTTATTGTTTTGATTGATAAAACTCCACCAAGTACGTTCTCTCGTGATATGCTCAGTATAGGTTATTTTATCGCATACTTAATTTACTTCTGTAGATTGTTTTTTCTCTTTGCATAGAATTTTATCCCGGCAAAGGGCGTATCACAACAATCAGTAGTTGGTCAGGTAAATAATGCAATTTTGCAATGATGAAGCCTCTTTAACAAGAATCTAATACCGACAAAATTAATGTAGATAAAACCTTTTCTCACCTTCTGCAAGTATGCAAGTTCATTTTCCTAAACAACTACGTGCTTCTCTGACTGGGGAGGGTAACAACATTCTTATAAGTTTGTTACTTTTTTTTTGTTTGTCTTGTGGTTTACTTGTTTTTGCTGATTGAATAGGTCATATGAAAGTAGATTCATTGAGGTACACCAAGTGGTGCTAATTGGGTTTAGGCTACGATAAGAACTTCAGGTTTGTTACTGCTAGGAGGTTTTTTATTGACACTCTTCAGGACAGCTTGAGCAATCTTACTGCACACCAAGTTGAATTTGTTTTTTGTCCCCTTACCCGCATTGGAAAGTAGAACCGTAAAAAACAGAATTTACAAGGAGCATAATAGTTACAAATATCTTAAAACTAAAAGTCTAAAAGTAATCAGTTTCTTCATTATGTTCCTTTAACTTGTCATTTCACCATTTATCAAATTTGGTTTGGGATATAAATCTCAAATTGATATGATCTAGTGGCCCAAGAGCCTCGAATAACTAGAAATGCAAGATGCTTCTTCAACAAAAAGTAGTCCTAGGGTGTATTAGTGTTGGTTGTTTGGGTGATTAAAAATAGATGTTTGTGGCTGATTTTGTTAATGAAGAAGTGGGAACCTATTTGGTTCTTCTCACTCACTCTGATTTCATTAAGTTGAAGAGGTAATACCCTCTCTCTTCTACTTGGTCTATGAAAGACCTTACAAGGAAAACGTATGGATGTCTTACACCCACATATTTAGTCAACACACACAACTAAATATAAAGTTGACACTCCTAATACATTGTTTCACTATTAACATTACATTACTCAACAATCTCCCCCTTAATTTGATGTTCTTCTACTCCTAGTAGTTCACGGAAATGTTGAAATTTTCCTTTGGCAAGTACCTTGGTGAATATGTCCGCCAATTGGTCTTCCGTCTTGCAATACTTGAGTTCTATCTCACCATCTTTAACCGCTTCTCGAATGAAATAATAATTGAGTTTGATGTGCCTTTCTCTACAATGCTCAACCGAATTTTTGGACATAGCAATTGCCAATTTGTTGTCACAAAAGATTACGGTGCTTTCTTCTTGCTTCTCTTGAATGTCTTCCATGATTCTTCTTAGCCATACAACATGAGATGTAGCCATTGATGCCGAAATGTACTCCGCTTAAGACGTGGATTGAGCTACGATTTCTTGCTTCTTTGATGCCCATGTAAATATGCCCGAACCAAGAGATAAAGCATACCCCGATGTACTCTTCATGTCATCAATACATCCTCCCAAGTCGCTATCACAATAGCCAACTAATTTGACATCCAAATTTCTAGAATACATGATTCCAAAATTCATTGTTCCTTGTATGTACCTCAACAACCTCTTTGCCGCGCCAAGATGTAGATGACTAGGTGAACTCATGAACCTAGAAAGCATACTTGAAGCAAACATGATGTTGGGTCTTGTGTGTGTAAGATACAACAAGTTTCCAATAAGACCTCTATAGTAAGTCTCATCAACCTTTCTTCCTCCATCACCTTTCTTGAGTTTCTCATTCACTACAAGTGGTGTTGATGTGGGGTTACAACCAAGCATACCAAATTTATTCAACACCTTTTCGGCATACTTGCTTTGAGAAATAAACACTCCATCTTCACTTTGATGAACTTCTATACCAAGGAAGTACTTGAGCAAACCCATGTCACTCATCTCATATTTCATCATCATTTCTCTCTTGAATTGCTCAATCATATGAGCATCATTACCTGTAAAAATAAGGTCATCAACATACAAGGCAACGATGAGAATAGACGTACCTTTTGTCTTCACATATAGTGTAGGCTCACTCTTGCTTTTTTTGAAGTTTTGCCTTTTGAAGTATCCATGTATCTCACTATACCAAGCTTTGGGTGCTTGCTTGAGGCCATACAAAGCTTTCTTCAACTTGTATACCTTGTCTTCTTCTTCTTCAATCACAAAACCTTGTGGTTGTTCTAAGTAGACCTCTTCATGGAGTTCTCCATTCAAAAATGCCGATTTGATATCAAGTTGATAAAGTAACCAACCTCTTTGGGAAGCCATAGCAATCACGGCTCTAATGGTATCAAGACGAGCAACCAGTGCAAAAGTCTCATTGTAGTCGATGCCGGGTCGTTGTGAATATCCCTTTGCCACTAACCTTGCTTTGTGCCTTTGAGTTGATCCATCCGCATTGTATTTGACCTTGTAGATCCACTTCACACCAATAACTTCTTTTTCACTTGGCCTTGCTACTTTCTCCCATGTATCGTTATCATTTATGACAACAACTTCTTCTTCCATAGCCTTTTTCCAAACCGGTTCTTTTGATGCTTCTTCAAAAATTTCCGGTTCAACCATACAATAGTTACATCTTTCATACACTTCACTCAACCTATGCATCTTCTTTGGTTCCGATGGTGGTGATATTGATGCACTAGTACTTGGAGACATATTTAGAGATGCTCCTTGTCTTGTATTTGGAGGTGTTTGAGGTAGTTCTTCCTCATTTTATTCACCCTCTTCAACTTCATTTGTTGCTGAATTTTCTTGCTCTTCATCAACAATAATGGTTCTCTTCTCAATTTTACCTTCTTCCCAATTCCATGAAGCACCTTCATCAAACAAGACATCACGGCTTGTGATCATTGTGTTGTTTTTCAAGCTAAACAACCTATAACCTTTTGATTGGAGGCTATAGCTAAGAAATATACATATGAAGCTTGATTCATCAAGCTTCGTTCTCTTCACCTTTGGAATTTGATAATAACACACACTACCAAAAACTTTGAGATGCCTTACCGATGGTTTTCTCCCACTCCATGCTTCAAAAGGAGTTTTGTCCCATACGGCTTTTGTTGGAAACCTATTCATAAAGTAAACGGCGGTGTTGACGCCTTCGGCCCAAAACACTTTAGGCATACCCTTCTCATGAAGCATGGACTTCGCTATCTCCATCACGGTTTGGTTCTTTCTCTCGGAAACACCATTTTTTTGAGGAGTATAACCCACGGTTAGTTGCCTTTCCAATCCTTCGTCTTCACAAAATTTATCAAACTCTTTGTTGTTGTACTCTTTTCCTCTATCACTTCTCAAAACTTTGATGTAGTGACCACTTTGCTTTTCAACAAGGTTCTTGAACTTCTTGAAGATGCTAAAAACTTCATAATTTTGTCTCATGAAGTAAACCCAAGTCATGCGAGTAAAGTCATCAATGGATAAAATGAAGTATCTATTACCTCCATGAGTTGGTGTCTTCATTGGTCCACACACATCGGTATGTACCAAACCAAGAAGTTCTTTTGCTCTCCATGCTACACCTTTTGGGAATGGTTGGCGATGTTGTTTCCGAAGTGCACAACATTCACATACTCCATCCTTGTGATTAATATGTTGTGGAAGTCCTTGAACCATGTTCTTGTTGGAAAGCACCTTGAGACTATTGAAATTTGAATGGCCAAGTCTTTTATGCCATAACCATGTTTCATCAATGGTTTCCATTCTCAATGCAACATTATTCTCCTTTTCAAAGATAATTGGAAAGCTTCTATTTTTATCCATCTTGATACTCTTCATGACTTGTCTCTTGTTGTTGTGCTTCTTGTCATAAATGGTGCAATATCCATCTTCAAAATGGACTGCGTACCCAAGCTTCACAAGTTGCCCAACACTAAGCAAATTTTGTTCCAAGTCCAGAACATATAACACATCTCTAATGTATTTTTCTCCATTGATAGTTTGCATGCAAATTGTACCTCTTCCATTATCTTGAACCATGTTTCCACTCCCTATCTTCACTAGAGAGTTTATGGATGTATCCATATCAACAAACAAGTTCTTCACACCGGACATGTGAGTTGTACAACCACTATCTACAAACCACACTTCACTTTTGGAAGTCTCCATAGCACTTTAACAAACATAATAAAAATTTTGTTTTTCTTCTTTCTCTTCGGCTCTACCGGCTTGTTCTTCACCTTTGTACCTATAATCCTTCTTCAAATGTCCATACTTCTTGCAATGATGACATTGGGGTTTTCCTTTGTTCCAACAATTCTTCTCCAAATGACCATTCTTGTTGCAAAAATTGCATCTTGGTGCTTGTGAAGAATCATTCTTTGTGTAGTTGTTGGAGTTTGCTCCTCCTTTCTTCCATTTTCCCTTTCCTTTGAATCTAGATGAAGCATCACCCTTGTACTCATTTTTCTTCATTGCTGAATTTTTGGAGTTCAAGTTCAATTTTGATTTAAATGCACTTTCAATTGATTTTTCCAAGTGCCTCGACACCCTTTGTTCATACACTTTCAAAGAAGCCCATAATTCTTGTGACTTTAATGTAGAGAAATCTTTAGTCTCTTCCAAAACCGGCACAATGGGTTCAAATTTTTCCGGCAAACATATCAATATCTTCTCACAAATTCTTCTTTCCTCCATTTTCTCACCACACATCATCATATTATTAACAACTTCAACAACTCTTAAAGAAAACTCATTCAAACATTCATTCTCATTCATTTTAAGATTCTCAAAATCTCTTCTATATGAATGTAATTTTAATTCCCGTACCTTCTTATTACCTCCATACTCTTGTTGACGAGTATTCCAAGCTTCTTTAGCTTTAGGGAAATGAATTACCCTTGGTAGAATAGTTTCTCCAACTCCTTGTTGAATGTACTCTATGCTTTAGCATTCTTCTTTCTACTCTCCTTAAGTAAATCCTTTTGAGATTGTTCTAGAGTTGATGTATCTTCAATTTCATCATACCCATTTTGTACAATCTCCCACACATCTTGAGACATAAACAAGGTCTTCATTTTGATGGCCCAAAAATCATAATTTTCTTCATGAAAAAGTGGTATTGAAGGTTGTTGAATGTATAGACTTGAGTTACTACTACTTTCCATTGATTTGGTTGAAGATTGATTGAAGAAATTGAGTTTTTTCTTTTCTAGATCTAGTTTTCGAAAACTTTGAATGTTGCTGATTTTTTTGATATAATGGGTAGAAATTGATTTTTTTCACTCACCAAGATCAGATTCACTTGATCTATGCTCTAATACCAATTGTTGGTTGTTTGGGTGATTAAAAATAGATGTTTGTGGCTGATTTTGTTAATGAAGATGTGGAAACCTATTTGGTTCTTCTCACTCTCTCTGATTTCATTAAGTTGAAGAGGTAATACCCTCTCTCTTCTACTTGGTCTATGAAAGACCTTACAAGGAAAACGTATGGATGTCTTACACCCACATATTTAGTCAACACACACAACTAAATATAAAGTTGACACTCCTAATACATTGTTTCACTATTAACATTACATTACTCAACAATTAGTATGATTCATTTTTCTTATATTCACCAATATGTCCGATTACATACTGGTATTGTGTATCACACATTACACCCAGTGATCAGCGGCGATACTTGGTATAATTCTAAATACGATCATCTATATCTCTCTGATATAGTGGCGATAGTACTTTTTATTAACTACATATCACCTGTCTTCATAGATCCGAATATGATCAATGTTTATCTTATAGGACAACGACCGAAGGGAGGAGTCCTTTAGTGATGAAAATATGTGTCTTCGTCCGTCACATTTTTTGTGCAAAAAAAAAAATGAAAAAAAGATTCAATTTCTGGAATTTGAGAAACAGATATAAACTATTCATAAATTGATCATGGATTTCGATCAAACACAGTCAAATGAACATATTTTCAGTTCAAACTTCTTTCATAAAATCATTACATTAATCGGATGATTCGGACTCTTAACGAAAAAATCTTTGTTTTCTGAGAACCAATGTTCTTGACTGTGTTGGGCAGAGAAGATGAAGTTTATGGTCGGGTAAAACCCAAACCACATTCACAATATCCATTAGCCCATAACAGAAATTATTTCCACCCCAACATTACGCGCATCCAGCCCATTTCCTTGAGCTCACTTAGTTATTGAGTGACATCCTCTATATCCCGTCCACTGAGATCTCAATACTGCCGTTCTTGTGTCTCAATCTTCTCTTATAACCGAATTCAAAACGCATATGATAAACCCATCTTCGTTCAAGCATTAATTTCTTACGAATGCTCAAATATCCCAAAAACCCACACACCATGGTAGAAATGAAAGCATCTAAATAGCTCATATATTTTTACAGCTCCATCGAAACTCAAAATTAAATACCAAATATAACGAACAAGTTATACTTCTTTTTCTAAATTTTGTTTCGTTGAACAAGGAAAAAAGCTCACTCACCGCCGCACATCAGTTGGGACGAATTTCAGAGAGAAAATTAAAGAGAAGAACTGAGCAAAAAAAAACAAAAACATAAGTAAACAGAAGGGAAGAAGAGAGGAACGAACGGGAACTTCACGTTTGTGTTTGATTAAAAAACCAACTAATTTACTGATACCTTGGATTTTTGATTAAGTATCTTGCAGACTTCAACACGTACCATGCATTATCATTAGGGGTGAGCAAAATGTCCGGAACTGCGGATTTCATCAGTATCCGTCCGCAAAATTACGGGTGAAATCCAATCCGCAAGGTCTATGGGCCGGACACGAGTGGGATTCTCAAATCCGCATTTTTAGCGGTTTGGTTGCGGTTGGACTTTGCAATCCGCGGATTCACCCGCACCGTAGGGTACAAAGAAATTTTGATATCTTATTGATGCCAAACTTGTTTCCTTGATCTTTCGTCTTCTCAGCCTCAATATAAACAGGGATCAATCACCACCAAAGATATCTTGATCTTTCCCTCCACCAATTATTCAAATCGAAATTAGGAGAAATCAAGTTAACTCTTACTGTATATGCAACCTAATAGAATCCACAGACACATAAATATTGTATGAAATGAAATAAAGCTTACAAGTCAGACCATTTCAAAATATGATCATACGTAATCTAATGGTACCTTATAGAATAACTCTGATCAAACAAAGGTACCTTATAGAATAACTCTGATCAAACAAAGGACTTTGCTGCTGCTGCCTTGTTCGTAACACTCACCTGTGAATTTCAAGCAAAGGACAAATTATTTCCTATACCAAGAGATGAAGAGAATGTTTTGCAGTAGTTCAAGAATAGAAGTAGAGAGAGCTACAATTTCAAACTTACTGAAAACCAAAATCTTTTTGTTTGTTTTATTTTTTTCTTCTTTTGATCAAATCCACGGTTAATCCGCATCCAGTCCGTATCATCCGCTGATCCGCGGAGGTGAAATCCGCGGATGATTGGGCCGGACACGGTTTGATTTTCCATATCCGCAACTTTGACGGATTGGACGCAGGTGACCCCTAATCCGCAACCGTCCGTCCGTTGCACACCCCTAATTATCATGATGTAAGTGTATCACAACACTTGGAATGAGACACCCAGCTGGGGATAGACTAAACGATTTGACTGAATCTGATTCACACTGACTCGTTGTCTGACTTATATTCAGCTAACTCTCCTACTTTCATGCAAGTTTTTAATTTATACTCTTACTTCATGCTTTTAAACATTATTCACAAAAATGAGTTGGCTAGGTTTCTTATCCATGATATAGAGGCGGAGGTAGCCCCGTGCAAGGGGTTGCAGTTGCACCCCTTGATTTTCAAAATCTATACAAAGTCTAGTGTTTGTCAAGTCAACAAAAAAAAACCCTCTGATCTTAATAGTTGCACCCCTAAGCCCAAAACAAAACAAGCCCAAAAGAGAAATCCACTTGACTATCTCCATTAATCATTAATCGTTCACACTTCACGCACACAAGAGAGACATATATTCAAAAACAAAACCAAACACATAATTCTGGTTGGTTAGATACTTTGTTTTCTTAAGAAAAAAAATTATTTTCTCAATTACATCACGATCACGAGAGTGAGAGATTGGATTATATGTTTCTTGTGTTGCTGATCATTAGGTTCTTAAGATTATCTTTTTTAATGAACAAATTTATTTTGCTGTGTATTTTATCTTGCACCCTCTCTGTTGAATTCGTGCCTCCGTCCCTCCTAATGACCAAAGAACCAACCCAATAAAATGAGTACCTATGTTGTATATATAGTTTATCTAAACTTTTTTCAACTGTTATTTGAATCAAAAGAAACGAACAACAATTAATAGACATAGAATATTTTGATCTCTAGACATGGAAAAAAAGATAGAGTTTGCTCATTACCTATTTTCATAGCAGTTTAAAAGGCAGCCCAAATTTTGGCTATGGGCGTCTAGATGAAGAAACAAAATACGTTCGGAAACGATATGATAGTACTTGGGTTATATTTAAGGTCATTTAACTCGAGGTCATATGTGAATGTGATAGACAATTCAAATGCAAGGGGTTGGAACTTGGATATTTAGCTGTGTTCCTTTATGTCGGCCCCTACCGCGCGCGTTCATCTAGTGTTTTAGGCCCACCAAAAAATTTGGACTTCTTGGCCCAGAGACTCTAGCCTGGAATCGGAAGTTTGTAGAGAAGTCTAGTTAGAAGTACACGGTAGCTGAGACTCTTGAGAGAAAAATTCGCTAAGTACAGTATTTTTTTTCCTTTTTTTGCTGTAAATCCTTACTTTAGCTTAAGTTGCATTAACTGTCTTTGGTAATTAAACAGCGGGAGACTACTTCTAGAAAATTCACTTAGAGAATTGTCTCGAACTTTTGAAGTCTGAAATAAATTAAACCTTGAAACTTGGGAAACAAGTAAATGTTTCCTTTTAAGTTTCGGTTTCCTTTTAGTCTAACGTAACTCTAATTATAAATACCGATCGTCGCCCATTGCACTCATCGTACCACATTCTTCTTGAAAGAAACATTGTAATTTAGAGAGCTGAGAGAGTTCATTGGTAAGTAAGAAAAAAACCATGGGGTTTATGTCGGTGATGGACGTGTCATGGCTGCGATTGAGTTCTCTTATGTTTGGTTTACAAATTTTTGACACTCTCTAAGAGTGGGTTCCTCCCGTATGAGCTCCGTAGTATCGTTCAATTATGGTCGAGGGGTATTATTGATTATTTTTATCGGTATATCGAAATTAGCTTTGATGAATTAGTCGGCCCTGACTACCGGAAACCTAGTCAAGCTTACACATTAATTGAAGCTTATCTTGGTCCGAGAAAAAAGATGCGAACCGAATGAAGGGTCAACTGCAGAAAAGGTGCAAGAATTTAAGTTTCTCCCTGGATGAAGCTGAACAAGTTGTTGATTGGTTTCAAGGTATAGAAGTCTCGTGGTTTTTTAATGCATATACTACTAAAAATAAATATCTGCCAGAAAAACGGTATTTGACTCTTAAATTTCATCGTAATCATCGTGAAACTATTATGAATTGTTATCTCGATCACGTCCTCAAGGAAGGTAAGAAGATTACAAAACAGAGCAGCTGTATCAAGCTTTATTCAAATAATCCTGTAGACGATTGTGATTATGGTAATAGAAAATTGTGGAGTAAGGGAGAGTTTGATCACCCTATTAGTTTTAAACATCTTGCCATGGATCCAAAGAAGAAACAAGCAATCATTGACGATCTTATTATTTTTAGCAAAGGCAAAGATTATTATGCAGAAATCGGCAAGCCTTGAAAATGCGGGTACCGGGAAGTCTAGCATGATTGCTGCTATGTCAAATCTTTTACAATACGACGTTTATGATATTGAATTGACGGCGGTGCAGAATAATTGCGACCTTAAAAAGCTCTTGCAAAACACAATAGTCCATCATGGTTATTGAAGATATTGATTGTTCCCTGGACCTTGCGGGCAAACGCAGGAAGGATAAGAAAGATAAGAAAAAAAGTGATTCAGGCTCGGATTCAGACTCAGATGTCAAGAAAAAAAGTGATTCCAACTCGGATGACCAAAAATCTAAAGTGACTTTGTCAGGGCTTTTGAATTTTATCGACGGATTATGGTCGGCTTGTGGCAAAGAAAGAATCATAGTGTTCACTACTAACTATGTAGACAAGTTAGATCCTGCTTTGATTAGAAGAGGTCGTATGGATAAACACATTGAGATGTCGTACTGTTGCTTTGAAGGCTTTAAAATATTGGCAAAAAACTATTTACGCCTTGATTCTCATGACTTGTTTGAAAGAATTCGATCTTTAATAGGTGAAGTTCAAATAACTCCTGCCAATGTTGCTGAACACTTAATACCTAAAACTATGGATATGAATGCAGAAGAATCAGAAATACAATTTTATTTTGTATGGTATGTTCTTGCACGTATAATATGATATGTTTTTGTTCTCGTAATATGATATCAGTCTCCCCAATTTACGTAGTAGTATCTATGTTCCCAAAGTACGTGACCACCCATGATGTGATAGATTTGGGTCACATGGCGCGTCTTTGGACTGCATGGGATACTTTTGAAATGCATTGTACTAAATTATAAACCTCAATTGTATGTTCACAGATATAGATTTTGGGTGAAAAACATGAAACATATATAACGTCACGCTGCAAAGTTTAGGGTCACAATCACAATGACCAAACTATGTAACGAATTTTTTAGTCACCAATTAAATTTTGGATAACATGACAAATTAACAAAGCATCATAAATATATACTACGTCCGTTTCTGGAAAAGTGATATTTAATTTTTTTTTATTTTAACCTAAAAATAGGTTAAATTGAAAAAATGAAAGTAACACTTTTCCAGAAACGGAGGAAGTATTTTGTGAATTTTGGGGTTTCGTATCTTTATGCAACTACCTTATTACTTTGCATTCAACTACCTTATATAAATTCCTCACACTTTAGTTTACTAGCACATGATACTCTAGAGGATTCAAACAAAAGTAATCAGTTGGTTAACCTGATGGATGCGCATTAAGCTAGTTTGATAGAATGCGATACAACTAATTTCAAGCTGTGGATCATTCATAAGTTCAACGAAGATCTCCAACAGTCGAGACATTAGATTTACCAGTAAAGTAACAGCAAGGGAATTTACTATGAGTAAGCCAAAACCCAACTAATTCAGAGAGGATCTTGTTCGGCTTACATTTCCCGCTATTTTATGGTCCTCGTAGAGATTTTTACGCATAACAAGGGGAATTTTCCAAAAGATACATACAAGTGTGAGACGGACAAAGCTTGCAACATTTATTGCAAAGGGGCTACTCAATCAAACGCCATCGCAAATGATAAAACCTCTAATCATTTATGTTGAGTTCCTCTTGAATATATAGCGAAGTTACTACTCACTGAAACTCCATCCCATATAGTGAAGTTATTCTTGCGTTAGCAAGTTGCTGATGCATTGATCTCACCTTAACTTTGCATCTCATGGATTCTTCCTCTTTAGTTTTCTCCGACATTTTAGTATATCCGCTCTGATAGATTATTATTGGGAAAATTACAATGATAATAATCTACAAGATATCCTCTCGGAATATACCAGAAGTATATCCTCTCTGGTAGATTATTATTATTATTATTTAATTTTTTTGAAAAAAATTATTATTTTTTTCCTCATTTTTTTTGTACTTCGACCATCACTGTATCCTCTTTGGTAGATTATTTTTTTTCTTCTGCATTTTCTTTTACCGTCAACCATCACTTAAATAATAGGAAACTAAGTAATTGGTGTTAATTACATCAAATTTATATGAAAAAACAACAAATAATAATTAAATGGGCTTTTTAATAAAGTGGCCACCTTTTTGAACTATATTTAAGAAAGTGGCCGTTATTTTCAATCTTTATATAAAGTGGCCGATATTGACCTTTTTCATCCTGTTATTTTCAAAAACGGGTAACGGCAGTTATTGCCTATGTGTCAGTTATCCAGCCCATTCAAAAGACACTTAAGTCCCTCAAATCGGCTCACTTGGTCGAGTTATCAAGTTCATCTTCTTCCCAGCTGATTCAATTCCTATGATTACAGTGATTCATTAACAAATTCATATGAAAACAAGTATATATCCACATTACAAATCAAAACTCAAATTCAAAATCAAAAAATTGAATCAATTATTGACCTTATAATGTTGATGATGATCATCGTGAAGGTAGAATTGTTGGTGTTTATGGTACCTAATTCTTCTCAAATAACCTCAAGAACCATGGTTAACCAACGAAATAGACTTGGTTCAAGAACAGCTGGCAACTAAACTTGATTTTGTAAGGAACTGCACTGTCAGGCCTTTTCACAAACACCTTGTGTGTGTCTCGCTGCTAAAGTAGGAATTAGTTTATTGTTTTCTGTTAAGCTCTGTGATATCTCCTTCAGTGTTGTAATTTCATATTTCGTCGATAACCCACAATCCTAATGATACAAAAACATTGAAACCACCACATTGAGCAATTGAAACAATCCTTTGTTGATTGACGTAATGTACTCAGCTCTGCAACCCAGCAGCAATTACATCCTCATCTGTAGCTGAACCCACACAACTGCATCTGTAACTTAACCACCATCTCCATTTATATAACTCCTGCCAACCCAGAAACCACCTACAACTCCAGGTACAACTCCACCAGAACAACAGCTGCACAACTTCTCTGTAAAATCAATATATTCAACACAGGACCATACATAACTGAGTCTTTTCATCTCTTGCACCATTTCTTATTTCTGCTATTGCTCTTCTCACTGAAGTCATATCATCTCCCTGTAATTTCTCAATTCTCTACAAGCAAAGAAGAAACAAATCAAACCCATTAATCTTTGCATTCTGTTGAAATTTGAACACCTGCAACAGCTTCATGATAACAAACATCTATGCACACTTGCAACATGAGCCAACAGCTGCAGTCACTTCTCATTTTCTCCCGGTAACAACCTCCAATTGCAATTACAACTGCACCTGTAATTTCATTTCAGCTACAACACCATCTTCTTAGCCAATCAACTGCAACAACTCTTCTTCCTTTCTAAACAACAACAACACCACTTGAGCCATCATCTCATCTCAAAACCACCCATAACTTGAGCTAAACTCAAGCAACTTCTCATAACCTGAGCTGAACTCAAGTAACTTCTCATAACCTGGTTATTGCTTGGTCAAATGCTATCCATTTTACATCCTTGCCAGTGACTACCAACACTTGCTCATCATCATCTAAAGCAGCAGAACATCAAAATATCATAATACTTGTCAATTTGAATTTAAAAAAAGCCCCATTCCTTCAAACCTGTCAGAGATACTCAACAACTACTTGAACTGCACTTCAAACCCTAATTTCTGTCAATCTCAATCTCAAACTCAAATCAAATCCCATTTTGGATTTGTAGAACAATCCAATTTCCTTCATGTCTTCTTTATTAACAGCATCTTCCATTTCACATTATCTCGACAAACCCTAACTTCTTAGTTCATCAAAAACCCATGAAAATCAACATTCACAGCTTCTTCTTATCTTCAAATTCAATCTTGTACTCTTCTATTCTTGAGTTCAAATAGCTCAAACCCATCAGTATTTCTCTCCACCTTGTTCTTCTCTACATCGATGCTTCAATCATAGCTGCAAAAAAAACATAATTACAAAAGGGGGAAAAACAGAAACCCTAGAAATACAAATCAATCAATCAATCAATTAACTACAAAACATTGATTTTTATCATACATTAAGTCACGGGTTGCGTTAATCTCACCTGGATTTAGAGTATTTGAATCCTGATTTGTTCCTCATCTTCACTTTATCAAAACCGTCTCTGAAACACTAAATATCCATAATTTCGCTTCCAAATACAATCAGGTTCTTTACTAACATCTACATCTTCAACAAAAACAGCTTCAATAACTAACCCTAGTTTCAATAGAAGCGAACAAATTGAGAGAACGAGAAAGAGACTGGAAAAAAAATGAAAAGTAATTACACCTCACGCGTCTTTGAAGTGAGTAAGGGCATGGGGGTAATTTAATGAACCGAGTTTGACTAATTCAATGCCTCTGACCGATCTGGTGGGTCCACGGGTGAAATCTAATGGAAAGGCCACTTTATAGAAGAATTTAAAATCTTGGCCAGTTTATGAATTATATGGTAGGAAGCTGGTCACTTTATTAATTTTCCCTAATTAAATTCCATCCATCCTTTTCTAATATAGTTTCCTGACCGAGGAATAGCGTCTCCAGAAAAGATTCTCGGTCAATGGCGGAGGCAGCTGGAAGCAAGGTTGTGCAATTGCACACCCTGCCCAACTCACATTCAAGCTTAATTTTTTTAAAAAATTGGAGTTGCAAGCCCATTTAAGCGTACTTGCTACCCCTAAAAATATTTTGCTTCCCCATACACAGATTTCTAGCTCCGCCCCTGTCGGTGATACGATCAGTTTTATCGTGGACTTGTGGATATAAGACCGTATTTATACATTAAGTGGGTAGCAGTAGGAGTGAGAGCAGGTATTGGCCGTATCTATTCATTCCTTCGCGAGCCGAAGAGTGTACATATCCTTCTATCCTTTTTGCATTCCACTGATCAGCTACACATGGATAAATGAAAGGTTAACAATGTGCCATAAATCTTTCTTTTTGTAAAACACTGACCTTGACAATCTGATGCCGTCTTGATCTAGCTCTTCTTGTTCGTCTTGTAGATTACTATACTGTTAGTTATTTCTTGATGAAGTTTGCGTTTATGATTTGTTAGTTTATCTTATCAATGCATGCATAGGCTTCAAGATATACTCTCATAGTTAATCAAACATATATAGCCGTAATATTTGATTGTCGACTCCTTTGCTGCTTGGCGGCATATAATGACAGTGGCTCCAGCTGGGTATCTCTAATTTTATAACCCCCTTAGCAGCCTTATTATCGAGCCCCATTATCAGTTGGTTTTTCAGCGATAACAATTAGTCAATAATTGCAAGGATAGTTATCCATAAAAAAATTATTGATCAATTTTGACTATATACAAAAATGTCACTCTATTCAAAGATTACGGCGTGGGCTGAAGTTTGAGAATAATCAACTCTTAGAACCTATTTAAACCGCAATGCCAGATGAAGTCTCAACTCATCAAACAAACACCAAACTAATATTAGAAGCTCTTAATAGCAATTTAAGCTCTTATTCACAAGGAAATCAAGATGACAACAGAATGCGAAGGTCAGTTTTCTTTAATTGTTCCAATTCGTGCTTGATTTTTTGCCCTTTATATCTTTAGCTAATTTAGTTGGACCAGGATTATGCGTTACCTACCCTAATTAGTATTACATTGTAACAAAAATATTCAGGTAAAGCTTCATGGCCAGAATTGGTAGGCGTCTACGGAGAGACTGCTGCAGCAACAATCAAGAGAGAAAATCCATATGTGGACCGTGCAGTTTTGGTGCCTGAAGGATCTGCAGTAACCGCAGACTGGAGATGCAATAGAGTTTTTATCTGGATCAACAAGGCCGGATATGTTTACGAAATACCTACAATTGGATAGTTGACTCATGTTTACATGATATACATGATCTATTCAATTCGTGTTTATGGCATATACACCTCTGATCTCCAGTTCTATGTATTAAATTCATGCATGAATTACTGATACCGGGAAATGCTAAACTTACTTTCTTTGCTGGATTAATAATAAAGAAAAAGGAAAGTACTTCAACTCCATCCACTACAGGAAAAAATATACATCTACAACTGGGGTTTTACAACTCTTTGCTAAACATCGTAAAAAGTCTTATGTTTTACAACTGGTTTCAAAGGAAGAGTTGTCGTATATCATCACTACCAACCCTTAGGACCAAAGGGTTGCGCTAAAAAAGGTAGTGACTAAGCCTATCACAATTTTCACAAGAGTTGTTGAAGAACACCAAAATATGATAATGAAAAATAGTGTTAGAGGGGAGATTTGAACATGAACCTACTACATGGAAGTCTAGCTCATCAACCATCCTTACAGTTCACAAGTTTTTGTTTTTTGTGTTTTTTTTTTAATAAAAACGTATAACAACACTTATAAGAGTTGTTGAAGTAAAAATATAGACTGTTGGAAAATGAGGTTAGGGGATTTGATCCTCAGCCTCCTGCCTGGAAGTCTACACCACTAACCATACCTACACTATCACACGTTCTGTCAAGTTTGTGGTTCTTTAATATACTAACTTTATGACAACCCTTTATAAGAGTTGTAAAACAAAATATAATGTTCAAAAATAATGCTCAGGTGACTAAGCCGCAAACAACGTGAAACCTTCTCTGTAAACAATCAGATACATTCTTCTCTGTAAACAACCACATACATTCTACAATGACAATGCATATCATTTCATATCTATTAGTTGATGAAAGCATGGGATGAAATTGGCACCGCATAAGCCAGGTACTTCTCAAACTGCTCTCTTATTGCTTGGCAAAATCTGGCATATTCTGTAATCACAACAACTTCACCAAAGAGGGTTAAGTTCAAATATGTAACTTCCCTTTCAAAACCATAACTCAAATTTCAAAACAATAAGTTCCAAAGCCAACACATATCCTCAGTAGATTACATATCGATTTGGGTAACAGACCTTTGGGACAAATGGTCTGCGCTACAAATTTCATATGTGAAAACTACGGTGAGACCCATTTTTCAGATTTTTTCCACAGAGAAACTCACGCCCAGAAAACTTCATGCGAGCACCCATTTTCTGTAAGAAAATTATTCTCAAACCCATAATTTATAAAATTCTGTTTTGCTCTTTTCTAAAGGAAAAAACTACTCCTAATGGATCAGTGATGTTATATAATTAGGGTTTATAAAGGAGAGATGTGGAATCAGTAAGGTTTTTAATCTCGATCTCTTGATAAAAAGTATATATTTTAGATCTAATTGATGCAACTAAGGTTGGTATTATGGGATTGTAATTCAATTTGAGGTTTCTATATGATTTCCTTTATTGATTCGAAGGGTTTCTTTTCGTTTTCAAGTATTGGGTTTTTTTCTCTGAGAGAAACGAAATTCTTTTTTCCTTCTTTGAGCCGCTTCTATCAAACCGAGAAGGAATTCATGGATAAACGGGTCTGATGTTAATGGAAGTGGTTAGCAGAAGATTTTCTCGTTAAACTCTTTCTTATCTTAGGTTTTGAATTCAAGCTTCTCTTTAGAAATCAGCAACAACAATTCTTCAAGGTATTGAGAGTATTAATGGCTTAAATCAGTAAGGCAGTAGTGATGGTTTGACAACAACAGATTTGGGGGAAATTGATTTGAATTGAGTTGTAAGCAAAAATGGATCGGTATTAGGGGTTTGTTTGGTCTGAACCAGGTGGCGTCTGGTAAATCAAGTTGAAGAGTTAGATGTCAATGGAAGTGGTCAACATGAACAGTTCTTGAGACGAAAACGACGATGAAGAAGCTGTGCTATGACCATAATTTATGCAGTCAGTGGTGGTGATTGAATAGGTTGTTGGTCGAGAGTCATATGGGTTAAGGCGAGCTCAGGAAACAGAGAAGTAGCAACATGGAGTTATGGCGTTTCGATGTTGATTTTACATGTGCAAAAATGGATATGGGGGTGTGCTTGTTGTCCGAGATTGAAGAGTCTGATTCTTTCCGAGATATAGATGGAGAGCTGTGAAGTTGGTGGCTAATTGACATGGAATGGAGATGGTTGCAAGTGGGTGAATTGGCTGGATGCAATCAGTTGAAAAATAAAAGGTATGGAGTTCTTCATCAACTAAATTCAGGGATTTTTATACTTGGATTCAAATTAAGTTTTGTATGGAATTCAAACTACGAGAAGGTGAAAACGTTGTTGGTTGTTGAGAAATGGGAAAGTTGTTTATGCAGTTTGGTTTGTATGGGAGTTATTGAAACAGGAAAGAAGATGATGATGTTGTTATGACTGCATAACCTGTCATGCAGTAGAGAAAATGTCTGCATAACATGTTAGGCAGTCGTGAAAATAAATGCATAACATGTTATGCGTCTATAAAAGTTGTTGCATAACAAGTTATGCAGTCCATAAAACGGTTGCATAACTCGTTATGCAGCAACTTTTTTGTTACTATTGAAACCAACAAAAACAAAGACTGCATAACTTGTCATGCACCTACAATAATATTTGCATAATATGTTATGCAGTCGTTATGCATCCAAAAGTATGTCTGCATAATGCATTATGCATCAATTTTATCTAGACGCACTAAAATCAACCAAAACAATGTCTACATAGCTTGTTATGCAGTTGAGAAAATTGTTGTATAATTCGTTATGCGCCTGTTTTTTCTGTTGGATTCAGGCATATACAGCGTTTTAGTGGCTGCATAAACCAAAATAATAGATGCATGAAAAAAATATGGTTGCATAACGTGTTATGCTACTTTTGTGGTGTATGCATATTGTGTTATGCATCTATTTTGGAGGCTGCATAACGAATATGTAGTCAGTTTTCGAAAATCTTCCCTAAAATGATGATCACCTCCGATTTTTTCGTGAAAAACAAAAATTTGATATTGTTGTTTGTACTCGTTGTGTAGCTCTCTTTAAAAGATTTCCAACGATATAAAATTTGTAAAATTCCAAGGCGCGGTTTTTTAAATATATTATATCCAAGTTGCGTTGCCAATTATACCCCTGAAAAATTAGGATGCATAACCCGTTATGCAGTCATTGTTAAAAATTTCATATAATTATGGGTGTCACAGAATCTAAAAATAATCTTGGGCCTGACAACGAGAATATTTTTTTTTTTTTGGGCCTGCGCCTAATTTCCCCATTTCATATAACGCAAATCCACTAGCAGACAAAATAGGATGTTTCCTTAATCTTTGGGTACATCCGTTATTCAATTTTTTTTTTTACGGAATGTTCCTATCTAATCCCTTAATATCCCTAATCCTCAAATATATCTCTATTTTATTTTACGGGCCGTGAGTTATAACCCCAAAGGTGTCACTATCCATCCACAAAAAACTCATCAAAACAAAAGTAACACAAAAACCCCAAATAATATGAATATTTGGGGTTTTTGTATCAATATCCACCACTACCATCGCCGACCACCACCACTACCACCACCAACCACCACCATATCCCATCAATATATACCAGCACTATACCATCACCAACCACTACGATCACCAACCACCACCACCATATTCACCATCAACTACCACTACTAGCAACCAACACCACATCCACCAACAAATACTAGCACTACCATCACCATAAAAAGCACCACCACCAACCAACACCACCACTAACCAGAAATAGTACCACCAAAATTTAGTTTCATCATAAACTTACTGTTTCATCATTAAAATCTTTGGTTTCATGATAAAAAAAATAGGAAAAAATAAGATGAAACCAAATTAGGTTTCATCATAGAATTTTATGAAACCAATTTTGGTTTCATCACAGAATTTGATGAAATCAATTTTGTTTGGGTTTTTTGTATCAAGTTTTTAAAATTTGGGGTTTTTGTATCGTTTTTTTTAATATGGAGTTTTAATGGATCCCAACATTTGAATGGAGTTTTTGTACTCCAAATTTGGTCACCTTGGTGTTTTACTACTAGTTCTGTTTATTTTATGATGATTACATGGTTAACAACCAATCCAATTCTCTTTTTATTGAAAAGTATTTCTCAATCACAAACGATTTCATGTTTTCTTTTTTTTTTTCTCTAGAGTAAGAAAATATTGTATATGCCATGCTCCTTGTAAGAGATGGGCTAATCAAAGTAGGAGAGGGAGTTAGGACATAACCAACACTTCTGATATGGGTTTGGTTTGTAGTTGTTTTCGGATCGGGCATTGGATTGTTAATTAGATGACGATAAATATACATTTGGTAATTTGGGTTAGGTTTCAAATTTGCTTGATTAAGAAGGTCTTTTTCAATGAATTTTTTCTCGTTGAAGAATGATTTTCGATGAAGTCATTTTTCTCCATCTTGTTGATGTTCTTGTATGAAAACTGAGACTTCTTGTTTATTGACTTGAAGATCGGTTTTAACTTGCACTTGAATTTATTGGTTGGGTGTCAGCAGAGATAGGTTTTCTATAGGTTTTGCCATTGTTGGACGAAGATGAGCAAATACCCTGTTCTGATATTGACTTGGATGAAAATTTGATGACATACTATAGACCTTTATTGTTGATATAACATTGAATTCTCAAATAAAAGAGACAACGCCCCGTAGTAAATAATAAAAGTGGAATATAAAGGTTAAGCGCAAAACACTTTTTTTTGTAGCGCAAACCATTTTTCAACTTTTATAGCCTTGATATTTCTTTTTCCTTCTTGATTTTGTTCATTATCTTTCTTGGTTCCACTAACGGTGTACTTTAACCCCATTTTCTTTTTTATTGAAACAAGTTCTCATTATTCACCAGGACGGAGCCAGGGAAATTCAACCCTAGGATTAAACATTTTTATTTGTTGAAATTATCAAATATTTTTACCTATTAGCGACACAAAGTGTCAATTTTACTATACGTATTTGCACCTACAAGGTATAAAATTTGTCATAATTAAACTCAAGCCTATTCCTACTGAAATCCAAATTATGGGCTTCGATCCTACACATTAATGCACTGTCTTTCATAATAACTTCAACATTTTGTTCACTCGTCATAGCTTTCATTTGCAAGAGGTCACTTCTAAATAAAAACAATTCGAAATAATATAGGCAAACAATAAAAGGTCGGAAGATGTATGTTTTTTTATTATGGATGCACAAATTTGAATTCCTTTTACTTAAAAAATAACAACAAATTACATGTATTTCGTTAAGCCATTAACCTCGCCGATTTTAGCGAAGTTTAGCGTCTTACCAAATGGAATGTACTTAGTACAAAGGCGGCAAGGTGGGAAAATGACCAGGTTTTCCCATTCAAAAAAGAACTTGTATGACTTACACATTTATTTTGTTTCCATCCCATGCAAACCCTTCAATTTCAATTCATGAGCACGACTATTGTTATTTTGGCCTTGCATTGACCAATCATACAACGATTTTATCGGGCCATCTCAATCGGGTTGCCAGGATTCAAACTCGTAAGTTTCGTTTAACTAGTGATGTTGTCTCCTAATTCAATTTTGTATTTCTGTATTATTTTCTTCATCAGATGACTCAATCTTATATCAACCTCACTTTCTCTGATTGCTGAACAGAAATAAAATCTTAAGCTATTCAACTGAAGAAGACTAATCGTAAGTTCCTTGCAACTTAGTGCACCTTTCTGCACATTATAATATTAATAACCTTTCTTCACACAATGACCTATCTGCACATAAAATTCTCGAAGTTGTTCTTAAACGTTTCCCTCCCATTTTAATTCTTAAATTGGATAAAATTACCCACCTGTTCCTCTCTGTTGTTGTGTGTTTGTTTCATAATCTTGAGTAAACACTAATTGTTACAAAAAATATTTTAAAAATAATCATGAAATATTCTGAAAATGAATTCGCAATATTACATCGTGTATTTATTCTAGTTTAATTATAAAAATGTATCTCAATTTCTAGAAACAAAAATGTATAAATAACATGATAATAAATGAACCCATTGGGAAAATAATCATATAGTTTTTGGGTAAACATACATGCACGAGATCGTCATATGATTTATGAGTAAACATAGATGCACTCGAAGTCATTCACCCAATACATGGCATGATATTTTATGATAATTCATGTATGCCCTATAGTGACATAGAATAAAGATTATATATGGAAACAAGTGGTTATTTATGTCACCCTATAGTGCCATAGAATAGAGATTATAATTTATTTTTGAGATGATTTCTTATTCTCCGATACGTTAGATAACAGACTGGGCTATAGAACCTTTTAACTATTGTAATTTAGTTGCAATTTGTTAATCTATTAAATGGTAATTGATACATCACTCAACACTCCAATTACTAATTTTGTCCCTGCATGCCTTGACAAGGGTAGCAATGAATATCTGAAATTTGACTAAATCCGTATTATAAGTGATCCGGAATCCTTATTCGATCATTTAATAGGTTTTAGGTTTTGGATGTAATGGTATTCGCATCCAAAAATATCAACTAGGTTTTAGGTTTTGGATACGGATATGGATGTGATGGTATTCGCATCCGAAAATATCAACTTTGAAAGTTTTATAAAATTATATATTTATTACATATGGGATAATTAAATTTCTTTTTCATCTGTTTCAAAAACTATCTTAAGAATCTAAAATTATTTTTATATAATGTAAGAAAATTTAAGCAAAGTATTTTGTTATATTTTTTGATCATATATTGATCACCCTGTCAGTTTCGAACGTCACGTGTCAGTTTGATCACCCTGTCAGTTTCAAACATCTTGCCATGGATCCAAGGAAGAAGCAAGAAGTCATCGACGGTCTTACTACTTTTAGTAAGGGGAAAGATTATTATGCGGAAATAGGTAAGCCCCGGAGACGTGTGTATCTCTTATATGGACCACCTGGTACCGACAAGTCTAGCATGATTCCTGCTATGTCAAATCTTTTGGAATACGATGTTTATGACATTAAACTAACGACGGTGAAGACTAATAACAATCTAAGAAAACTCTTGCAAAACACCACACACAAGTCCATTATGGTTATTGAAGATATTGATTGTTCCCTAGACTCTAAGGGAAAACGCAACAAAGATTAAAAAAAAAAAAAAAAAAGTGATTCAAACTCGGATTCGGACTCGGATAATAAGAAAAAAGGTGATTTACACTTAGATGACCAGAAAAGCAAAATAGCTTTGTTAGGGATTTTGAACTTCATCGATGGTTTATGGTCGGCTTGTGGTAAAGAAAGAATCATAGTGTTCACTGCTAACTATGCGTAGAGAAATTATACCCTACTCTAATTAGAAGAGGTCGTATGGATAAACAAATTGAGATGACATACTGTTCTTTTGAAGGCTTTAAAGTATTGTCAAAGAACTATCTACGCCTTGATTCACACGACTTGTTTGAAAGAATTCGATTGTTAATAGATGAAGTTCAAATTACTCCTGCGGATGTCACTGAACACTTGATGCCTAAAACTTTGGATATGAATGCAGAGGAATGCTTGAAAGCCCTTATTCAGGCTCTTGAGAATGCAAAAGTGATTAAGGTGCTAGAGAATGAGAAAGGAGCTGATCAGGTTTTTGAGAATAAGGAAGAGAATGAGGTTTTGAAACTGATGAAGATCCATAGGATTTTAAGATCGATGAAGTGACCGAGGGAGAGAGTGAAGAAGAGACCGAGGAAAAGAATAAAGAAAAGAAATAAATCAAGTAGAGCAAAAGAACTGAGTATTCAATTGGATTTGCTAGTTAATTTATTAATTAATGTCCTTAATTAGTCAGTTATTAGTAGTATTAGCTTGGAGTTTTTTTTTTTTTTTTTTTTTCAATCGTTGATTGTTCCCTCATTGTTAACAATAGATAGGAAATAAATAAGAAAGCACAAAAGAGAGTAAGTGTAAAGATTATATGTATATGCGCCATCCTCTTAGATCAGATTGAGTATTTATTAGTGTTCAATAACTGATTGGTAATAATAACAAGTGTATCGTGTTTTGTTTAATCCAAGTTTCTAATATTAATATAGGCAAACCAACCGGTAAACAAAGTTATATTTAATTATAACTACAATAATACCTAAGATTGTGGTGAACACGTTTTTTTATAAGAGTTTTATGTGTAAAACTAATTCTTTTAAACAACTATTGTGTTTGTGTTCTAGTAAATAAATTACTTTATCTTTTTGTTTCTATATAACGAGGTCTATAAGGTAGACTTAGGACATAATAATAAAATTCACATCGAAGAATCTAGAAAGTTAAATCTTTAACAAACAAGATAAAAATATTAACATATATGTAGAACTCTTATTTTTGTATTTCACCCGGGCCCTTTAAAAGTTTGGTATGACTCTGCAGAATACATAAATTGATCAACTGAATTAATCAAGATCATCAAGATCCTTTCGTATTTATCTTGATGAAAATCACAAAATATAAATTGATCAACTGAATTAATCAAGATCATCAAGATCCTTTCGTATTTATCTTGATGAAAATCACAAAATATTGTTTAACTGAAAGAAACATACTACTACTTACTACATTAGCATGCATAAAATAAAAACTAGTTCTAGTACTACTAATTGCATGCATAAAACAAATAGATAATTGATAAGGGTTAATGTGAGACACCCATCCCAACCACTGTTGCTCATTTTCTTCTACAACTCTTCATGATCTTTTGTATTTCTTTCTCCTTTTGTTCCTTTGTATTCTTGCTTCCTTAATTTTTATCCTCCAAGATTTGTTTTGGCTTACCTCTTATGTTGAACCTAATCTTGATAATCCGCCAGAAAACCCTACTTATGTCCTGTTTTTTGATGTTTCTTTACCCTTTTCCTTAACCATACATTTTTATATTTTGTTTCCTTGACCCTTTTTAGGAGCCATCTAATAATGAAGATACTTAATCAGAGAGTATGACCGCGAGACGGGAAGAATATGAGGAAGAAGAAGGAATCAATTGTTGTTGTTGGAATGTAAGCGGTGGAGCAGAGGAGTGGTTCTTAAATTTGTAGAAGAACTCCGGGGATGAAATTATTACCCACTTTGATCACGTAACCAATTATAAGGCCGTCAATATCTTTTATCTTTTTTATCTTTTTTTCGAAGCATATTCAATATCTCTTATCTTATGTCAGATTATGTTGTTTGTATGTATCAATTTCATCCATTTGATGAATTGAACTACTGGCATTGGAAGGTTAGCCTTCATTTTCAAACTCCAACGTTACTGATCCGTCAACCTTGTGACCAAGGATAAATAATCGATTTTCTTATCTTATAATTATATATTTTGAGGGCATGACAACTCTCTATGTATGTTATACCCTAAAATAAATATTTGACGCCATAGTGGTTGTTTTTGGGGTGAAAAGCAACTAGTATGGTGCTTCTTACCAAATTCCTAGATTTATTCAGGAAAAAAAAAGCCTTTTGAAGAAGCGCCGGTCCAAAGGAAGGCTAGGAAGCTATTTACAGGGGAGTCAACCGGTAGAGGTGCCTCACAACAAGAGAATAGTCATTGGATAGTAATACCTATTGAGAGATAAAAGAGTAAAATCAATGTCAATAGTCTTGTAAAGTATGGTACTGGGAACGCACGTGTAAGGAATCCTAATGTCAGCTCTTCCTATAAATGGAATCTGATCATTCATAGTTGAAGAATGGTATATTTTTGGTAGTATTATGTACATTGTAATTAATGAGATCAAAGTTTGTAACATTTACTATTTTGTGTAGAAAAATTAGACCCTTTTCTAATTATAAGAGGTCGTTTTGATAAACAAATTGAGATGACATACTATTGTTTTGAAGACTTTAAAATATTGCAAAGAACTATTTACGCCTTGATTCTCACGACTTGTTCGAAAGATTCAATCATTAATAAGTGACGTTCAAGTTACTCCTACAGATGTTACTCAATATTTGATGCCTAAAACTTTGGATATGAATGCCGAAGAATGCTTGAAAGCCCTTATTCAAGCTCTTGAGAATACAAAATTGATTAAGGTGTAAGAGAATGAGAAAGGGACTGATCAGATTGTTGAGAAGAAGGAAGATAATGAGGTTTCTGAAACTGATGATGAGACCGAGGATTCTGAGAGCGACGAAGAGACCGGGGAAGAGAATGAAGAAAAGACCGAAGAAGAGATAAATAGAGAAAGAAAAGAATCAAGTAGAGCATAAGAAGTGCAGATTCAATTTGTTTGTAAGTTAGTTAATTAATATCCTTAATTAGTCAGTTAATAGTAGTATTAGCTTGAGGTTTGTTTATTTTAATCGCTGATTGTTCCCTCTTTGTTAACAATACATAAAAAATATATAAGAAAAACTAACAAAAGAGAGTAAATATAAAGATTATATGTTTATGCACGATCCTCTTAGATCAAGTTAATTAAGTTTTTATTAGTGTTCAATAACTGATTGGTAATAACAATAAGCGGATCATGTTTTGTGTAGTCCAAGTCAATTGAAATTTTCAACAAATTGAAGTACAACTATAAATCTCTGTTTATATAACTCTTTTGTGTGAGAATGTCTAGACCTTAGATATGCTGGCCAGTGTAATGTTAGGAACTTTAAATAATCCAAGTGTTGGTAAGAGTGTTGTCGTGCTGGTACTTGCATACTCTGAATTTTATACCCAATCGAAGACGTAAAGTTTTGTAATGTTTTTTTTCCGAAGTTTCTTAATAATCCATTACTTGTATATAATTCAATTCAATGTGATATTTAATGGTATCAAAATTCTGAATGATCACTTTGATTGAATTTCTTTGTTTGACTTGTTTTTGCATTGATATTATTGTTTGTATTATTAAGAATTATGATCATGTGAAGTATCTCAGTTGTGTTGCTGTTCCTGGTTGCTTACGTTTTTTTTTGATCGATTCTTTGTTTTCTTGGCTGCCTACTAAACTAATAATTGCACTCTTTATTTATAGCTGTTTTAGTTTTGTCAGTGTAGATTTGTCGGTCACAAGGACTCCATTTTTTCTCATGTATATAAAAAAAACGCCATTTTCTAGATACTCGTCCGAAACAACTAAAGTATTAAAGATGGTGTTGCAAAAAGAAATTAGCATAGCGCTTGAGTATTTACGACCAAAAAAAATCTACTCTCTTATCAAACTTGCCCAATCAAATAAATCGTCAAACCAATTGTATTTTACATGAGTGCAAGAAGCGATATTCAACGTTCTTCAGTTGCTAAGGGGTTTCCTGGCGGGCTGGGCTTGCAATAGAGACGGACCGAACGGCCTAGGATATACATAGGGATGGGACCCACCTTAATTAAATTTTTTTGTTGAAAACAAATTTTCTTCAAATTTAGCTATTAACTAGGCGTAGGGATCCAATCTAAATATCTACTTAAGTTACTGCTCAGTCAAACTCCGTCGAATATTATGGGACCTCCTAACCATATTCCAGTTGGACTCCGATTCCTTTTTTTTTAAACACTAAATTCACATCATCTTCTTCTTGATTTACTTGCTGCATAAATCTAAAACAACAAATATCAAATTCACTCCTTAAAACTCCATTGATTCTTCTTAACAATGGGGGTATTGTCAGTTGACCCATCATTTTTGCACTCAATGGCAGCTACTGCCTATAATTTTTCTTCTCCGATGCTCATTAATCCTCCTGTATTATCATCATCATCTCTAATGTCTTTTAAACAGAAAACCAATACATGGGCTCTTCAAAATTCAATCGATCATCACTGTTCAAGTAACATAATGAGGAGGACTAGTACTTATAGAGTGCAAAATGCAACACCATGGCCAATTCCTATATCTGACGAGTATCACCATTGGAATGGGTTTCGGGGTAGTACTAGTATTGCTGCTGCATTACTGGTAGGGGATCGTGCAGGAGAAAAAACGATAAACAATGAGGTAATGGTAATCCATCATTAAAAAAGAAACTGAGGCTTAATTATATAGATGATGTTAATGTGCTGCTTTTGACCTGTTGCATTTTTTCATATAGATAAGAGATTTGCAGCTGAAGTTCGGAGAGCGTGATTTCGCCGGAAGCCCAAAGGTTCCGGTTTACGTCATGCTGCCGGTGAGTAATTTTGCATGTTTTGATTTCAGAACTTTTTTAGTGTCAGTTTCTCATATTACATGTATTATATTTGTTTTGAATGGTCTATGCATATAGTTGGGTGTCATCAATATGAAGTCAGAACTGGTTGATCCAGATGCATTAGTAAAGCACTTGAAAATCTTGAAATCCATTAATGTCGATGGTGTTATGGTTGATTGCTGGTGGGGGATAGTAGAAGGGCGTCGTCCACAAGATTATAACTGGAGTGGTTATAAGAGACTGTTTAAGCTCGTTCGTCGTCTCAAGCTTAAGTTGCAAGTGGTAATGTCATTTCATGAATGTGGAGGCAATGTTGGTGATAATGTGACTATTCCATTGCCTGGTTGGGTCAAAGAAATTGGTAAAAATAATCCTGATATTTATTTTACTGATAAAGAGGGACGGCGAACATATGAATGCCTCTCTTGGGGGATTGACAAGGAAAGGGTCATGAAAGGCCGAACTGCAGTTGAGGTACTAAATCAATGTGCCTTGCACAATTGTAAAGATCCGGTATGAATTTAAGTTTAAATTTTCACTTTATGTGTTGTTTGTGTTGCTATGTAGGTGTACTTTGACTACATGAGAAGCTTTCGAGTAGAATTCGATGAATTCTTTGAGCAAGGAGTAATCACTGAGATTGAAATTGGTTTAGGCCCCTGTGGAGAGCTGCGATATCCGTCTTATCCTATAAAGCATGGATGGAAGTATCCTGGCATTGGTGAATTCCAGGTAATTATGTGTTATTTCTTCTTCTTGATCATTTCGATTGCAATCTTTGAGTGACGCAAGAAGATTGTTACACTAAAACAAAATGATTATTACCTTTTTGATTTGTGTTTTCTCTTCAGTGCTATGACCGGTATTTGATGAAGAGTTTAACAAATGCGGCAAATGAGAGGGGTCACTCTTTTTGGGGTAATGGACCTAAAAATGCTGGTTGTTATACTTCAAAACCCCATGAGACTGGATTCTTTTGTAACGGAGGTGATTTCGATGGTCATTATGGGAGATTCTTCTTGAATTGGTACTCGCAAGTTCTGATTGATCATGCGGACCGTGTACTTTCTCTTGCCAATTTGGCTTTTGAAGGCATCTCTATTGCTGCAAAGGTGTGCACATACCCACATATTTTAAACTTTTATGTGCTGCATTGACGGACAATTTCCTCTATTCTATAGATTATGGCGCAATTTGGGTTGTTGTTCTCTTGATATTACCGTTACTTACTTCTAGATGTTTCTTTGGTTCTTGTAAGTAGCTATCAGGTGTTCACTGGTGGTATAAAACAGCTAGTCATGCTGCTGAATTGACTGCTGGGTTTTATAACCCAAGCAACCGCGATGGATATGCTGCAATAGCTGCGGTACTAAAGAAGCATAACGTTTCTCTAAACTTCACATGTGTTGAGTTGCGAACTTTACACCAGGAGGAAGGCCATCCAGAGGCAATGGCAGATCCCGAAGGTTTGGTCTGGCAGGTACGTGCTCGAAGAAACTTAATGTGTACAAATGCCGTAAAAATGGTGGCATCTCTAGTAAAAGAAATCATTTAAGGTACTTGGTTATTCTTTGATATTTCATTTTCTTGTCTCTCTAGGTGTGCAATGCTGCCTGGGATGTTGGTGTACCAGTGGCTAGTGAGAATGCCCTTCCTTGCTATGATAAAGATGGCTATAACAAGATTTTGGAAACGGTCAAACCTTCGAGTGATCCAGATGGAAGGCACTTGGTTGCGTTTACGTACCTTCGCCTCACGCCACAACTGATGGAGAACAAAAGATTTGCTGAGTTTACACACTTTGTTCAGAAAATGCATGGTACTTCTAGCTTCTAAATTGTAATATCGACCGCGTTGTTGAATCTGTTGTAACATGCTTTAATAGTAATGTTTTTTTCTGACTGAAACTTGATTAATCATGTTACTATGGCAGGAGACACAGTTCAAGAAAGCCGAAGCAATGTAAAGAAGAAGATGGTTATGTCAGGGATCCATTGACAAAATCCTGGCTGTGAAGCAATGTAAAGAAGAAGATGGTTATGTCAGGGATCCATTGACAAAATCCTGGCTGTTCTGACGAAACTTTGATGCAGCATACCCAGAGACCGAGTTACAGTTCCTCGGACTACGGATGATAATTATACTTTCATTTTCTTTCCTTCCAGAAAAGTTTTGTTCTTCTTTGCAATGTAATAACCAGAGCCAGGACTGGGGATCCATTAAGGCCTGAAAAGTAATGCTGATGGTTGAAACTTGAAAGAATAACAGAATGGCGCAAGGAAAATAGAAACGGCGAAGCATATAACTTGAATGAGGATGGAACAAGATCATATTACGTTTTACTTGTCTAAATGAGACCAAAAATTTACACTATACTTGGCTGTTTCCAGATTTACTCTGTGCATTTGTACTACATTTTACTGGAGCGTCGTCTTTTATTCAGACTCGCTAACGTCATTGTTATCCTTGACAAAGAGTATCTCACCCAATCTATCCCAGCTCTTCTTGGATGACCCCATTGATGAACCACCTGCTTCAGATTCGCCACCACTTGGTCGGTGGATATGCCTTCTGATGTCCCATTCGTTATCATCTTGATCAGAAAATGTTCCATACTGGGACGGGGAGAAGGAATTCGGGATGGATAACATAGCTGCCTGTTTTAGAGCTGCCCTGTACTCCTCATGTTCTCTAGTTAGAGATTCTTCTCGAGTGATCCGCTGTTTCGCTGGAATTTCCATTGACTGGTCCTTCTCAAGCATCAACTGCACTTGTGAAAAAGAAATTTTTACACACATCAGATTAGTAGGGCATAAAAAATTTCGATACCCAAGATGAACCCAGTATCAATTTAGATGAAATTACATTATGACCAAATTTAAATAGACAAAAAAACATTTCCAGTAACATTGTGCTGAGAGAGTGATGCATCATGACCAGTAAGGCTCCTACCGAGTTTGATTTTGCTAACTTGTATTTACTAGAGGTTCCAAATATCCAAAAAATCGGACCATTCAAGTCCAAGCATTAAGGTTTTAAGGTTTTGGCAATCCACATCTGAAAAATGGGCGGAACCACACACTTTTCCCAAGTTCAAATGATCTTGAACGTCTAGGCCTTTTTGCTTTCTTGGACCGCCTTTGGATACTATTCTAGGAGTCATACGATAAGAAATATTAATGGGAGGAAAAGCTTATACTAACATCTAAAGCTCTTTGAGATTCCCTCTCTACCCAAATGATGGCATGATCTGCAGTTGCATTGCAGGAAAGGACAATTTGCTCAAACCTGCCAGCCACAGGCACTGCCGTTCTGACAACTGGGGGATATCTTTTACACCTGAAGTCATCACAAGTATGTATATATCAGTGAACTGTAAAAATTTTAGTATAAATTATAGGCTACTTTTAGACAAAAACTGCAACACCAGACTACATTTACATCAGTTATGTACCCTTAAACCGGTGAACTGATAAAAAAACACCGTTTCCCGTACCTCTATTGAAACAGAATGGTTTCAAAATATAATAGGAAATATAAACTTTCCCTGAAATTCATAATACCTGAACGGTTTTCTGTTGACAATATGGTACAAGCGACCGGCTGCATACAACCTCCTTGGGTCTCTGAGCATCGTTGACTCCGGTGTGCATGTATCGATCATGCACCTTAGGCAAAGTAAGCATGGCAAACTGTTCAACAAAAAGAACAACCATCACCATGGGGAAAACATATTTGAGACGCAGATTGCAAATTGTATCACATCAGTTCACAGAACGGTGATTTTTACCTGTGCTATTAAAACATACCAAAAACCCAAAGGAGGTCTTTGCAAGTTAAACGTCCTACTCAAGTACAAATTGATGGAATACAGACACTTGGAAATGAAAGGAAACTAGGCTTACCAGAAGACCGACTTAAACATGTCTTCCAAGGGAGTCGCTGTCCGAGGTAAGAAATCATCCTGATTTAGTAAAGTAAACTACTATCAGGACTAAATTTAATACAGATATAGTATCATTATCATAAATGAAAAGGTCTCATGGAACATATAGCTGGCATACTACATTCAGCTGAATACAGTATACTAAAATTTGCAGTTAGACATACATCCACCAAGTTAGCAAAATTGAACTAGGAACTACAGAATAAGAAAAATAAGAGCATGAACTTGCCTGAAGTACAACTGAGTTGATAACATCTGCATATCTCACAGCTAAATTTAGAGAGACACATCTAGCAGGCGCAATGGAATAGCACTTGATCCGCTTCCGATCTAAATTCCCCAATTTGTTGCGGTTCTGTACCACCACCATCGTCAAAAGTGTTGCTACACCGGAACCTAGCGAATGACCTCCAAACATCAACTTATAACTCGGATACTTCTGCACTAATTCCTTCAAAACTTCACATTCTTCCTCAAACACCCATTCAGCTGCCTTCAAGAGCCCGTTATGAACATACCCACCGTCAAATTTCCTTTGCCCAAGTTTATTATCCAATAGAACAGTATAATCACTCTCTTTCGCTAAATTAAACCCCCTAATAACCAGAATTATCTCCCCCATGTCATGGTTCAGGTATATCGTATACGGAGGAGCATGACCTTCAGTATTCTCATACGTTTTCCGCAAAATTATCCAATCAGGATTAATCCTATACCCTCCCGGCGGCGCCCAAAGAGGGTTCCGTATATCATCTTCATACACAGATAAAACCAGACGACAGATTCGAGGTACAGGCTCAAATTCTTCTGTCACAGCAATACCCCAATTCTGACTTTCAGCACCTGCACTATGTAGGCATCTCTTCCATGCCCAACGTGCACAACCCAAGCAGTAGACACATTCAATTAGGGGCAAGCCGCAAAGAAACGACATTTAACACTTATGGTTTGAGCATTTTAACATGCATTAACAGAACACCTCTAACAATTGCTCAAAATTAGAACAGTTGAGATGTGAATTCATCGATGAAGACTTGTTTCTTCGCCTCCTTTCAACAACAACTACAATATTCTTCCTTAATTTCGATATGGGTTTGACATAAACATATGGAATTCAGCTATAATTCGAACTACAATAGAATTCAAGCACAACAAAGGGTATACAATCAATCAAATTAAACTACTTACAATACTACTAAAGAATGAAAATTTCAACCAGAGAGAGACAAATTGAGTGATGAAACAGCAAAAACGAAGAAATTTGTCTATGGGTTCCAATCAAAGAGACAAAATCTAACAAGGGGTTATGAGATTATTGCTTATGGGTACCTAAAAATCAAACCTTTGACTCAAAAAAGCTTGAGCAACAGAGAAGAAGACGTACTAGAAGTTGATACCCCAATTGATTGGAAAGCTCTTGAAGAAAATCAGGTAAAGGAATATCCGGAACTACTAGAATGCTTTGCACGAGTTTGAAAGTGAAATAATGAAATTCTTCTTCTTTTTTAATACTAATTCTTTTCGTAGTTGAAGGTAAAAGTAAGTAGTTCTTCAGAGTGAAAATCGAAGTTGTGAATTGAAACAGAGGGTCATTAAAAGTCAACCCTTTAATGGAGCCATGCCATAACATAGTGTTTGTTCTTGGTTTCGGTGCCATGTGTAGATTCTGTTTTTTTGGTGGTGTAATCTTACCCCCACGTAAAATACGTGGGATGATGTTCCTGCTTTACATCTTACAAACTCACCCCATATATTAAAATAGAGGAAAAAGATAAAAACGGATATAAATACTAAATCAGAGTCACCCCTTATCCATGTATTTTAACTAATTCATAATCTACCTCTCACTAATTATATTTAGTGGTTAATTATAATTAACTAAGTTAATAGATTAGTTTGATAATCATTAGAATAAATCATTATCATTGAATTTGTTGATGCAACAACATTAAATCAAGATATTTATGATCATGAAGGTTTAGATGAAGAACAAACCTAGGAGAGTAAACAAGTTGAATATACAAGTGCTCCAATTAGTCATATATAAGTATTAATGTATTGAAATTTGATTTTTTTTTCCATTGAATCTGCCATTGTTACGCCTGAAAAACTCAGTGCCAGCATGGTAATAGTATGAATACCATGCCGGCATGGACCAAATCGGCATGGTATTCCTACTTTCACCATGCCGATACACAATATCCCCAAACTATGAAATTGTAAATACACTGTCGGCATAGAAAGTTCATTATCGAACATGCCGTCACATGATGCCAGATTTTCTGTATGTTTTCATCCTTAAATCGGCACGGTACATTTGGGAATCGACCATGCCGGCACAAACAATTTTTGGGACAAACTTTCTGAGCTATGTTGGTATCGGCCTGGTATTCATCATAAAAACCATGCCGCACTAGATATCGGCATGGTATTCATCCTAAAAACCATGCCGGCACTAGATATCGGCATGGTATTCATCCTAAAAACCATGCCGGCACTAAATATCGGCATGGTATTCATCCTAAAAGACATGCCGGCACAAGATATCGGCATGGTATTCATCACTACCGGCATGGTCTTCATCACTTCCGAACGTAAAAAAAAAAAAAAAAAAAATTCAAAGTGAGGAGTCGGCAGAAAAGGAGAAGATAATTTGAAAGGGAGTGGGGAATATTTAGAATTTGAAATGGAGTAGCTACTCTACCCATTCAAGGTTTGATTTAGTTTTTATTTTTTAAAGGGTAGTTTCGTATTTCCGCCCCCAAAAGACACCCTTTAGCAGACACCATTGGATGAGGATACTAATTTATATCCCCCAATTAAAATAACTATCCCTCAATTGCGCGTTCTATATTAACTTGAAATCGGGAGGTCTACTTTATTTATGACATTTACAGTTTAGATGAATCAATTTTCGGTACCATATAAATTTTAAACTATCTACAGGTGAAATACATAGTTTTTCCAAACTAAAGCCCCGTTTGGGATCGCTTTTTTTTTCTATCAAAAGCACTTTGTAACAAACTTTCAACAAATTTCTACCAAAAATTGTGTTTGGTAAAAAAAATTCAAAGTGCTTTTTGAAATAAGCACTTCCATTTTTGGTCTGCTTTTAAAAGCTACTCAGCTCTAGTTTTTAAAAGCTAGAAAAGCAGAAGCTGTAGGCTCACATAATTTGATTTAACTGATTCTCTATTTTAATCTTGTTATTTTATTATAAAGACAAATTTTACTCTAGAATATTGTACATTAATCATCATATTTTTATCTTTTATTTTGTTCCTTTATTAAGATAATAAAAATTACAATAATTTTTTTTTGGAGCAAACCATAATTGTAGTTTTTTTATTGATTGACAAAAATAATTATAAAAAATAAAGATATTATTTAAATAAAAAATAAAAAATAAAACTTATATTTTATATTTTATTAAATATTAAATATATTAGAATTAAAAATATAATTTGTTATAATAATAGTGTATCTAAAACTAATTTTTAAAACATGTCTGCTTTCGTCATTAACCACATCACCAGAAAATAACAATTTACCAAATAGAATTTACGGCTTGTTAATTTCACATTAAATTATAGTTTACCAAACGTTATGCCGTTTTATTTTCACAGCATAACAACGCACAACACAACAGAAAAACACTTTTCTAAAACTCACAGCAATACCAAACTCCATTTGGGATTGTTTTTTTACTATTAAAAACATTTCGTAACAAATTTTTATTAAAAGTTGTGTTTGGTAAATTTTCAAAGTTCTTTTGGAAAGAAACACTTTCATTTTAAGTAGGTTGTTAAAAGCTTCTCAAGACTACCTTTTGATTTCTGAAAGCTGAAAAAGTAGAAGCTGCAAAAACTCATTGGTTGATAACGTTCACAATCTAATACCTAAATGGCTTCAAAACGATTTCTACGAAGAAAGTATAAAACTTTCACAGAGGTGATCAAAGCTCTTTTTTTAACTTTTTTGATTGAAAATATTTTTACACTTACACGCAAAGAATATCCACTATGGACATTTACAGACAAAACCTATGTTATAAAGAAGCATATTTGTGTGGAAGTCATTTGTGAATTCATAGATGAGCGCTAACCCTAGATGGCTTATGGCGCTTTTGGATATCAAAGCAGAAATTGGAGAAATTTAGAAGCAAAATAATAGAAAAATGACTTTTCTGTTTCTAAAAGTCGTTCTGAAAAGTTATTGCCAAACTTACTTCTAATTTTTCGATTTCAAGAAGTCGAAAAAAGCAACTTCTAAACTTCTGAGTATACCTTCAAACACCCTATTGGTGCTTCATAAAAAACTTAGGAGCTAAATGTTGTTTTTGGGTTGGCCCACAGTTGGGTAACCAAAGACTGACTAGGGATATGAAATAGAATTTCCAATTCTTTTAAAATAATTATAAATGTTCATCATTTTTCGTGTTTTACCCTTTTATCTAATTCCCAAAAAAGAAACATTAGCTGATTTGTAATAATCTTCACACAAAGTAACGTGAAAAAATCATCTTGAAAATGGAGTTCCGCCTATCTAGTACACAATCAAAATCCAAAACTCTACTGATTTGTAATAATCTTCACACAAAGTAACGTGGAAAAATCATCTTGAAAATGGAGTTCCGCCTATCTATTACACAATCAAAATCCAAAACTCTACCTTTGTAGAGGTGAAACAGGGGGTAAATGATTTGGTGCTCCAACCAGCACACCTTCACATCCATAACAGATAGTTTTCCTCTTCATACCCACGTAGCGTTGATGAGAACTTTCTTTAGGTAGAAGATACAATTATTGCAAATTAAAGCCCCATTTGGGATTGTTTTTTTTCCTATCAAAAATATTTGGTACCAATCTTGTCACAAACTTTTACTAAAAAAACTGTGTTTGGTAAATAAAAGCTTAAAATGCTTTTAGGGAGAAGAACTTTCAATATCTTAAGTCTCCTGTTTAGTTTGAAGCTGCTCAAGACTAGTATTTGAAAGCTGGACAAATAAAAGTTGTGGGAACTCGCTGGTCAATAGGGTTCACAATCTGAAACCTAGATGGCTACAAAACAGTTTTTACGAAGAAAGTATAGAACTTTCACAAAGGTGATCAAACTTCAAAGTGTTACACGGAAAGAATATCCACTATGAACATTCACAGACAAAAACTGTGACATAAAGAAACATATTTGTGCGGAAGTCACTTGTGAATTCATAGTGAGGGCTAACCCTAAATCGCTTATAGCGCGTTTGGATACCAGAGCAGAAGCGCCTTTGTTTCTCCACGAGCAGAAGTAAGAAGCAGAACTATTTTGTTTTACAAAAAGTTGACTTTTCTGATTCCAAAAGTCCTTCTGATTTTTTTTTGTCAAACTGGTTTCTAACTTTTCGACTTCCGGAAGTCGCAAAGCAACTTCCGAACGTACATCCAAACACCCTACTAGTGCTTCAAAAAATAATTATTTTTCCTGTTTTACCCTTTATTTAATTCCCAAAATTAGCTGATTTATGATAATCCCGCACAAAGTATATATGGAAAAAATTATCTTGAAACAAACTCTACTTTATAGAGGTGAAAGAGGGGGTAAATGATTTAGTGCTCCAACCAGCACACCTTCGCATCCATAACAGATAGTTTTCCTCTTCAGACTCACATGGCACTGGCTGTGAAGGATGGTGATGGGTGAAGTTCTCCGTAATGCTTAGCCTAATCATGACACCAATTTAACATCATCATTAATTCATATATGGCTTTTCTGATAAGAAATAAATATATAACTAAAAGTTAATTAATTTATTTAGTTTGATGGAGACACCCCTCCACATACATTTGAGTTGAAATTAGTTCTCATAACATTTGGTCAAAGAAGCATTTTTGTCCTTTTTAAAAGAAAATTTAGCAGATTGTTGTATTAACATTATTTAAGTTGATTACCCCATGTAATCATTGATATAGATTTGAGCATGATTACAAAATTATGAAGACAATAATTCTAAATTTCTTATTTTGCTTTCATATATCTTCACTTTAAGAAAACCAATTGCTTTTCTGCGAGTATTTTATATTGATCGTCTTCTTTTCCACATAAACCAAAAAAATGCGAAGGACCCTTTTGTTCTTAAACTCCTGCATGTTTTAGAAAACTCAATTTAGAATGTTTGATTTCCTACCTAATCAAAGTAGAATTCAACTTCCACATTCAGAATTGATGCTGCAAGAAAACCCTTTTGTGTAAATCTTGTTTAGGTGTTCGTATTTAATGGAACCTAACCTTCATGGAAGGTAAGAATATCTGGTTTGGAAACACATGCACACAAAGAATAATCTATTGGTTTAGGTACAACCTAAAGTCATTCCCAACTGAAAATCTCCAACTACTCGTTTGTTTAATACACAACTCGTCAATCGAATATAGTTTCAAGACTGACGAGGACTTGGGTACTGATGCTAATGATTTGGTTTTGGCATGGATCGCTGCAAATGTCTTCAAGAATCCTAGCCATCCGATCCTCTGGTTAGGATTCATGTGGGATGTGGGATCTAGTCTCTGTAAGAATCCTTATGCATTATCCGTGATCAACATTATCGTGTTAAACACCCAATGGGGCATGCCAATGTATCGAATAAGTTTGGAATGACCACATGCCATGAGGCAGGAAGAAATTCTCGTACATTAATTTGCACCAAAATTGGAAAAGGAGAACAAGTGCACGTTTTGTAAAGCGTGTAATTATGTAAAGCATTTTGGCCGAGGACCAATGATGTCGACTCGACTTCCACTTGCATTCGTAATAATTTAAGAGCAACAAAATACCAGATTGAAGAGGGGAAACAACTTGATAAATGCTTATGAATATGGGATGTCCATATTAATGGCAGATACAAATTGGAGTTGTCTAACCACCATATGGTGTCATGTGAACGACAATATACACTGTCTTAACAAAGACTGGCCTTTAATGAACGTGAAATAGCGACATCACAAACGCTTGCCTTGTCCCTAACAAACGCTTCGGCTGGTGTCTTTACTACAGATGCAAAAACGTGCACTAAACTTTGGGTGAGTCCGGCTGGGTCAATACATTTACATGCGTGTTTGAACTCAATCCAGTGTCGTAGCATTAACGATTATAGCGGAGGAAATAAATTGTGCAATATTGACCACGGAAATAAAAAAAGAATAGTCCCATATCCACATATAAACTTCGATTTTGGAATCGGGTACAAATTATTATTTGTTTCTTTATTAAATCGCCAATCGGATTGGAGTGTTGGACGCCCTGCGATAGTCCTGCCCTCTCTTAGGGCCATCCGATTGGTTTTTTTTATTCCAGGGCATTTTAAAAAAATAACTCATGCCTCTTAAGGTTCGTTTTGCTTAACTTAACGTCTTCCTGCACGTTGTAATGCTTAATACGAAATATTCCATGATTAAGGGCCAATCTACTCTCTTTCTCTTTAGAGCCGAAAGATTAACCATGCCACATATGTGACATATGTTAAATATTCCATGATTAATTTATTTCTAAAGTCTACTGACTAGAAAATTCAATTAAAATCCATCTTCCATTTGATAATTTCGTTTTCATTTAACAAATTCAATTTCGTCTACCATCTCATTTTCGAATTCGATTACTCTCAACTATCCAAATATCTGATAATTTTTCTTAGCATATAACGTAGGAACGTACACTCATTACCCTCAACTCAATGACTGTGGATTTATAAATGAATCAACGGATTTGTCAGGTTGTTCACTGTTCACAAGATACTCGCATATTATTTAGTCACATAAAATTGGTGTGAGAAATCAAAATGTAATGCTCGCATGTACCAGGGGAAAGCATGGACACAAATACGCATCCTCATTGTCTTCTTTCACAGTATATAGTTTTAGCCGGACATTAGTTCGAACATTTTTGGTTATTTTGAGAGTTACAAAGTTACAATGCCTTCGTTATTTTTAGCTTTCTAATTGTGCACTTCCGAAAGTTGAACATGAAAAGAACCTTGACAGATTTAGGTTCTAATGTTTATGTGAGTACCTATTCACCTTTGTCTACGTGTCCTTCACCATCTCCACGTGGAAGTCATGACACTAAGGTACATAAAGTGGAGATGGCACGCGTCACACCCAAACAGCATCAACGACCTTGATCCATCATCAGCCACGTGGTCGTCAAGGACTGCATCCGACGGATGAAAAACAGGGAGCACAGATAACATAGCACCTGCGAAGTACGATAACATTCCGTAAATCACACTTTACCAAATCCCAAGATACGGACTGAGGAGATATAGTCTAACCGACATGGACAGGACAACTGCGTCAACAGTTGTCTATGCGCATGGGGTTATCTATCTACTCGCATTAAATGCTACGAACACAGGACGCATGGCAGGATACTAATGGTGGATCAAGAGGTGGATCTGCGTAACCACACAAGATCGTTGGGGAGTCTTCGGAACATTACGATGTGTATCAGCGGGTTCGGCACAGAAACCAAGGATCGTGATAACAGCTGTGAAGTTAAGGGGGACCCACACGACGGTCTATAAATAGAAAACTCCACCCGTAAAGAAGGGGTCGACAATTTTCAGAGAGCAAGACTAATTTGAGGAGAGAGAAATAGGTATGAGTGTAAGCAATGTAGTTGATCTTTCTTTCCCTGCTCAAAGTCATTTGACTAAGATCTGTAACCATCTCCTATCAATATTAAGATCTCCCAATATCCCGTGGATGTAGGCCTTCGTGGTGAACCACGTAAATCAGTGTGTCATTTACTTTTCTGCACTTTATCTTCACGTAACCTTACTTATATTGTTTGTTCGTTGTATCACACGTTGATTCTTCAACTCATCATATGTAGAATAGTATGCATACGATTATATTTACTCGAACTATTGTATTTCACTCAACTGCGAACATTGGTCGTGAACATGAAGATACCTTCGGTATTCACAATCTGGCGCTAGAAACAGAGACTTATGTCCCGGTAAAAGATTTATCTTTCCTGTTCTCTCTTGTTTTCTTTAATTTACGAAGTTTCGACTTTTTTTTTTTTACCTACGGTTGTTAGATTTCATGATATGTTCACGGAAAAGCTGATTAGCTGAAGGCCGTGTATATATCCCACAGATCAACATCCCTTTTCAACCCTACAGTAAGAACGAGCATGATGCCAAAAGTGTGATCTAATCTCGGATACGCGCTCTGGTAGAATTGAAAAAAAAGGTTTCACAAAATGTCATTTAAAGGATGTTTTCATCTCTTCTTTGTAGATCCAGATCCAAACATTAAAACCACCATGGCATGTTTGCATCGTATTTTCGCTATATTTCTCGACATACTTCCACCATGTCTTCGTTTTCATCTCCCTTTTTACTATGATCAAGATCTAACAAGGCTACCACGGCATTTTTTTTTTCTATCGAATACTTGTTTATGTAGGACATGGACAAAACCAAAGAGGAAGGAAAACAAAGGCAACGTCAAAAGACACACCAAGAACATCTCCGGTCATGACTAGAACCAAACAGAAAGGTGACAAACAGGTAGCTGTCAGTAAGAAGCAAGACGCAGCGGAAAGTACCAACCCTAAAGATGCAGCATCCACAGCAACGGCAGCACTCAAAGCTGCAGCAGCAAAAGCAGCGACAGCAAAAGCGATCGCCATCACCAGTACGGCAGATCGTCGTGAAGTAGTCGCCGATTCCGTCGTACAACCACCCCCATACGAAATGCCATTAACTAACGAGCAGAACGTACCCCTGCTACCTTCCAACTTTCCTGTCGCAGGAATGATAAAGCAAGTCAATCCCCCAAACATTGCCACGACCGATCCGCCAGTACCTATCATACAAATTGTATAAGAAGGAAACACCACAGCGGTTGAAATCCAGGCACCCGGAGGGACCCCTAATTAACTCTCGAACCCGTCCGTACAGCTAGCCGCAGAACTCGAAGAGATGAGGAAGAACCAGAAGGCATATGCCGACGCGCTAGCACTATTAGCTTATGAAAATCAACAACTCAAGGAAAGAATAGCACTAGGTGCGGAGGCAGGAGACCTGCAGATAGAACACGAAGAAGCGAATTCCAAGGCTCCGGAACCAAATAGGGAAAAAAGAATGATCATCACCAACGTCCCTAATACCGAACCCTTGAACGCCATGAATCTCCGCAACCATCGTAATAGTGAGATGGACCCAGAATACGTACCATAGTACGTAACCAGGAACTCAGACTATTATGACGATGATTCTGGAAGGCCAGCACGATGGGACAAACACTACCTTGCCATGGAACTGTTCGCGAAGAAATGATGGAAGAAATCAAACAACTCAAAACTAAACAAGGAGGAGGAAGATTGGAAGAAGTGATGAGGGAAGCCGTTACCACACCTTTAACTGCACACTTGGCAAGAGTTCTTATCCCAGCGAAGTGTCCCATCCCACCGTTCGAGTGTTACGACCGATCAAGTGACCCCGCAGCCCATCTTCGTTACTACAATCGAACATTGGCCCGATGGGAAAGAGATGACGTGGTTATGTGCAGATATTTACCACCAAACTCCATCGACTCCTATGCCCAACTCACCAAACTATTTCTAGTAACATAAATGTACAACAAAACCATGAGCGCTGGAATGGATAAGCTGTTTTCACTGGCCATCAGTCCGAGACAAACGATAAGTGAATACACAGATATGTGGCATATGATCTGCCAAGCAATTGGAAATGTAACTTCAGTGGTAAGTATCAACTGTTACAAATAAGGACTGGACAGAATGAGCGCGTTATTCGTTGAGATCCATGGAAGCAACCCTACAACCGAAGGGATCTTTGTATCATCATCGAAAAGCATGCTAGATTGGAGGAGATTCAACGAGAAAATCCAAGAGCACAAATGCAGAATACTCATCGCACTAACTCGGTAGAACCAACGAATGGATCCTCTAAAAGGACAAACTCAACCGAACGATACAACGAAAATAAGCGTCGTCGGCGGGATACTATCGTCGGAGTGATCAGAAGTTCGAAGACCAGGTGTTCACCAAACTCAACACTAGTTATACTCGTATTCTACGAGCAATCAAGGACGATGTCGATTTCGAGTGGCCATGGTCAAAGGGTAAGAAACCCCCAAGGTCAGAGAAATCCAGGGATTACTGCGAGTATCACTGCTTCAACAGACATCAAACAGAGAAATGCAAAAATTTGAAAATAATGATTCAAAAGCTGCTTGACGCTGGGGATATTAGAGAGTATGTCCAACTTCCGGGAACGCCAGATAGGAACATCGTAGTAAGACAGTGCACTTACCAAAAAGTGATCGCACCATCAACACCATCTCCTGCTCCGAGCCCACTGGTCCATCACTGACATGGCATATAAGCAAAATATTAAGAAAGCAATTTGAATCTTACTACGAGATGTACAAGATTGATGGAAAGGAAGTGGAGGAACATGAAGAATGGATGAACGCACCGATCACTTTCTCTGCCGATGATGTGGACGAAGATATGGAAGATCATAATGATCCCTTGGTTCTCACGTTGCCGGTCTCCGGCAGGAACATAAGGAAAGTCATGATCGGCGGAGGTAGCTCAGTGAACGTCCTATTCAATGACACTTTCAAACACATGAAATTAAATGACGAACAACTGATGACCTCGTACTACACGATCTACGGTTTCAATGGTGTAGTATCGAAGCCCCTCGGAGACATTATTCTCGAAGTAAAAGCAGGACCCATGAAAGTTCATACCAGGTTCAGTGTAGTCGATGCACCATCACCATATAATGCAATCCTAGGACGGAGATGGATACATCGACTCAAGGGAGTAGCGTAAACATACCATCAGTACCTCAGGTTCCCAACCCCAGACGATGAAATGTAAATAAAAGAGGACCAAGTCATCACAAGGGAATGTCAGATCCAAGAAACTCAACCCAACATGGAGCGCGACGAAGAGCGAAAGGCACGAAGAGGTAAGAATAAAGATGAAGCTAAAGACAAGACCATCGACCAATACATCGAAGAAATTTCGCAACTAATATTACCGACGGATCTCCAAAAAGGAACTGAAGTCAAGAATACCGAAGCCAGCACTTCGGGTACCAAGGATGATGGCCCCACCAAATAGCAATTAAAGAACGTTCCCCATCTAGGAGCATCCAAACCCACGTTCACTTCAGTAGAACCTGCCAAAGAAACATAAGCACTAAAGAAGAGCCCAAAATGATAAAAATTAGAACGTTGCTAGATGCGGAACGAGAGAAGGCTCTCATTAGACTACTCAAGGAATACCCAGATATCTTTGCATGGAAGCTAGGAGACATGCCAGGAATCGACCCAGCAATAGTACAACATGAGTTTCGAATCCAACCAGGAACGACCCCATTCAGACAGCGATTACGCAAAGTGGCACTGAAATATCATCATGTCGTGGAGCAAGAACTCATAAAACTCAAAGAAGAAGGGTTCATCAAAGAAGTCAAATACCCAACATGGATTTCGAACATGGTTATCGTTCCCAAGAAAAACGACGGAGTCAGAATATGCATCGATTTCACTAACATCAACAAAGCATGCCCGAAGGATAGCTACTCACTCCCAAGCATCGATCAGCTAGTAGACACCGTAGAAGGCCACGAGGAACTATCTTTCATGGATGGTTACGCCGGGTACAATCAAATCGCCCTCGCAGAAGAAGATCAACCACACACGGTTTTTTTCACTCCCCATGGAATTTACTGCTACACCCGTATGCCTTTCGGATTAAGGAACGCTGGTGCCACATATCAGAGGCTTGTCGACATTATATTTAAACCATGGATAGGACGGACTCTAGAAGTATACATCGACGACATGCTCGTCAAAAGCAAGCTACGGAAAGACCATCTACGTGATTTAAAGGAAATCTTCGAGACAATGAGAAAATACCACATGAAAGTCAATCCGGAAAAATACACCTTTGGGGTCACATCAGGAAAGTTTTTGGGTTACCTAGTAACCCAAAAGGGCATCGAAGTAGATCCAGCAAAAATCCAAGCAATCGTGGATATGCCATCACCGAAGAATGTAAAGGAGGTACAAAAGCTCAATGGGTGCTTGGCATCTTTAGGGAGATTCATTGCAAGGTCGTCTGACAAATGCAAACTATTTTTCTGACATCTTGAAGAAAAAGAGCAAATTTTCCAGGACAAAGGAATGCGAGTTGGCTTTCCAGAAGATCAAAGAATACTTAGAAACCATCCCGATCTTACAAAAACCAGAACCAACAGAGGTTTTAGCACTATACATTGCTTCAACCGAGGATGCAGTAAGCGCCGTGCTAGTAAGAACCAATACCAAGGTAGAAAAACCGATATATTACATTAGTAAGACCTTCAACGCGGCACAAAGGAACTACACAAAGATTGAACAACTCATCCTGGCACTGGTTTTTGCAACTCAGAAACTGCGAACCTACTTCTTAACTTACTACGTCCGCGTCCCAAGCAAAGCACCACTAAAGTCGGTCCTCAAGAACGCACGAAAGGTTGAAAGGGTGGAAAAATGGAACACACAGTTGGAACAATTCAACATCCATGAGATCCAAACCGCCCAAAAATCCCAAGTACCGGCAGATTTCTTAGCTTACTTACCATTGGCAGATGAAAAAGAAGTCGAAGGCTTACCGGGGGTAACAAAAGACGAAGAAGACCCTTAGGAAATCTGTGAACCCACCAATCAACGTAGATGAGAAGTCTTCGTCGACGGTTCTAGAAATAATGAAGGGGAAGGGATCGGAATTGTTATCACCACACCAACAGGTGATAGGATGGTACTAGAATTCGAAGAGCATACCAACAACATAGTAGAATACAAAGCCGTCGTACATTCCCTCCGACTCATTATAGAAATGGGGATTAATGATGTACGTCAAACTAGTAATTCCAAGCTAGTCATCAGGCAGATATAGCTCAAATATAATACTCATGACGAAATTCTATCGGAATACATGACCCTGGTCCAAGGGATGGCAGCTCGAGTAAAGAACCTCACCTTTAGACACTTGTGCAGAAAAGACAACAGGCATGCCGACGCCTTGGCGTACATCTCATCAATGATGAGAGACAAGAAAACCACCGCCATAAAGATATGACGTGTGTACGAGCCATCGATCCAAACCTGGCAAGTCCTAACAGTAACACAAGACGAAGATGACGTAGGAGAGCATCTGGACGAAGACGACGTTGGTGAGAACATAATGGACGGGACCGTGGACGACGACATATAAATAAGAGCAACCGAAGTCGAAGATTTCAGCAACGAAGAGGACTGGAGGACCGATGTCCATCAATACCTGAAAGCCGGCGTAATTCCTGCAGATCTCAAGCGAGCAAGGAAAGTGCAATCAAAGTCCGGAACATATGAACTTCGTGATGGCATCTTATACCGAAGATCATTCCTCGGACCATCATTACGCTGCCTATCTATGGATGAAGGCCACCGTGTCCTAATAGACATTCACTACGCGGACGCCGGAAACCACAGTGGAATCACATCCTTAACACACAAAGCGAAGATGCAAGGATATTATTGGCCTCAAATGATACAATATGCTGCAAAACTCGCACGAAGGTGTGAAGAATGCCAACACTTTTCCAAAAAAATTCACCCACCAGCAACATAACTGAATTAGGTCGGTAGCCCTTGGCCATTTGCAAAATGGGGAGTCGACATCGTAGGACCACTAATAGAAGGAACGAAAAAAAGACGATTCTTGATTGTTGCCACGGATTACTTCAGCAAATGGGTAGAAGCTAAAGCTCTCACAAGAATCAGAGATGTGAATGTGTTTACATTCATCTTTCAGAACATCATATGCAGATCTGGCATACCAGCAGAAATCGTTTCCGACAATGGAAAACTACTGCAAGGGAAAAACATCGATATGCTTTTTGACACGCTTTCAAAATACGAAAGAACAAATCCACTCCCATCTATCCACAGAGCAACGGGCAAGCCGAAGCTATAAACAAAACTATATCCCTGAACCTCAAGAAAACCTTGGACGATCATAAAAGTCGGTGGTGTGAACAGCTGCATAATACACTACGGGAGTATCGCAAAACCCGACGATCAGCAACGGGTGAGTCTCCTTTCTTGCTCACCTACGGTACAGAGGCAGTCATACCAATGGAAATAATCGTGCCAACTACAAAGACAGAAGCTTGGGAAAAAAATCTTACCGCAGATATGATGTTGGAAAAGTTGGATGATCTTGAAGAAAGAAGAGAAGCCGCTTTACAAAGAATGGAAAACTCCCAACGAAGACTAGCAAGAGAATACAACAAAAATGTCAAACTTAAGAATTTTGTAGAAGGACAGTATGTGCTCTGCACCATTCCTCCATACCGACGGAAAAAGAATAGGGAAAGTTTGCACCTATATGGGAGGGGGGGGGGACCGTTTATAATTCATGACATCGCAGGCAAGGGTTCCTACTACTTGCGCAACCTAAAAGGAGAGTTCTTGAGACACCCATGGAACGCGAAGTACCTCAAACCATACCATCCTTAAGCAACGCACATTGCACCTGCGCCGAGATCTCCAGAAGAAGAAGGGAGCGCAGCCGCTCAATGTGTTTCTATCTCTGGTTGAGGAGTAGCAAGCCTCACTTATCAATCGAAGCAAAAATTTCTTGTATACCAATTAACATATTTCTATATCTTCACATTCGTATCATACTGGGGAAAGCACTTGCATCCAATCTCTCGGGACTCCCCTGTCAGTGTCTATGAGTGTATGACCAGGGGAAAGGCTTCCAATAGAAAGAGATACCCAACATGACATCAACTCAGCGAAACGGGTGTCTTTATATACTTATCATCACACCACGTCTCCAAGAGTTCTATGGGCCCCCAAGGATTGACCAGCGGGGTGACAGGACCTCAAATAATATTGCAAGGTAAAACCTTCAGTATTAACTTACAAACACTCATTACTTTCAATGAACTAACACAAAAACAATACCGCAGGAAAGCTTTCAACATTAATACCAAAGGATGATCCATTCCGCAAAGTTGATTACAAGCTTGAGAAATCCAAAAAATAGGAAAAATAGAAAAAAAAAATAGCCCATGATCAAGTAATCAACTACGATCAACAAAATAAGGAAACAACTTATACCAACAAATCTATTGCTGAACCAAAGATCTATTTCTGAACCGAAGGTATCTCTCCGAGAATATCACGGCGATCCTTCGGGATTGAAGGAACACTCCCACCAGATGAAGGACCAGACAAAGTTACATAAGGCTCGAGGACGACACGACGATTAAACTTCTTGATTCCATCCCTCAAAAGGCCCTGCTCTACACCATCCAATATCTTGTTAACTTCGTCTGCCAACTGACGACGGGCCTCAACAGTGATCACATTAATCTTGAGCTCAGATCGCTTCAACGCAGTTTTCAACTGTTCCACCTCTTTTGCCGACTCTTTGACACGCACCTCCGCTGTACCGGCGAGTCCTTCGAAGTACGCAGTTTTGCCTTGCTGAGTAACTAATTCAGATTGAGCCGCTTCAAAATTTTCATTTGCAAGGCGAAGATGTCCCTCGAGTGCTACAAAATAAACATCAAATAAGAATCCGAAGGAAGATTTACAATTACAGACGCTAAATGATATCTACCTTCGACATCAGCCGAAGCTACTTCAAACTCATTTACTACGGCGTCTCTGGCATCATTGAGGAAATCATATTCACCGGAGAGTTTCTTATCATCGAGGAGTCTATTTTTAAGATTAATTTTACATTGGTCTAGTTCTAACTGCTTCATAGAGTCTAAGTTCCGAAGATGGTTAACTTCATTGGTTATCCCCTCGATCCCCTTTTGCAACCTATACATGTTAATCACAAGATCTCTTTCTGACTCCACTAAACGTGCAACATCGGCACGAGAAGACGATAAAGCAGTACTAAGGGAATGAGCTTAGGCTCTAGCGTCATCCCGTTCACGCACGAGCTGTTGAACATGATTACGGACATCCGGTTCAAGGGAAGAACGGGCCTCTCGAAGTTCTATCTTTAAATCTTCCACCTCAGCCTCTAGCCGCGATACCGAGTAACGAGCTTCACCAAGAGATTGTCGAGTCCAACTCAAAGTACCATCAATCTGCTTATGAAGAGCATTCTTCGAGTTTTGCATCTCAACCATCTGCTCTCGCTGTTTTCGGTAGCCTTGCAACAATTTATTATACTGATCAACATGGGAATTCCACCTATTCGACAAATCTATAACCTTCGAAACCAATTCTTTAATTAGAGAAGCTTGTCGGGTTCTCTCTCTCTGAAGCCAAACTAACTCTTTGGCACCACCCGTTGAAGGCAGTCGTGCTAAATAAACGAAGACATAAAGAAAGGAACAAGACAAACCTTGAGAGGCGACGGCATCGGCTCGAGCCTTTTCCAAATCCTGATGAAGAATATTGTTTTCTTGACGAAGCTCTTCTTCAGCACGGCGAGATTGCGGCTTCTCCTTCAATTGTTCTTTCAATGATGATATCTACTTATCCCTCTCCTCAAGGGTCAGTTCAGCAGTATTAAGCTCGTCATCCCTCAAACGGAGCTTTGCCTCCAACTTCAACGATTTAGCTCGAAAAAACTGATACAGAGTTCCAATATTCGCTATTGGCCAGGTACAACAAAAACGATAAGTAAGCACCATACTACCAATAAATTGAACAAATTAAACATGCGAACTCTCATACCTCGAGAATGCAGTGATGAGGAAAATTATATGCATGACCATCAGCGACAGTCATCATATCAGCAATGGTAGATGTAGGAGTAAGATTGAAGTCCGGCGGCACAGGAACATCATGAGCACGATGCCACATATCATGCACCTTCTCATATAATGATACCTCCATGTGTCTATGAGTAAACGCATCAGAATCACTTTCACCCTGGATAACAGAAGCGGGGCAAGACACATTGATCACGCCTTTTTTCTTCAACCATTCGTAGGTATCATCTTCATCACTATCCATTACAGCTTGATGGAAGGTAGTGTCTGGCGAAGATTGACCCGTAGCGGCCTCCTTCTGTTTCTTCTCTCTAGCAGCACGAAGTTCAGCATCTTCGCCCTCAGATCTATCCTCTTCCTCATGAGTTTTCCCCATCACCCTTTGGTTCCAATTCCCAGTTTTTATTGGGAGACAACAAAGTGAAATCTGAAGATAGTCCGTAAGCAGCCACCAAATCGGGATGCGCACCAGGGGCAAGACCCCTACCAAATCAAAACTCAACATTGGAGACTTGAAAATCTTCAACAGAAACATTGAGGAACTCAGGATTGGCCCAACTATCTTTCGGCTGAGATCCAGGATTCGTAACCACTTGAAGAGGAGAAAGTGTACGATCATCAGAGGGGAGCGTACAATCTTTACGAAGAGGATATGGTGTATGCTCATCAGTGGGGAGAGTGCCCTCCTTACGAAAAGGAGAAGGTATACGTTCAAGAGACCGACCATGTTGACCTCCAAGATCTCTTTCCTCTTCGGTCTCCGAGTTAGGTTCAAGCGTCGTATCAGTCCTTTCCTCGTGAACCTCCTCATCCCCTCAATCTCTATCATCGGTTTCTTCTTCAATGATCGGACTATTAATTTCGCCAATCTCAGTATCTTCGACCTCGGCAGTAGAGGATTCACGAGGAGTTATTTTTTGCCTCTTCGCAACCTACAAAACCCAGATGTTAACCTATGATCCAGGGGGAAACACACATAACATCAGGCTAGAATCATACCTTAACAGTGGCTCATTCGAAGGATAAACTTCAGAACTATCCTCCTCACCATCATCTTCACTATCAACCCAATACTCAAAGTTCAAACCAGAAAATTTTAAAGCCCAAGGAACATAATCACGAAAGCGTTCCGGAGGAGTGGTGCACGGCTTACTTTCATCTGCAAGAACCCAACCATACGCCCATGGACCGATGATATCAATAGGAGTACTATGCCACTCATAATCATGGTCGCGACGAAGCCTCTCCTTGGAAGGAAAAGGCTTGGGTTCATCGGAGTGCTCCGTACCAGGAACATACTTCAACTTGGTATCACTCACTTCAGTTAAATGTGAAACCCAGGGCAAGTTGAAGTATGTTCCTGGTACGGAGATATAGTCTAACCGACATGGACAGGACAACTGCGTCAACAACTGTCTATGCGCATGGGGTTATCTATCTATTTGCATTAAATGCTACGAACATAGGACGCATGGCAGGATACTAATGGTGGATCAAGAGGTGGATCTACGTAACCACACAAGACTGTTGGGGAGTCTTCGGAACATTACAACGTGTATCAGCGAGTTCGGCACAGAAACCAAGGATCGTGATAACAACTGTGAAGATAAGGGGGACTCACACGACGGTCTATAAATAGAATACTCCACCCATAAAGAAGGGGTTGACAATTTTTAGAGAGCAAGACTAATTTGAGGAGAGAGAAATAGGTATGAGTGTAAGCAATGTAATTCATCTTTCTTTCCCTACTCAAAGTCATTCGACTAAGATCTGTAACCATCTCTTATCCATGGATGTAGGCCATATTAAAATCTCCCAATACCCCGTGGATGTAGGCCTTCGTGCTGAACCACGTAAATCAGTGTGTCATACTGTCATTTACTTTTCTGCACTTTATCTTCTCGTATCCTTACTTATATTCTTTATTCGTTGCATCACACGTTGATTCTTCAACTCACCATATGTATAATAGTATGCATACGATTATATTTACTCGAACTATTGTATTTCACTCAACTGCGAACATTGGTCGTGAACACGAAGATACCATCGTTCCTTTGGTGTTCACAGTTTAAGCTCAACTAATGGGTGTCGGAAGAAGCACTTCATTACCTGTATTCATTAAAGCTAAAAAAGCCAAAAAGCTAAGCTAAATATGGCTTTTAGCTAAGCTTTTTGAGGTTTTCCACACTGGTGGAGAAATTGTTAAACCCACCCGTGCTTTCGTCGGCAAAGAGTCCGAGTATTATGATTGTGTTTAAGTCGAACACACTTATAATTCCGCTTCTCCCTGGAAGGTAATGAAGAGCGCATCTACTATGCGTGCGGCTTTAATAATAACTTAAGGCTATTCCCTATTATTTTGTTTTATATTGGATTTGATGCCCTCCCCAGTGAGTTAGTACCCCTATTAACAGTGGCGAAGCTAGAAACTAGACTAATTAAGAGAGGGTAAAGTTTTGTTTGGGGCAGCACGAAAGGAATATTAGGCTTGGAGGAAAAACTATGAAAATTTAGGTTTGGAAGACTAATGGGCATGAGTGGCATCCGCCCCTGCTGCGTATTAGCAATATTGATGGTTGTGGTCATTTTCATTTACAGGAAAACGGCCGTTTTTAACCGTTATAGATAATATAAAAATTTATAGGAAAGAAATTCAGAAGAGGATGTTGTATATCGTGCATTTTGTTGTACTCGCACTACAAGGAAATCTTTTGACACATAAATTTAATGGTTGATGATGAAGTATGTATTGTGCCTAATATAGTCATTGCAGCGACAATATACGTTGTCTTAACGGATACTTTCAAGTGAAATATATGAAGCACTTCACGTTAATTGTATATCCAGTCCATCCGAAAAGTGTTTTACTTGGTGTCTCGTGTGAGGACGTTACGTTGACTGGGACTTTTCCAAGTGCATGCAATTTAGGGGAAAATTTTGCTCGCTCGTTGCTCGAATACTTTCGGTCTAGCATCATCACATTTAATCATTTACACAAGCTTTTCATTTATTAAGTGCTTTTTCCAAGTATCATGGTGATCAATCGCTAATCTGAAGTCCAATTCAGTTATACCACAATTGACAACACCTCTGAAGTCCAATTCACATTTCAATACCAAAATTTGGTAACTTATGTAACGCTCAGATCTGTGATTTGACTTCATGAATAATAAAGCAATTTGGTTACCTTATTTTTGTAAAACAAGAGGTAAAACTTATTCTTCATAGTCTTATTTTTCGCGTAATTGGGGACGTCCCAACCCGCCACCCCTTACTACAGGACCCCAAGTCTCTCCTTCGGAGAGACAGGTGAGAAACTACCACTGTTATAAGAACAAGTTGTCAGTTTGCTTATTCATTTCCAACAGTTATGAACAAGAGATGAGCCAAAAACTTGACTAACGGGAAGCAACCTTTTGTTAAACTATGAACTAGAAAATCCAATTCAAATTATCTACCATTTGATATTTCCATTCTCGATTAATAAAACGCATTCAATTTCCTCTACCATCTCATTTCCCACTCTGATAACTCGCAATTCTCTAAGTAACGGATAATTCCTTTTAGCATATACTAACATAAGAACTACTCATAAAATCCTTTTTACTCCTACTTCGATAACTGTGGATTAAAAGGATTTATAAATGAGTCAATCTGCATGTTATGTTGTTCAGTGTTCACAAGATACAGGTATTAATTAGTTACAGAAAGTTTGCGTGACAAACCAAAATATAATGCTAGCATGTACGTACTAGGGTAAAAGCGTGGGCACATCATTATCGGTTGATACGTGACTTTGATCCATATTCAGCTAATTTTGAAAGGATGCGTTTTGTTGTTGCTTTGTTCTTCTTGCTTGCATACCGATATCCAGAGAAGAAAAAGAGATCAGCAATGATTTGAATTCAGGCGAGACTTAATTCTTCATCAGCAATATATTTGTCAAGGGGAGGGAAGCAAGTTATTTTTTATTTATTTTTTTGATCGAAAAGGAAGCTAGTTATTATACATGATGTTTTTCAAGCTTTACCGGTGTACCTCATGTCTCTGTTTGTGGCGCCGGTTTCTGTAATTGAGAAACTAGAGCTTTTCAGGAATTTTCTATGCAATGACAAAGAGGGAAATCATAAAACTCATTTAGTTAAATGGGAAGTGGTTACATGTGATAAAGATAAAGGAGGTCTGGGGGTAAAGAATCTAAAAATGATGAAGGTAAAGAATCTAAAAATGATGAATACTGCTCTTATCATGAAGTGGTTGTGGCGCTTCGGATGTGAAAAAACGGCTCTTTGGAGGACAATTGTGGCAGAGAAGTACGGTGAAGATCCTCTTGGGTGGTCTACAAAGACGCCAAAATCAGCTGATGGTTGTAGTATTTGGAAAGGAGTTTGCAAGTTTGATGAGGACTTTAAGTCCAATTGCATGATGCAGGTAGGTGATGGAAACCACACTAGATTTTGGAGTGATAGATGGATCTCCAACATTCCTTTGAGAGATCAATTTCCAGCAGCTTATGCCATTTCAGGATCGAAAAGCGCAGTGGTTGCAGAGGTTAGAGTTTTTGAAAGTGGCATGGTTAGTTGGAATATAGATATTTCTATAAGAGTTTACGATGGGGTCATTACAGAATTAACTTCTTTACTCCTTTTACTTGACAACTTTCAATCTAACAGCACTACCATGGATTTGGATAAGAGAATTTGGTTGGGTGAAAAAGCTAATGGAATCTTTTCAGTAAAGTCGTGTTACAATTGGCTCCACAAAACAGCTCCTCATCCTCTAAGATTTATCCCTAAAAAGAGGATTTGGTCGAGTAACTGGCCAACAAAAGTTAGTTTTTTTATGTGGGCTGCAGGTTATGAAAAAGTTTCTACTCAAGACCTAATGTGTAGAAGAGGATGGCATGAAGAGTGGGTAAATCATTGTTATCTGTGTGTACAAGATGGGGAGTCCGCTAATCATCTTCTCATTCATTGCAAGGTAGCGTGGGCGGTTTGGTGTTTTTTTCTGAAGGAGTGGTCGCTGAAATGGGTAACTCCACCGAACTTGTTAACTCTAATCAGTTCTTGGCCTCTTCGTGCTAATTCTGCAAGGAAATCAATGATTCTAAAAGTTCTTCCTGCTGCTATTTTATGGTGTCTTTGGGATGAGAGAAATATGAGAGCTTTTCAGAATACTAGTAAGGATGAAGACGGTATCATCGACTCTGTTAAGCTCACTGTGGCCTACTGGCTACATAACAGGGGTGTGTTTTGAGGCATTTCTATGGAACAATTTGCTATCAGTTGGAAGGAAGTTTTGTTCCAACCACCTTGAGCTTGTTGCTTGAAGTTTATAGGGGTTTGTTAGGTTGTTTTTCGTTTTAGTGTTTACCTTGCTTTTTTGGAGGCGATTTGAGTTGGTTATGTGGGAAGTTCTTAAGTTTAGCCTTGTATGTTTCTCTGTGGCTTTTCCCGTTCTCTTTTTTTTTGGTCAGTTTTGGTTAGTCCATAATTCATGTACTCAATCATTTCATATATAAATTTTTTAATTTACTGATCAAAAAAAAAAGTGCATGTACTCAATCGTTTCATATATAAATTTTTAAATTTACTGATTAAAAAAAAAAAAGTGCACTGCGTTTTGTGTATTCACTTCAATCAATGGTGAAAAAATTAATGTGTGGCTGCTGGGATTCGAGCCCAGGTCTCCACGGCCACAACGTGGAATTCTTACCACTAAACTACAGCCACATTGGTGCTAAGAATTCCACCTCTGTAGTAAACTTTTTGATATATCGGCATGTAATACCTTTAGTCATCCATTAGAATGCTAGTAACTTATAATTTCATTTTCAACCTCTGTAACCCTTGAATAAATAATGCAATCCACCTACATCCATGATCTCATTATATATCATGTTATTAACAAATATTCATTCCCAATTTAATTCTACGCATGTAACGCACTCTCCTCAGCTACACCTCTATCATCTATAAAGAGGACAAAACTCACCCATCCCTTGATCACCATCTCTCTACCCTATTCTCTCGATCTCTATCTCTCTATCTCAAGAACTCTCTCTGTGGGTAACTCGGAGCACAATGGATCTTCGTAGGCATACCAGGGCCGCTGCTTATTTAACAACTTCTTCAAAGTTGATCTTCATCACAATGTTGGTTGTGATAACTCTGAGCTCAATGGACTCCAACACAGTCGGTGCTACTGGTGTACTAGCAAGACCTTTGTCGCATGTTCAAACTGCGTCGCGAATATCCTTAGCTGCTCGGTTGCAATCAAATGGGTCATACTCTGAATGTTCGGACTCGTTAGCGGAGCTTCAAGCATGTACTGGTGAGGTTATACTATTCTTCCTCAATGGTGAAACACATTTAGGTCGGAACTGTTGCCAAGCAATTCATATAATCCAGCACAACTGTTGGCCTGCTATGTTTGGGTCACTGCCAATGTTTTACTTCCACCATCCCCTATAGTGCCTCTCGTGAAGGATGATTTGAAGCCCTGATTAATTAAACCACTATCCTACTTACTAATACTATTTGCTCTATATTGTCTAGTGTCTGGATGTTGCAAGTGTTGCATTCTAATAAATTTGAGTTCTTTTTGAACTTTTACTAGTAATCTGTGATTCTACGTTTTGGTGAGATTGGAATATGGTTCCTTAAATGGCAGATTTGTGTGCATTACTTCATCGGAAAAAAGAAATTTGGTGATGACAAGCTGTGGGATTTGAACCACGCCCTTAAAACTCAAACGGATCAAGACATCTATATATATTCACACGCGCTGGTTACTTGGTTAGTATAATGATCTTCTTAACTAATTAATTAAGAAAGAGAGAGAAAACACAATCAATTAGAATAAATTTTAATTTTGAAAAGAATCGGCTAGGATGGAAATAAAACCTAACCGACCCCGGTTCTTGTCGGGTAGAAATTGTTCATGTACCAAAATCGAGAACGTGTTTTTCAATATCTTCACAGATTTTCGTCCAATATTTAAGAATCTATCGCGAATTGTAAGGCCTTTTTTTTCCGGATGATTGTGGATCGTTTGCTGTAAGAAAAATGGTATCTAAAACAACATAGCTTTTCCAATCAACTTAAAACCTTGCATGTCCAAATGTTAAGTGGATTTTCACGAGAGGATTTTGAAATGTTTTAAATGTCTAGAATGGTAATCGAATGATATTCACATGCAGTCTAGATTCCAAACGATTCTGGAATAAGTCTCGTAGAGTTCTTGGCCAACCTACATAGCATAAAGGTGACTTGTTGATGCGAATAACTCCTGAGATTTGCACATCCTAATTAATTTATTCGTAGGGGCCAATGCACTGCACGTAAGTTTTCTTGATGGAGAGAGACACCCTCCATATCCATTTGAGCTGAAAACAGTTCTCATGACATTTGTTTAAAGGAGGATTTTTGTATTTTTTTTAAATAATATTTTAACATTATTGTTATTAGACATTATTTAAGTTGGGCACCCATGTCATCATGATTAAGATGTGATTACAAATTTTTTAAAGCCAATAATTCTAAATTTGTTATTTTGGTTTTGCAGATTTTAATTTTTAGACATTTTTTAATTTAGCAGAGTATAACAAAAATGCTTTAGTGGTTGATTATTTCTATTTTCTTCCTTTCCACATACACAAAGCAAATGCATCTATCCTTAAACACCTGTATCTGCATGTATAGAAAATGCAATTAGTATGTTTGTTTTCCTACCTAATCGAAGTCTATACATTTGGAAGAGCACACCTTAAGTCTATGGTATTGATACCGCAAGAAAACACTTCTGGGTGAATGTCGTTTAGGTGTTTGTAAGAATCTCTAGCTTGGAAAGACATGCACAAAAAGAATCATTTATTGATCTAGGTCCAATAGACTAGAGTCACATTCCCAACCGATAATCTCCAACTACTTCTTTCTTTAATGCACAACTTGTCGATTTAATATGCAAAATTCTAAAGGAACCGTTGGAGAAAAACTTCCTCTTTCTAAAGTCTAAACACGTAGTATGCTTTTTGGTGAATCTAGTTTAGGTAGTAATGTATTTCCTCTGTCCCAAATTAATTGAGATAGTTATAGTTTGCATAATTTTTAAGGCAAGGAAGAAAGGGAAGTATATTTAAGTATTTTTTACAATTATACCCTTATAAATAATCATTATTAAAACTTAGAATAATTTATCTCTTAAACTATACCATGGTTTTTTCGTAAACTTTAATACCGTTGAAAAACATTTTAAAACATCTATCTAACGAATATAACATGACTATCAAATTATACATATTTTTTATTGTAACAATAATCAATTAAAATGGTAGTTTTAGAGATATCCCCTTGATTAGTGAAATAGCTCAATTATTTGTGGGACAAAATTTAAAACCAAATAGTATCCATCATTCTCCAAAAACAATTCACAACTCTTCTTTCTTGGTCTAGGCGGTTTTGAAAGAGTTCTTCTTCCCTATAATTTGTCTAGAACTATATTATATAAATGCGTATCCGACTTTTTGCAATTATAGGTATGCCAATGTGTGACAATGCTACTATATGGGGTTACCAAATCAATATAAAGTAAAATAAGGAATTTAAACCATTTGATCCACCACATTGATAACCCCATATGAAATTTGATAGCAAACCATTGTAATCTGAGTAAATTAGTGTTTGGGTCCTAGATTTTGGTACATCTTTGCGTTTGGGTCCTAAGTTTGTCGGTCGGTAGTCAAACGAAGTCAACAAACGATTTTTGTCAAGTTGTTATAATAGTTAACGACAATTAGTTTTAGCATTTACGAAGTTTTCCACTCCCGTTAGAACCTTTTTGAATTTGAAAGAAATGGATGATAGTATTCCACGTCAATAAATGGACGGTCAGAGTACTCCGTAGATGAGTATATAATTCGTTCTCTTACGTTTTTCATTTTGTTTATCTTCTCCTTCCCGTTCAAAATTCTAAGAACTTTGTGTTAGAAAATCAGTGATGTGGCATCATCACATGAAACAATTGCATCTAACAGACATGCCTCAACACCAAGGTTTGTGTCTTTTCCCATGAAAGTAAGTGTCTTTTGGAATTGGTTCTCAAATCTAGTGACTCTTGATGGAAGAGTTATTTAAGGAGATCAAGAACAGGTCCCTACATCCACTGAAAAACAATCTCTACATTCTGTAACCATCATACAGAGAGAAATAAGGAATAGTAAGAGTGTAGACAGACTTTGTAATAATTATTCTTACTTCATAATATTCTATTGATTATGGAAGCGACTGGAATTCTGGCATTCTTCATTGGGTCTTCTTTATTGGATCTTTCATTCATCATGATCAAATCAACGATGACCAGAGGTATGTGATCCATCTTATTTCCGCATAAAGAATTCTAACATTTGGCATCAAAGCACAGGCTGCTCTGGTCCATGTTTGATGATAATCATGATTTGGGATTTTCGTGACGGTAATAATTTAGGTTCTCAGAATAAATTGAATCATGTTATCACAGCATTAATGTGCAAGCCGTTTGGTTTATTCGTTTTTAAAATGTTTTGGATTACCTAGGAATCCCGTATCATGGGTTAAGTTAACCAATATTCTGCTAGATCTTAATTATGAGATGTACATGGATAGAAGTGTTGTTTCCTAAATTATCTCTGGAGTGGCCAATCGGTTACGAATTTATAATTTCAGAAACATCTTAATTACTATCCTAAATCCATATAAAACGGTCCCATATGCATCGACCATTTTTTAGGGTGAAATGGTTGACTAAAGATTTTGCATGATTTAGCAATAAATTTCATATTAGTTTGTATTGGGCATTAGATAAAACCATATCTAGTTTCGGTTGGATTCATTTGACACCTCATGAAATCCATGAGTACTGAATACGTTGTTATCTCTAGGAAATTAAGATTATGCATATTAATCGTCCACATGAGTGGTTAAGGGCTTGAAATTAAGATTCCCATATATACGTTTTTGAAACTATTGTTTCCTAAATTATCTCTACATGCTATATTCCTTTTGGAGTGATTAATGTTATATCCTATATTCCTTTGGAGTGATTAAAACACGAAATCCATGTAGTTGTTCTTGTTCCTTAATTTCTTTGGGCAATTAAGATTGTTCCTGCCAAATTGAATGGGTATTAACTTCTTATATATTCTGTTAACTTCATGCATGAAGAGATTCTGTTGTTTCCTAAATTGTGTAGCCATGAAGAAAACGGTTAAGAATTTAAGTTTCTGTAAACTATCTAACGACTATGGACCCATGAGAAACATATATGCTTTCCTAAATTATTCGACTCGGTATGATCCCGATTGCATAAATCTCTCTATAAATAACCGTGAGTTACTTCCTTAATTACCTTATAGTTTTGAGATCGGGTAAAAGTAAAACTTGTTACTTATTCAATGAAATGTTAGGATGAATTGGGAGATTCAGATTTTGTATGGATCCTATATTGCGTTTCAAATGAGTGGGAAACTTCGAATTGGTCATTTCCTTGAAATCTAAATTAACCAATATTCCCATAAATCACCGTAAATTGTTACCTTAAGTATTTCATAGTTGATGAGATCCGTTGAAATATTGTTTCCTTAACATTTAAGATTTAACGTCATGGGCCCTAATACGCATGATTAGTATATTTACTATTTAGGTTACCGATTACTTAAGTTTAATCATATGGAATCTGGCGGATGTATTTGATTTCATGAAATTCATGTGCATATATTGTTCCTTAATTACCTCCAGGTAATTAAGATTGTGCAAAACTACTTATTCTGATTCATGTGGATACGATTAGACTTAATATGGTAATTAAGCCTTTTGAAAATTGAAATGTTAAATATTGGGTTAACGAATTTCGGATCTAATTACTTTCCATAATTGTCTCGTGCTTATTGAATATTATTGTCTTCATTACATACTGTTGACCGTGATTTGTGTGATAAGAATATTGCATATGCGAGATATTTATTTTCATAATTATGGAACTGCTGATTAATTAACTAGCATAAGATATTTTTATGAATGTCATTTACGATTATGCTGAATTTATATCAATTGGTATTCACAATTTTAGAATTAATTGGACCGTTTACAGAGTCGATTCATTAACGTGAATATTTTTTGTGATATATATATATGTGCAAAATGTTAATTAATAGTAACAAGTTGGTAATTTAAATTTGTAAGATTAGCCACAGCTTCTTATAAATTTCAAATTATGAAAATTTGCAAATTACCATAATGAAATAGACCATGCCCCACAGGGAAGTCTTTAGGCGTTATTTGGGATATGATTCTAAATGAAATATTAGATTGAAAATTTCTTAATGCCCATAGGTAAAAGATGTTTTTAATTTGATATTTTAAATTTATTAGTCATATCATACGGCATCATATATACATATACAACATGTCATTTGTATTTATTATTCTATGTGTTGTTGTGACTTTTACCCACAGGAGGGTTACAATAACTTGAAGTTTTAACTAGAATAGTAGACATTGGTTGAATTTCTAGATTTCGTTGTGTTTGCTTTGATAATTGATTGTGAACATGCTTTTCATTGTAGTTATGAAATCTGCCTTTTTGAATATTCCATCTTCTCGTATCCCAATTGAGGATGATCCAGTAATGTTTTCACAATTAATTGATGGTGCCAAATCCAAATTTTGGATCCAAGCCTTGAAAGACGAGATGGATTTCATGGCCAATAATCAAGTTTGGGACCTTGTAGAATTACCCAAAAGAGTTAAACCTAAGGGTTATAAATGGATCTTTAAAGACCAAAAGGAGACTCTAAAGGTAATGTCGAAAGATACAAGGCTAGATTTGTAGCTAAGGTATTTACTCGAAAGGGAGGTATTGATTAGCATGAGACTTTCTCTCCAGTTTCAAAGAAATACTCATTTCGAATAATCATGGCATTAGTAGCTCATTACTACTTAGAGTTACACCAAATGGATGTGAAAACTGCATTCCTCAATGGAAGTCTACATGAAGAAGTGTACATGGTGCAACCTTAAGGTTTCTTTTCAATTTAAGGTGATCATCTAGTTTTCAAATTACATAAATCTATATATGGGCTTAAACAGGAACCCCACCAATGGTATATAAAATTCCATAATGTGATTTCTTCATTTGGTTTCGTAGAAAACATTGTGGATCAATGTATATACCTTAAGATTAGTGGGAGCAAAATAATCTTTCTTATCCTATATGTAGATTATATTTTGTTGGCTAGTAATGATTTGGGACTGTTACACATGAAGTTAAAACAGTTTCTTTCACAAAAAAATTGAAATGAAGGATATGGGTGAAGCCTCTTATGTTATTGGCATTGAGATTCATAGAGATAGGTCTCCAGGGACATTAGAACTGTCTCAAAAAGCCTTCATAAACAAAGTTGTGGAACGGTTCCAAATGCAGAATTATGCACCTAGTATATCACTTGTTCAAAAAGGAGATAAGTTAAGTTAAGTTTAGATCATTACAAAAAGAGTGATCTAGAAAGAAAAGTGATGGAAACCATTCCATATGCATCGGTCGTTGGAAAGTTAATGTATGACAAGTCTCTACAAGACCTGGCATTTCTTTCGCAGTTGGAATGTTAGGCAGATTTTAGAGTAACCTTGGTAAAGCCAGGGTATGTAGCATGTTACGAAGCAGCTTCACAAGCTATAATGTTACAGAATTTTATCATAGGGCTAAGAACTTTGGATTATATTTCTAAGCCGTTAGTGTTGTACTGTGATAATTTAGCTGCAAGTTTTCTACTCCAACATCAAGAAAAGTGGGAGTAAGAATTAGTGTATCGATATCAAGTAGCTTTTGTCAGAAAATGTGTCAAGTTAAATCACGTGACTAAGGGAGCACATTCACACTGAATTTATGCTTGTAGATCCATTGAAAAAATGATTGTATCCTCAATATAGGGATCTTGTTAAGCATATGGGTCTGATCAACCTTTGATGTGTATTAAGTATTGTGCGTTTAGACACTTTCTGAATTATGGGACTTGCAGCATTTAGGAATAAAATTTCTATATTTTCCATTCAAGTTGTATACATAAGGTTTTGGGGAAATTAGAAATGTCTCATTGGAGACAACAGTTGGACCTGAATAAGTAATTGGTACTTACTCATAAAACCATTATGATGGACCTACTTATGAAATGATGTTATCGTGATACATGGAAGGGATTGCTCACAAATAGAGTTTAGACCGCCATGATTCATACATTAATTTTATTTATAGGTTAAATTTTATTGAGAACTATCACTGGCCATATAAAGAATATTCCACATTCACTTACTTATAAGATGAAGGGAAATGTCGGCTATGAGACAAGTTTGTGACACATGGGCCAAGTGGGAGAATGTTAGAAAATCAGTGATGTGGCCCATGTGCCACATCATCACATGAAACAGTTACATCTAACAGACATGTCTCAACACCAAGGTTTGTGTCTCTTCCCATGAAAGTAAGTGTCTTTTGGAATTGGTTCTCAAATCTAGTGACTCTTGATGGAAGAGTTATTTAAGGAGATCAAGAACAGGTCCCTACATTCACTGATAAACAATCTCTACATTCTGTAACCGTCATACAGAGAGAAATAAGGAACAGTAAGAGTGTAGACAGACTTTGTAATAATTATTCTTACTTCATAATATTCTATTGATTATGGAAGCGAATGGAATTCTGGCATTCTTCATTGGGTCTTCTTTATTGGTTCTTTCATTCATCATGATCAAATCAACGATGACCAGAGGTATTTGATCCATCTTATTTCCGCATAAAGAATTCTAACACTTTGAACCACAGTAAACTCACATGGGATTTTCTAAAGTGGATCAACCACTTTGAGTTGTTCCTCTGATGATGGTAAGACTTAGATAGCTTAAAATCAGTTTATAATTTTTGAGTTGTACAGAAAGAAAAAAAAGTATGTTAATGATGTGAGTTTGTGGATTGTATAGAAGATTAAGATAAATCATGAACACTGTAAGATCTGTTAGAAGAATTTCTTTTGGGATTTGGCTAGATTTTGTAAAGAGTCGGATGAAGAACCAGTGAGAAGATGGAACTGAAATTTATGACACCGTATTTCTATTGTTGAATGGTGAGATTAAGACGTGTTTTGGAGTCCTGGTAAATATTAAGAATATAAGATATTAGTCCAATTTGATTTTTTACGGGAAGATCAAGCTATAAAAGGATCCAAACATCCGCGCCCAACGCCTCTTTACACAAACAAGACTGCACACCAACTGTTTGAGAAAAAACCTCGTCAGTTCTTCTCTTTATAATCTGCTGAACTTCAGTTATTGAGTGTACGCCTATTCAAAACACAAAATAAAATGGGATATGGTGGCTTTTAATATCAATATGTTTTCTTATTACTTTTACTGAATATACGTCTTAGGTTAAAAGAAAGAATTGACATTGGTTTGGTAATGCTTCCTTTTTCCCAAAAACACCTTCAAAACCTATGTATGTCAATAATTTTTGAAATTAGTTTTTGGTAAAGAAAAATTAAAGTGTTTTTTATCAAAAGCACTTCCCTAATTTCTCAACTTTTAAAAGCTGGGGAGGATGAGCTTTTAAAAGCTACAAAAGCATAAGCTTTGGCTCCACCTATATTTAATGCTTGATTTATCTTTTTTACCCGTATTTTATTTTACGAATGACAAAAGTTGACCTCAAATTTACATACAATCAATTTTTTATTTTTTTTATTTTATTCTTTAAATTTAAGAATTTATGTATTTTAATTTTTAAGAGAAAAATTATGATTAGTACAAGCCTTTGGTTGGTAACCTATCCACAATTGATTTAATATACCTGTTCATTTAATGTTTCAATAATAAAAATAAATATAAATATTTAATTAATATCCAAAAAACTGATTACTAATTCCCACATATTTTGTGCTTGGTAAAAGGTTTAAGTGACTATGATACTACACTATAACTTCTTTACAGTCATACTTGACAATATGATATTGTCTTTAATATAATTAAATTTCATGGCCTCGACTCGACCCTTAATGCTAAAATAATAAATTCGATAAAATCATAAAATAATACATTTCAAAAGTTTCCCATTAAGCATTAATAGATCCTAAATAACATACATATAAAATAATAATGCTACTAGAAAAATAAAAAATAAATTTTATACGTGTTCAATTTTCTTTAATAACTAGTTTCTTGTCGTCTGATGATGTACTTGATATTTAAATTTTGTTATTTTCCAAATAAATAAATAAATAAATTATGACTTAATATTGGTTTGTTTTTCAATAAAATTCACTTCATCCCTAATAATTCTTAGTGCACTCAAAAGATCCCGAGTCACGTTGTTTTAATCAATAATATAATATCTCTACAAAATTAGTCGATATTGGATTACAATCTACACTTATTATTCAACCTCCAACCTTGGTTCTTTATAATAATAATATATTATTTAACTACAAAATAAATAATTTATTATATTATCGATAATATAATTGTTTGTACCCAAAATTACTTTTAGGCATTAAACACGATTAATTGGTGATGATGATGCGAGATTAGGGTCAGAAAGCGAATTGAAGAAAAATAATAAAGGAGACAAATAATTTAACGTGGTTCGTCAAGTGATGACTACATATCTACGAATGAATCCTGTAGGGAGTGATTTTATTGATGATCATAATACAATTGTATTTCTTCGGGTTAGCTAACCTAGAATTCCATATCTTCTTAGGGTATATGATACATGTATTTATATAGTTTATGTATACCCTAATTCTGATTTAAACTTGATATCAAGCAACTTGGGCAACAAGATTTCTGAAAACTTCTGGAATCTTCTTTCACGGGCTAGACGGGATTGATTAGCGGGCTCCATCAATTTTATTGATGTTACAAACAATAATATTTCTTTAAAAATAATAATTTTTCTTGGTCTTAATCCTATTATTCTTTCGAATATCGATGCTACACTGAATGTTGTAAAAGGCACCCTAGGCGCTCTCGGCGCACGAGTCGTCCAAGGAGCTCTTAGGCAATAAAACACCCGAGGCAGGAAAGTGCGAACAAATTTTTTGTTTTCTAATTTTTCCTCTGGGCACCTGGCGTCTCGCCTAGCGCCTAATACAAAATAGTTATGGTACTCCGATTCTTACGATTCTAATAGTTGATGACTACAGGGCATCTCGTAGTCGATGGATTCAAGTTCATAAAAAATTAGTATTTTCCAAACCTTATATTCTCTGAAGCTTAACGACAAAGTTGCTAAAGCTATTTCAGGGTTTTTTCTATTACATAACAATAATTAACTCGCATTTCGTCGAATTCCATACTTTTGTCTTTGATCATCTTCTTGCCGGAATTGCTAGATGAAGTTTGAACTAGCAAACCATTAAACTTACAAGTTTCCAACTTCGTATCTAGTATCTATTTGGTTATTCTTGTTCCATTTCCAACTTATAAATCCAATGCGATTTCCCTCTGTTTTATTTTCATACGATTTAATTTCCTCTACCATCTCGTTTAAAGATCCATTTACTCCTAATCGACTAATTCTCCCAACAGCTTATAACAACTTTAAGCATATACTGTATAACATAAAAAGATAAATAAATAAATAGAGTTCCCAAACCCCAGATATCGAAGGGATCCATAATGATTCAATTTCAATATTTTTGTTAATTTGTTCACCCCTCACGAGATATTGTCGTATTATTATTTAGTTCCACAAAATTGGCGTGCAAAACCAAACAATAATGTGAACATACTAAGATAAAAAGCTTGGGCACATCACGCTCGTAATGCCCATGTTTTGTAATAACATAGTATTAAACTCTAAGCCTACTGGCTCCCGACTAAACTTTTGGGACTTGGGCTATGAGGAAATGTGGACTGCATCAATCTAATGTTCCTATCTGAAGTGTGTAACATATACATAATTGCTAATATGACCAATTTAGCGATAATATACGCTGTCACACCAAAGTGAGAGTCCGACTTTGTGCACCCGAGGATGCACATTCCTCCCATCCTCATTAGTTGGGTTTAAACGGAAATTTCCACCGTTTGGAAATCTATTTATTTTCGTAATATCTATTACGATAAATTAAAAAAATACAAATTTGGAAACTTTTAAAACAATATTTTCTATTCCTTTCTCTTTTTTTCCTTTTTATTCTGTATTTTTGTTTGTTTCCCTATCTTCCATGATCTTTCTTATCTTTCTTCACCGATAATGATCATCATTCCTTATGTCAGTTTTGTTAAATACTAAAAGAGAATGTAATCAATAATCACCATTAACATAACCGAACATTATGCTGATAAGTGATAATTTGGAAATGAATACCGATACTGCGATACACCCATTTGAGCATTCAACAACCTCGTCCCTATCATTACTCAATGTAACTCATGTCTCTAAAAAAAACCATAAATCTTCAATATTCAATCGAAAAGAAACTAACCCAAGATGGAAATAGCTTATATTAACAAAAAATAATGATCCCAATAACCCTTTAGAGAAACAAAAAACAGAAGAAAAAAAACTCGAGGAATGGATTAAAGAGAGTTAGATTTAATGATGAAGAAGAGTGAAAAGAGAACTGTATTGATCAAAAATAAATGCAGGATTTGTTGGTGATCTCTGATTAATAGATATAATATCTTGGATTCGGTGGATGATGCAGTAAATCACCTCTAATTGATGGTAGTTTTTGTAATAATGTAAAACTGGTTATTAAAGCATCAATTAGGTTTTCCAGAAAATTCTTGTATGATTTTGTGCTCGAATTAAGTTAATCTCGGAGGAGAGGAGAGGGATGATGAAGACCACACATAATGATGAGTGAGAGAAAAATATTGGGCAAATTCATAAACTAACCAGCTTCCATCCATATAATTAATAAACCGGCCAGAGAAACAAAAATCTTTTATAAAGTGGTCATACCGTTAGATATAATAGATGGACCCACCGATTTGGTCAGCTGCTTTGACAAAGTCAAACTCGGTCCGTGATATTACTATCAAACCCTTACCCACTTCCAAAAGACGCGTGGGGTGTAATAGATTTTCTTTTTTCTAGTTTCAGTCTCTCACTTTCAGTTTCTCGTTCTGGTCGCTCTTCCTTCTGTAGAAACTAGGGTTAGGTATTTGAAACGATTAGGGAACTGATTATTAGAGAAGAATCTGGCTTTGTTGAAGACGAAGATGTTAGTGAAGAACCAAAGTTAATTTGGAAGACAAAATCTGCTTATTTAGGGTTTCAGAGACGGTGTTGATAAAGTGAAGATGAGGTACAAACCGGGATTGAAATACTCTGAATCAAGGTGAGATTAACGAAACCCGTGACTTAATATATGATGAAAATCAATGTTCTGATAGTTAATTGATCGATTTTTAGGGTTTCTGTTTTTTTATCTTCTTTGTAATTAGGGTTTATTTGAAACCCAATTTTTTAGGGTATTAATTTTGTGATTGTTGGTTTGATTTTATGAATTATTGCTTAATTAGGTTTTGAAATTAGGGTTTCTGTTTTTCCCCTTTTGAAATTAGGGTTTCTGTTTTTCCCCTTTTGTAATTAGGGTTTAATTGAAATTCAGATGTTATTTGTTTAATTAGGGTGTAATTTTCGTGATTGATTGATTGATTGATTAGAGTTTATTTGGGAGATTTTAGGATTTATATTTGATTTCTTTTCATTTGTGTTGCAGTAAGTTTATATTGAGGAATATCAGTGTATATGTGGAGCCAAAGAATGAGACTTTGGTATTTCCCGATTGCCATCGAGATGAAACAAAGTTGAGGATGCTTGAGTATATGGTATATAAGCGTTTGTCTATGGATGTTAAAGAGAAGTTTAAGTTATATTGGTTTAAGGATCCATGTATGCCAGAGCCATTGTTAAACAATGATGATTTTGATAATTTTTGGGAGGATTCTTATGTGAATGAGGAGGGGTGTATATGTTTGTGGATGGGGATGAAGGATACACAGTTTGGGACTCCAAAGACTACACCAAAGAAGAGAGTTAGTAATAAAATCACTCCTAGAAGATCTCCAAGGCTAAATAGTGTGGATAAATCAGCAGAAGGTGTATCAAGAAAGCTGAGTTTCACAGATTTGGGGACTCCAAAGACTACACCAAAGAAGAGAGTTAGTAAAAATTCTCATGTTAGTTGCATTCAGTCAAAACCAGCCCAAGCCACTGAATTTGATGATGATGTAGAGAATATTCAGTTAGAAAACATTAAATTAGATGAATGTCACCCAATTGAGGATCCAGATGCTGCTCCATTATATGACAGTGATGAAGACATTGAGTATGGGTCAGATGAAGAAGAGCAAGAAGAAAAAGAAGACAGTGAAGAAGACAATGAAGAAGGAGAAGAAGAAGAAGAAGACAAAGAAAAAGGTATATTTCATTTATCAATTATTTCAGCTATTTTAATTTGTAACTTATTATATGGTACTGATGTCGATCTTGAATGTGCAGGTAAGGATGTGGATGAAAGACCTACTTACATGGATGACTTTGATGATGATTTTGGTGAGTACATGAAGGGTGAACATGATGGAGATCTATTCCCTGAAGAAGAGGTATTTACTCCTGTAGATCCTACCAAAATGGAGGTAAAAACTAGATTTGAAAGTAAGCAAGCATTTAAGAAACATCTCAGAGGTTTTTGTATTCTTAATAAGTGTCAATTTAGGTTGGATAGAAGTGCTCCCTCTAGAATTAAGGCTGAGTGTAGGTTTAAGAAAGAACATGATTGTCCTTGGTTTGTGTATGCTAGCAAGAAGGAGGGTGAGAATACTTTTGTTCTTAGGAAAATAAATTTGGAACACAAGTGTGAAGGGGATCACAAAAATAGGAATAAATCTGCTGATCCTCATTTTGTAAAGGACTTTGTTCTTGATCAGATGAAGAATAAGCCTAAAAAAGTTGTTCCAGACCCTAATAAAATCAAGGAAGACTTCTTAGCTGAAAAGCGTGTTAATATACCATATATGTGTTCATGGAAGGCTAGGAATCTAGTTTTAGAATCATTATATGGTAATTATAAAGAGAGCTACAATGAAGTACCATCCTTTTGCAGGATGTTTACCAAGTGTAATGAAGGGTCTATTGCTAAGTTCACATTTGACACTAAGGAAAACACATTTGAAAGTATGACACTCTCATTTGAACCTGCAATGAGAGGTTTTTGCAAAGCATGCAGGGGAGTTATAGGGCTTGATGCCTGCCATCTAACAGGAGAGTTTGGAGGAGTATTGATGGATGCAACTGCACTTGATGGACAGAATGGGTTAGTAATGTTAGGAATTATGGTATGCAGAGCTGAAACAAAGGAGAATTGGATCACTTTTTTGAAGCACATGAAGTCTGCAATATTATCACATCCAGTGAAAGTGGCTTTCATTTCAGATAGGCAAAAAGGTTTATTATAAGCTGTTGCTATAGTCTTCCCTGGCCATCACCACAGATACTGTTGGAGGTAATTTTTTTATGTAACTTTAACTTTTGTATACTTGATCAGTTAAAGGCATTACTTTAATTACAATGTGTTAAAATGCAGACATTTATACAAAAATTTCAAGAAGTATTATAAGGGTATGGATTTATACTGTTCTTTGTGGAATACAGCAAAAGCATACAAAGAAAAACATTTTCAGGTAATTGTTATTGTTTTATGCACTGTTTCACATGGAAGTTAAGCTATTTTTTGATTTGGTTATGCACTGACTGATATTTGTTATCAATATATTGGCTGGGCAGGAACATTTAGACAATATAGTGAAAGAGAATGCTGCAGCTGGTGATTATCTTAGGAGAGAAGATCCTGCTACATGGTCCAGGGCCTTTTTTAACCCTATTCACTGTTGTGAACATATGAACAACAATTTTTCAGAGTCTTTTAACAGTATGATCTGCAAGATGAGAAACAAACCAATTATAATGATAGGCATAATGTATGCTAACCTAGTGATGGGTACATGGTACAATAGGAGGACTGAATCTGCATCATGGGTAAATGGAAATTTGGTTCCTAGTGCTCTTAAGTTGATTAAGAAAATGTTGGATTTTGTGACTGATTATGGTGTTGACCCTTGTGTGGCTGGAGAGTTATATATGGTGACTAGTCCAAAGAACTCTGTGTTCACAGTAAACATCCTTGCCAAGACTTGCTCTTGTTTGTAGTGGCAGTTGAGGGGGTTCCCCTGTATGCATGCAGTGAGTGCATTGCATACCATACGGCCACAATGGAGAAAGTAAGATTTTTATTTTTTATATTTGTACCTTTAGGGTTTTTTTTTATGCTCCACCCTAGTTTGTTGTTTCTTTTCTAGTTAAATGTATATGGCACTAACCTTTAAATACTCTGCTTGAGCAGGTACTGCAGTGATTACTATTCAGTAGAGAACTATAAGGCCACATATGCACCAACTTTTGCACCACTAGATGATAAAAGTGAATGGGTCCAGGTACTTTACTTTTACTTTCTTTACTTTTACTTTTGTAGATTCCCTTCTATGTATTTAGGGTTTCTATAACCATCAACTATCTGCCATATCTTATCTTATCTCACCCCTCTTTCTTCTTGCAGCCAAAAATGAACAGGAAGATCTTGAACCCTCCTCACTGTAGGAAACCAGGAAGACCCAAAAGCAAGAGGGTAAGAAGTTATGATGAACCTCGTGTTGAGAAGAGAAAAAGGAGGTGTGGAAAATGTGGAGAGATTACTAATCACAACAAAAGAACATGTGCTGGTGGTCAAGTGGGATCTAATCCAACTGCAAAGAGGCAAAGGACTGAATGTGATGCAGAAAATTTCACCTTCACCAACATAGAGACAAGTCAAACCACCAAAGTTAGGGGTGCAGCTAAGTCAAACAAGAAGAAGGGAACTGCATCATTTGTTGGTGAATGTTCTACGGGATCTGGTAGTCATCCCTTGGCAGCACCATCTTCCAATCCAGCTTCTACAGCACCTATGAGTCTGCCATCTATAGCACCATCTTCTACTCCAGTATATATAGGAAATAACCTTTCTCAGATGTTTTTTGGCATTGGATCTGTATCTCAGAATATAAAACAAGGAAAGGGAAGGCGAAATGTAAAGGCCAAGAAAAAATGACTTGAGATATGTATTTTTTTCTTCTCTTTTTTGTGTTTGCAGTCTTTTTCAGACAGTGTTTGTGATGAATGAAAAGTGCAACGAGTCACTGAGTACATTTTCTTCTCTTGTTTACAAATGAAGTACATTTTCTTCACGTGCAACGAGTCACTGAGTTGACTCGTTCCCGATTTGGTTACGAACTCAGACGAGGGCTAAGTTGTCTTTTACCTAGCAGGTTAACTGCCACGTAGACATTTAACTACCTAAAACCGTTTTTTAAAAAAAACGGGATGGAAAATGTCAATATCGGTCAGTTTATATAAAGATTCAAAAAAACGGCCAGTTTCTTAAATATAATTCAAAAAGGTGGTCACTTTATTAAAAGCCCCAAAAATATTACGAGAGAGAGAAAAATATTAAGTGGGAATAAATAAAAAACTGTAAAGATAAACATATGTTCCGTTCATTAGGGCTCCAATAAAGAGGGGAGGAAGTCGGACTCCCAAAGTGGAAGGCCTTTGGTTTAGTTAGCGTATGCATTTGTCTACTACTAGTTACGCAAAATTGGAGTAAGAAGCTAAAATGTACAATGCTCACGAATTTGGTAAGAGTTTGACTCCACATCATAGAAACCTTTGCTTTTAATTATTTTGCAAGTAAATACTTACAATAATGTTGTAGTCGACAGAGATGCGCCCATGCTTTTTAGCTTGAATATGACCACCGTTTTTCGGCTTCTCACGCCAATATTGTGCAACTAAATAACACTATAAGATGCTTAAAGTTACTATGAGAACTCTATGTATCCTTTTATGTTATATGGTTAAAGTTACTATAAGATGTTTGTAGAACTAGGAGTAAACGGATTTGGAAAATGAGATGGTAGAGGAAATTGAATTGGGTGAAAATGAAACAATTCAGCGATGGAGTAATCAATGAGAGATAAAAATATAAGGAGGTCATAAGGTTAACTATTTTTCAGTTTTAATTAGACAAAATTATGAATTATCTATTGTTCTTGGATGTTGAATCTAGTATCGGGAATTCCACAAGGAAATGAAATGCAAGATAAATTATAGGTAAGCAGAAAACCCTGAAATAACGTTAAAAACTCTATTGTCAAGCTTCCGAGATATGCAAGGTTAGAACATGTTGAAATGTTCTGAACCTGGATTCATCGACTGCACGATGATTTGTAATTAATTATTAGAATTCTAAGCATACGTCTATTATATTTATAGTCATTTATCAGAATCACATTACCTTTATAATTTACTAATTTAGTCAAGCACAAAATTTCTGGAAATTTAGACGAGAGTGGTGTGCTCATCTAATACATTAGCATTATATATTTTAGCTTTTTAGTTTGTATAATTCCAATATAGTTACAAAATAGATATATAAATAAAAATAAAAATTGTTATTTGTGTATGGCTACTGGTTCCCAGGTACCCTATTAGCAATGTTGTACTTGTGGAGTTATTTTTTACCAAATTCATGATTAACATCCAACGCCATGGCAGTGCATCAAATAATCTTGGAATGGCCACATACGCCACGGCACACGGGATGAAATTTTCGAATACTTGCACCAAAATTGGAAAAGGATAACAAGTGCACGTTTTCTAAAGCATGTAATGAAACAAGGACAAAGACTAGCGACATCACAAACACCATATCTATATTAATGGAGGACCATTATCTGGTATAAAATGAAGTTGTCTAACCACCATATGGTTATTATTTCAACAACAAAGACTAGCGACATCACAAACACCGATTTTGCCTTGGACCTATGAACGTTTCAGTTGGTGTCTTTACTACAGATGCAAAAACGTTTACTAAACTTTGGGCGAGTCCGGTTAGGTCAATACATATTCACATGCGCGTTTGAACTCTTTCCAGTGTAGTAGCATTAACAATTATACCGGCAGAAATATATAAATTGTGCAATGGCCATGGAAATATGCTTTTTTTACTAATAAGAATAGTCCCGTATCGGTAAGCTTTGATTTTGCAAAAGGGTACTAACTATTATCAGTTTCACTAAGATATTGCCAATTGGATTGGAGTTGGATGCCCTACAATAGTCCTCTATGGGCTATTAGCTTAGCCATTCATGTACGCTTTAGCCAAAGAAATCAGGGCCAATCCCCTCTCTTCCGATTGGTTTTTTAGTTCTCTATTCATGCCATAAAAAAATTAACGGAAACTTTTTAATAAACTAAACCAGATTGGCGGCAACTTATTTAACAACTTCAAGCATATAATCCAGCATAACTGTTGGCCTGCTATGCTTGGGTCATTGGGGTTCACTCAAGAGGAAAATGATATACTTCGAGGATAGTACGTACATGAGGCTGAGGTCGTATTCGGAATGATTCTACTTGTATTACTAATTAGCTGTACCGTCCCTTAGCCTTCATTGGTGCCATGTGTTAATCCAACAACCAACCAAATAGTACGTATGTCCAATCTTTATCATGAACATCCCAAAGTTTGTACTTCCTGGGAGGTTGGAACTGTTTTGAATCGTACGTTGACTACGTACCCTGCGGGCTGATTCTGGATCTCTCTCTGTAACGTCTATCTCTAAGAGATTTGTTGTGTAATGAATACTGAGGAGGGGAAGTGCTTAGGATGGGCAGCAGGAGATCCAACTGGTCTTCCATCTCCTTGCATAGTTAAGCGCAGGTATATATATATATATATGTTTAGTTTCCTTGGATTTGATTCTTGTATTTTCTTTCTTCAAGCTTTATATCACACTAGTGCCCGGTGCGTTGACTTTTACTTGCAATACAGTGTAGTGTACTCTTGTATTTTGTATAATGATTTTCTGCGGTGACTTCAAGGTAATGAAAATGAAAATATTTCCGTTAAGAACACTGCAACAGTTACTACCGCCACTCATGTTCTTCCAAGGTAATGAAAATTATGAATAACTGTAATAATTTGACACTCCTTGTCCAGATAGGTAATTACAGATGGATTCAAGTACAAAACATTACTAAGTCTAAGAAATGATGAATAACTGTAGTTAAATAATTTGACACTCCATGTCCAGAAGTGATGAATAACTAAACATTACTAAGGCTATTTTAGGAAGAAAATAAATTCAGCTAGGTAATATTTTTGTTTTCAAAAATCACAATTTATAAAGGGGATACCAGTATTACTTAGAGGTGATACCAATCCATATAGGACAAATAAATGATAACAGATCCTGACCGTCGGATCGCTGAATTGGTATCACCCCCACTAATAGTGGTATCCCCTTTATGAATCATGTTTAAAGTTTAATCATCGGTTCAAATAATAGATGATTGTGTTCCGTTTGAACCAACAAACCATTAACTGTACAAATTTCTTTCGTGTTTAGTATTTCATTACCAACTTACAATTTCCACTTGTTTCATCTTCTTTCAAAGTCAGACGGGAAGAAATGCAGTCTTGCCGTCACCTTCAATAATGACCTTGTTAAACTTCATTTCAACAGCAAGTGTGCTAGCTAAGGAAACACACGAACCTTCTGCTAGTAGTTGGCTCATGGGATAAGCAACGTTAGTTTGCGCACAAACAAACTTACCAGCATGATTTCTGGCTACAACAGCACAAAACGATCCAACCCTCGGCCAGGTTGCATCTACATTAAGTTAAATCACATCTGCAGGAGGTGAACTCCGGTGTTGAGTCCTATCAGTAGCAGCGAATATCTGAGCAGGTACCGTGAAGTGAGCATCAGACTCTTCCTCATAGAAGTAAAGCATATTGAACCAATACATTCCAATACGTTCCATGCGCTATAGATTGAACATTGATAGGTTTTTGCTCAAACACCAATGCATTTCTTCCTCTCCATATGGCCCACAACATACACACTCCAATGTTTCTTTTTCCGCTGTGTAGTGAACAACTCAGGCAGTATTCAGGAAAAGTTTCGTCATGTACATTTATATCATATCAGCTTCCTATCAAAATATCAACCACAATCAAGAAACAAACAAACAGATTGAAAATTGAAGGACAAAACCTTAACTAAAACAGCCAAGAATTTTGACTTAAAAAATGTAGTGGTCTCGTTAATTACGAAAGAAGAAGCTTCTGCAAGACAACACACACTCTATGAGTTCTTTCAGTCCACCGGTTATCCGAACACACCAGTTAACAAGACATGGAGAATATTTGAAAGTTGAAACTCAAAATGTGCTACAGGAGTAAACTAAACAATTACCAAGATGTAGCCAAAACCCAGTTAGATCCATTATTGTCATACGAATACAGTTTCCCCAAGGGGTTATCCCTGTAAACAGGGTCTCAGTTCCACTACATCTCAACTAATTGGATAACATCATCATAGGCTTCTCAATTAACACACTGATTCAACTCGTTATTAATCTTTATAAAAATTTCATACACATCTATATAAAAATATAAACAAAACTAGGCTCCGACATATTTCAGCTCTCTCTATCAAGAATTTTCTGAAGCAAAACTGGCATAATGCTGTGTAATGATCATCACAGCCGAATTTCACAATTAATTCAATAATATAACCAAAAAAAATATCTAACCCTAGATCGTTTAGTCTAACAATAATGGCTCATATCAAGAAATTCAACCATTTTTACCTTTTTAGCTTCATAGATTACTCTCAGAAGCACGGGTATTTTGTTCAGATTCAATAATTAAAAATGTAGCCAGAATTTTTAGAGGTAAAACCATCGAAATAAGTCAGCAGGAGTGCAGGACACTTAAATACCAAGCAGTTCGTTACTGTTTGCCAATAAAATTAAGAATGTGAACAACGAAATTAAAAGCTACAAGCCTCAGAATTGCAGAATGTCACCAAGGCGTTAAGCCATTATGTCTCGAAAGATGGTGTTCTTTATAATTTGATATCCTCATAAGCATGTAACTAGATTACTGAATATATGTATGTCTCATGGCCAGACCCAAAAGGTAATGGCCACAACACAGCTCCCCAAGGCAATGGAATATGAGACCACCCGAGATGGAGATCTTCCAACCATCAACATCTCAATGTTTTTCTACGACCTTTACAGATGAATTCTGCAAACACGACAGGTTCGCTCCAATCGATGAAAGAGAGAATTTTTGCTAAAATCTCCCTGCCGATATCATACACGTTCCTAAACAGATCACTAAAAATCAGATAAAACTAGAAACATACCCAGCAAGATGGAAGGAATATCATCACGCACGGTTGACTTCAATCTTGATCTATGCTGCCGCTGATTTTGTTCATACTCATACACAAGCATACAATAAGTTAATCAATTCCTAAAAGTAGGACCAAAGTAAGATTCTACAGAATAAATACAATTTGTTTTCCAAATCACACAAAGAAAAACAAGAAACTAGGAAAAACTCCTGAAAATATTAGAGAAAAATCAGAAGAATGGAGATACAAATACCCTCAGAAGTCTAATGGTACATGAAACTCGGGAAGAGTTGAGAAATCTTTCCAGAGAAATGAAGTTTCTAGAGTGTCGTTACTTTGGCTGTGCTTGAATGCAGGATTTCAGATCGATTAGTTTTTCCAAACGATATCTAAAAAAACATCAGGTCAACGACTCAACGGCATAAAAGACAACCTGATGTGCCACTGGATACTATAGCCACACCAGGAAAAAACATACATATGAATGAAAGAGGTAAAAGAAATGCTGAAGCACTATACAATTTTGCTCAATCCATGTTCGGCACATATCGACCTACTGAAGTACTCTGGAACCAGAGGATGCTCTCAGTTTTAGGTTCAATGTTCTGCATCAAAATCAAATCAAATGGCTCATTTAAGCTGCCTGCCTGAAGAGTCGTATCCATTGTCCATACCAACAAATTTCAATTCGTCAGGCAGTTGAATCATACACACAGCAGAATGAAACGAAACAACCAGCACCGCCAATACTAATCTAAGGAGATTGGACTTGAATTGATCTGAAATCAAAAGAATTCTTTGGAAATCCTTAATCAAACAGATCAAAATCGATCCAAATCTCAATAGAAGTTTCTTGGTTTTATAGGAAGAAAACGAATCAAACTGCTGCAGTGTCATACGGCACTTCCTATCTTTTGGGTTCGCTTCCTCATCGGGATTAATCATTAAACCTCAAATCAACAAAACATCATAAAAAAGAATGGAAATCAAACCAGAAATCTAGACCAATATATACAGTATCAAGGAAAAGAAATCTAGGTTTTCAGAAAGATGAAAGCAAAAGGATTCATATGAGACTCGAAATCCGATTAGCAGTAGAAAAACCTAATGTGGGATATACAGTATAGGGTCCCTCTATGGGGCCTTCAGGACACACTCGAGGAACAAAAATGTTTTGCCTAAGCGGTTTAAAAATCCTGGTATTTTTAGAGGCTACTCAAAAGGAATTAGGGGCCAACAATTTATATCCAGCCAAAGGTACTAGTTAAGAGATACCCTATAAGATGTTGAAGTTACCTAAATGCCCTTCAAGTAAAAAGAAAATAAAAACCAAATCAAAAACATTTCATCCCATTTCAACTATTCTTCTTCTGCTCTTCCCCTTCACTCCCGATTGTGGAGGAATTTTTTTTCCCTCGTTCTTCAATTCAACTCATCGTCGTCGTGAATCGTAAAATCAAAACATCGTCGATTCTTTTTTTCAACGATGTCTACAAAAAAAGATAAACCCAAAAGAGCTCGAACGAAAAACGTTGTTCGCGGTGTGGATCCACATATTGGAATTGCAGCAAGAAATAAAGAAATTGTTGCTGAAAATGACGAAGAACGCGAAAAACACGAAGCCGCGGATGTAGTTGGTGGTGGCGAATCTGATAGTCAAACACTCCGGCAACTTCAAATGGCCCCAATTAGGTAAGACTCTATCATTTTTTGGGTTTATTTTGCTTTAATTCAACGAATCGAGAAAAAAAAATCTAGGATTTTCGGTTATTTAACCAGATTCGGGAGATATTCATGCTAACTGACTTCCGAATGTAGTCGTGTTCTTCATTTCTCAAGAACATCGACAGTATTCGGGAGATAGGTCTATAAGTTAACTGCCGAATATTGTTGGTCACATCTTCCTGTGTACAAAGTGGTTATAATCGGTAGGTTAATGATTTTTTTGGGTTCCGAATATCTTGATGTAGAGACACAATAATCGGAATTACACTTACTACCGAATATATATATTTTGAAAAATTCTCAAAGTTGTGATTTAGGCAAAATCCTATTTTGGGGCCAGCATATATTCGGCAGAGAATATAAGTTATATACGTATGATTGTAAAATGTTGAAACTGGTATAGTTTTGGGGCCATATATCATTCGGTAGAAATTATTATTAATGACTTCCGATTATATAGGATGAAAAACTTAGAGTTTCTGAACTCCAATTGATGAATATTCGATAGCAAATATATTTGATTATCTTCTGATTGTGATGTATTCGGAAACAAAATGTTTCCTTTTACTTCCGATTGTATACATTCGGGTTTTATTTTTGTATTTTTGCTTCCGATTGTATAGTTTGTAACGTTCCTTATTTTGTTGTTTAGGCAAAGTCGAGCTAAGCAAGCCCCCAAAACAGGCGACTTAGGGCCTCGTCGAGAAGGGAGTAAGAAAGTGTCAGCTAGTGCTAGGAGAGAAAGGAGTGCCAAGGGAAATTCAAGTGCTCAAAAAAGTGTAGAACCAATTGCTCCACAAGGCAGTCAACAAGGTGTGAAACCAAGTGCTCAACAAGCCACTCAACAAGGTGTAGAGCCAACTGCTACACAAGGCAGTGAACAAGGTGGTGTAGAACAAAGTGCTCCACAAGTTACATCCAAACATGAAATTGAACCAATTGATCCAGTGCCAACAGTACAAGAAGAAGGACAACTAAGTGGTACCCAAGAAGAAAGACAACCAAGTGGTACCAAAAAGCCAAAAAAGCCAACAAAGGATGAGAAGGTGGAAAGAAGGATATTGCTAAGAAAGCATCACATCTTGTCCCTGATATATTGAAGGTGCAGAATATTCCAGCAGGCAAAATCCTTGGGCTACCGGTGGATGGAGGAAAATTGCTATTTGGATACAAAGACTCCTGGGCCAAAGACATATACAAAACCGAGGTAATAATAATCGTATCCTTTTTATTAACGTATTGTCTATGTGTTCTATCATAATAGTTTTATTAAAGGTTTTTGTATTTACTCTAAACATTTGTCGTGTGTTTAATAGTATCATTAAGATACGGTTCGTCTACTCAAACCCACTGCCGCACCAACAAAAATGCTTGATTGGCCTTTATCCGGTGAATGTGAAAGGTTCAAGACTATTATATCCAACTCGAGGTTATCTACTGCTGCCGAGAATTCAATGTTGGAACATGATCGTGTGGCTATATCGACGTTCATGGAGAGAATGTATCCTGAGACCGACACCTTCCATATGCCGTTTGGGGAGATGACGATTGCCCCGGATGATGATGTGCAGATTCTTAACCTCCCTGACCAAGGCACAGCTGTGAAGTATAACTACACAAAGCAGTTAACTTGGGCACAACTTTATGCTTTAACTAAAAAGTGCTTAGGCTGGGATGAAGGCACAATAACAGAAGAGTTGATGAGGCATGCAACTTACAGAACTAGACAGATCAACACTACCGTTTGATGAATATGTTCTGAGGCACCTTGGCAAAAGGACAAAAAGGAACATTAACTGATGAGCAAGTGGATCACGCGGCCACCGCATATCTCCTTTGTGTATTGGGATGTGTCATTTTCCCCAATACTTCTGGCAACCGGATCGACGCCAACCTTCTACAACTTTTGGATCCTCTCCATGAAGTCGGTGACTACTCTTGGGCCACGGCATGCCTAGCATTCTTGATGGAAGAGTTGAGAAAGGCGTTGAGGCGAGGAACTAGCCAAGTTGGCGGGAACGTGGCTCTATTACAGGGTTTTTTTTTAACTCTATGAGTCCATCTATAGTTATTCGGTAGACAATACATATGATGCATATTCTGAACTCCAAATGATGCATATTCGGTAGGAATTACATATTTTTAACTTCCGAATGAAGTTTATTCGGAATCACAATACTTCCTTTTGCTTCCGATTATTAACAATCGGAACTTAGTGTTGAGAACTTACTACCGATTATATAGGCCAAAATATTGGAGTTTACTGAACTCCAAATGATGCATATTCGGTAGGAATTATTCATTTTTAACTTCTGAATGTGGTTTATTCGGAAACACAGTACTGACTTTTCCCTCCGAATATTTAGAATCAGAACTTAGTGTTGGGAAATTACTACCAATTATATAGGCCAAAAAATTAGAGTTTACTGAACTCCAAATGATGCATATTCGGTAGGAAGTACATATTATTCACTTCCGAATATGCTTTATTCGGTAATCACATACTTCCGAATATGTATATTCGGTTTCAATTTATGTACTTTTACTTCCGATTGTTTAGAATCCATTTCCTAATACTTGGTTTCTTATCTATATAGGCATGGATCTATGACCACTTCCCTATCCTGAAGTTGGCCGCTAAGAACCCGGAGTGGCGCAAAGGTACTCCTAGAGGAATAAAGTATATCTTCGAAGACAACCGTTCTAGGTCAAAAGAGCAACAGTTGATTCGCATGAGGGAGATTTTGGACCAAATGAAGGCTTCAGATATATGCTTTGATCCATACAAGGAAGACCAAGCTAGTGGAAATATAAATGTTCGGTCGGACTTGTCCCTTTATTTTGGACCCTTGTGGCACCCCACAGGATATGTGATGTACAACCCCTCTAGGGTGATGCGACAACACGGGTATGTACAACATCAACCAATGGATCATTTCGGGATTTATACAAATTGGAGTTGGAAAACTGCTCTTCTAGTGGTGCCAATCTCACGACAGTTCACTCAGGTCCACCTACTGTTCTTGATAACTGGGATAAGAGGACAAGTTTCATTATCAACACTAGTAGACCTGTCACCTGGGGTGATGAAACTCCAGGCTATATGAGTTGGTATAGGCAGGTATCCCATCCTTTGGTTATCCGTGAAGTTAAATCAAAGACTACTTCGGCGGGGTCCAGTTATAATTGTATCATCAAAGACAAACCAAATGGTTATGATAGACTGGTGCGTATTCTTATAACATTTTTTGTTTTATATTATGGCTATAAATCATAGGTAATATCCGTTTGATGTTATGTTATTATGTATAAAAACAGGTGAATAGGTTCAAGCGTGTTTCCAACATGTTAACTGCATGCATGAGGAGCGGAGATCCCGTTCCAGTTGAGAGGATAAAAGAGGCTAGAGACCAAGATGATAATATGGATAATGAAGATTATGCAGCTCAGTTTGGGGAGAAAGGCACGAAGAAGCATCCGCCCAAGATGGCAGTATCAAAGACGGGTAAAAGAACTCGAGCTTCATCGAGCCCTGAAGATGCTCCAACTGAAGGTGCTCAAACTCGTGGTCGTGCAGGACTTGGAGGTAGTCACGGTCGTAAAGTCAAAAAGACCAAATAAATAACAATGATTTGTGTTGTGTTGGATTATGTCGTTTCATAGTATTTATAGTTTGTGTTGGATTATGTCGTTTTTAAGGTTCGGATCGGATTTTAAGTTCTTAAATCACGTTATGGTTTGTGAATGGTTAGTTTTATGGATGAATGGTGTATGAATTTAACAATGATTTGCAAGTTGCTCAAATATAACATCATGAAACTGTTGAATTTTGATATACAATCGGCAGATAATGTAATATACATATCTTCTGAATGTAAGAAATTATAAAGATTTGTAAGTCCCTGGTAACAATCGGAGTTCATGTTAACGTATATATCTACCGATTATTACAAGGTTAAAAATTTGAAGATTTTCATTTTTTTTCAAATTTCTGATTTTTGAGCCACTCTATATTTAGAGGTTTAGAAATTGAAATTACTACCGAATATAGTAGTTAAGCATTTCGAAATTCCAAGGCTTATGGTCGTTCCAAAATGCAAAAACCTAAGGATTTTGGCAGGTTTGGATTTTAGAGCCACTCTATATTCGTAGGTTTGGTTAACGTATATATCTACCGATTATTACAAGGTTCAAAATTTGAAGATTTTCATTTTTTTTCAAATTTCTTATTTTTGAGCCACTCTATATTCGGAGGTTTGGAAATTGAAATTACTACCGAATATAGTAGTTAAGCATTTCGAAATTCCAAGGTTTATGATCGTTCCAAAATGCAAAAAACTAAGGATTTTGGCAGGTTTGGATTTTTTAGCCACTCTATATTCGGAGGTTTGGTTAACGTATATATCTACCGATTATTACAAGGTTCAGAATTTGAAGATTTTCATTTTTTTCAAATTTCTGATTTTTGAGCCACTCTATATTCGGAGGTTTGGAAATTGAAATTACTACCGAATATAATAGTTAAGCATTTCGAAATTCCAAGGCTTATGGTCGTTCCAAAATGCCAAAACCTAAGGATTTTTTCAGGTTTGGATTTTTGAGCCACTCTATATTCAGAGGTTTGGTTAACGTATATATCTACCGATTATTACAAGGTTCAAAATTTGAAGATTTTCATTTTTTCAAATTTCTGATTTTTGAGCCACTCTATATTCGGAGGTTTGGAAATTGAAATTACTACCGAATATAGTAGTTAAGCATTTCGAAATTCCAAGGCTTATGGTCGTTCCAAAATGCCAAAACCTAAGAATTTTCGCAGGTTTGGATTTTTGAGACACTCTATATTCGGAGGTTTGGTTAACGTATATATCTACTGATTATTACAAGGTTCAAAATTTGAAGATTTTTAAATTTTTTTCAAATTTCTTATTTTTGAGCCACTCTATATTCGGAAGTTTTGAAATTAAAATTACTACCGAATATAGTAGTTAATTATTTCGAAATTCCAAGGCTTATGATCGTTCCAAAATGCCAAAAACCTAAGGATTTTGGCAGTTTTGGATTTTTGAGCCACTTTATATTCGGAGGTTTGGAAATTGAAATGACTTCCGAATATAAAATATTTAATGTGCTGATGAGTCACATGATGCGTACACTCGTGTTACACCTCGCCTAAACGGCCATATTTTCAAAAAAGAAAAGAAAAAAGAAAGAGTCGTTGGAACTATAATCTATATAAGGATGGTATCCTCTTCCCCTATATGCAACAAAAATACATTTTGACTCTCTCCTACATCAAAGAAATCATCTTCAACACAATGGCCCAACCAGAAGATTTATCTTTATGTAGGCGCTATGTTCAATTTTATCCGAGGTGAGGATAAGAACGTAGGCAACGAGGTGTAATGAGTATGAGTTATTTGGGGAAAATTCACGAAAAATTCTGCGTCGACACCGGTAACCAAAATAACCGTCACTCCGCTAATATTTTCTGCCGAGTTGGTTAAATAAACGGACACGTCGAAGAATTCGTCCATTTAACTTATCTTGTGAATCAATATCGATTGAGGGGTGAAACCAATGATGATGTTATAGAACGATCTCGCGGGGAATGGCGGAGATGGAAAAGATCAAACATCCGTTACGAAGCTCATTTCTGAATCCTTAAGGCGATGGACAGATTTAATCCGTTTAGGGCTCGTCCACGGCGCTAATCACAAGTCATTGTACTAGAATTGTCGAAGTATAATCGTTATATAACATTATGATATTCAAAATTTTAACTAAAATCGGAAGTTAGTATGTTATGTTATCTACCGATTTTGCCAAAAAATTTAAATTTTTATCATAGTTTGGTTAGAATCGGAAATTAATATGTTACGTAATCTACCGATTATACTCCAACGGATATTTATTTCAAAAAAATAATGGCCGTGCCTCGAAATACACACACAATCGGTAGAAAGAAAATACAATTGTCTTCCGAATATTGTTACAGAAGAAAACTAAAGTCTCTGAGTTCAAAATGTATATCACAAACGTCCGATTATGATATTCAGTAGACAAATGTCTAACACCTGTCACAGATTGTTGTTCATTATTGTTAGCACAGTGTACGTTGTATCTGTACACTCGTGTTACACCTCACCTCAACGACCATATTTTCAACAACAAAAAAAGAGCCGTTGGAACTATAATCTATATAAGGAGGGTATCCTATCCTCATTGATGCACCAAACTACACACATTTAGTCTTGTGAATGTTACAAGAAGATCTTCCATCGTCTACTATTTATAATTCATTCTATATCTCATATTACAATCATGGCAACCTTTGACACAGCTGAAGATTTGGCCATTGTCAAAACATGGTACCACGAAAAAAGACGTGAAGATGTCATAGCCGGAAGGTTAACACCCGAAATATTTTGGGAGAGAGTGTATAGCCAATTTGTGCGAGAATATGGAAATCCAAAGCAAAGATCCCTCCAACAAGTTCATGATCGTTTCCGACTTATCCAAAAAGGGGTAAATGGTTACATAACGATACAAAAGAGGATCTTTAACACTAGCCACTTAAGCTTGTCGATCCAACAATTTGTAAGTATTTGCATACTTCTTTACAAAAGTCCGGGTGGCTATAACTTCTTACTAAACTATACGAACTTAGCATTCTTTTGTATTTGTTGGTTTATGGAGGAGACACTCGCAAAAAGGCACTACTTAGAGGAAAAAGGTGAAGAATTCACATATGATGGAAGTTATGAATTCTTGAAGGCCGTGGCCACAGAATAGAGTTTGGCACAATTTGGATACATTCGGAAGTTATTATCTTATCTTATCTACCGATTCTGTTAACATTTCCCTAAATTATTGTTTGAAATTTGTTATAATCGGACGTTAGTATGTTATGTAATCTACCGATTATGAGAATATATTTTCAAAGTGTGTTTGTCAGAGTTATAATCAGAAGTTAGTATATTATTTAATCTATCGATTATGGGAGTTTTCCAATTTCTGCAGGTTCTGAGTTCAAAATGCATATAATCGAACATTTAGGAAAATAAAAAACTTCCGAATGTGATATTCGGTAGACAAATGTCTAACACTATCAACCGATTATATCATATATCTTCACAGGATTTTTCAAAAAAACTTGTACAAAAAAGACGGTTCAAATTACATCTTCTAAACATAATGACCAAACTAATCATCATTATCATCTTCGATCAATTCGAGTAACCCATCTGGAAAGTTGTTCTTCACGGCGCGATCCCAATCAACCATGCTGGACTCATATTGTTTCACCCAATCCTTGCAATGGTTCATTGGGAAGTAATCGTGTCACTTACTCAACGGAAGTAACGGACAATCTTTCTTTACCCTTAATCCGATAAAATGCATTTCATTCACAAACGCCATGACGATTCTTCTATCTTTAACCGACTCATCGCAAACCATTCTTGTGGATGCAAACGTCATACTAAGTCCATACATAGGAGGAACAAAGAAATGTACCACGCAATTCAAAACATCCGTTAGAAGATATCCACATTTAGGCATTGTCATCCAATACTTGTATCTGACTGTCTTCAATCCCTTTCGGCACTTTACACGCGCAACTAAGTCTTTGAACTCTTGTTCTTTGTCGTCTCTATCTCCTCGCCTCATCATCTCCATATAAAAATGTTTGTCCTTCATTAGTTGTACCGCCATCTTATTTCTGAAATATTGGCATTGGGTGACATCTTCGATAACAACCTCTCTAAAGTAACCCATTTGTTCCGTAGCGGCGTGAAACCCACAATTGCCATCCCCATCAACCTCGTCAGTGGACAAAACAAATGGAACAATGAGTGGAGGGATTTGTTCCAAATACTCTTCGTATATTGTATACGTGGTTCGATTTGGTCTTCCATGAAGATCCCTAGGGAAACGAAGAGTACCTTTCTTCTCTTTTCTAGTCACAATTTACATTGGTTGGTTTTGTTACAAGGAGCCCATTTGCTCAACAACTTCTTCGACCACCTCGGATTGACATACTTGAAAAGGCTCCGTAGAGACCTTTGGTCTCACTTGTCGTGCGGTTGGTCCACTTTGATCCTTTCTTGGATGACCTCTTTTCTTAGGTTCCACCTCATCTTCAATTTCGGCTTCCGTATACTCGTGCCTACAAGGATGGGTCTCTTTTTTTAGACAAATGCTCCTTCAACTCTTTTCTTTGGATGGTCCTCGGCACTTCGATGTTCGTCCTACCCGCCCCTTTTGCTTAATAGGTTCATCAACCTCCCTTAAACAAGGGTGAAGTGATTCCTCCAAATTATGCATCAATATTTTCTTTTTGGCGCCATTTGATGTAGCGTAACGCTCGGCTATTCGTGCACACAATTCCGACTCCAAGAAAGACGGACCATCAACTACCGGGGTGCTTGGAGTGAAATTTAATTGCTTCCAAAATTGATGAATATCATTGATGTCAATCACTTCAACATACCTACCCAACTTATGACGACACGGGAGACCAATACCTATCATATCCTTGCAAACACACACCGTTTTCTCGTCATCATAAGCTCTATGAAACTTCAATTGTTCCATCGTGTGATTTATTTCCCATCTTGAAACTTTATGAACAATACTCCTTAGAAGCAATCTTTCCTGATCATGTTCCATTGGGAATTGGTGTACACTAAATTGCATACTACCCCTAATCTTTATGAGATCACGATTGGTGTATTCATGGATGCTTCTTGGATCGACACAACTCTATTTTGACTACCAAGTAATATTTTCTTTAATCGTCCATGAGACCCTTCCGGAATGCTTGTCGCCTCATTCTTGAAGTTTCGATATTCATATGTCCATTCAAACACAAACCTCTCCTTATGCGGTGCCAACCATTGTGTTTTACAATACTCAACGGGTTTTGGGTAGTTCGTGCCATATTCATCCTCAAATTTCTTCAAGTTATCTTCATAAATTTCCTCGGTCATCGACCAAAAGATCTTGTCCCATGCTTTCATGCACATTTTCCAAATCATTCCATCCTCCTTCCATATTTCTTCAAATAACCTTTTCTCTTCCTCTCGTTCTTCCACGGTTAATTTACTAATACGCTCATCCTCTTCCTTTGACCTCTTGGTACCATTCCTTGGTTTTTTTATCTTGGAAATGATGATGGTAATTGGATTTGAGGTTGAATTGAATGTTCCACGTACATTGCAAGTTTTGGGCTTCCGGAAACACTACCGCTATTGCATGCATTAAGGCTTGATCGTTATCCGTTACAATAACCCTTGGAAAATTATCACCGTTATAAATGGACCCCAATGTCTCCAACATCCAAATGAAATTCACATTGTTCTCATGATCCATTAAACCCCATGCAACCGTAAACGTGTTTTTGTCCGAAGTGTGGAAAGCAATGTTCAACAACAGCATGTTAAATTTGTTTGTCTTATAAGTAGCATCTATCAACAAAATTTGATAAAAGCATTGAGCCAATTGGATCATTTCGGGATGTGCCAAGAAAATACGAACCACTTTACCATCCTTTTCTTCCCTTCTCAGCGTGTAGTTGTGTAACTCCGCTAACCACTCCGATTATTGCATGACCGTTCTACCATCCCATTCCGTCCTTTTGATCGTAGCTAGGGCCGACTTAATTGTAGACAAAGAAGACAAGTTGTTGGGGTCGTCCGCCTTTATTTTACTTAAGATCGCACTCGCTTTTTGGATCCGCATAGACCTCACCGTCTTCATTTCATTTGGTTTTAGCTTGGCAACCATTACATGTCCAATTAGAGTATCCGGATCATCGTGGTTATGACAACCATTATCAACTTTATACATTTTCCACTCTTTACCTTCCTTACCCTCGGGTTTATAGAAGACAATCTTAAATGGGCATCCTATCTTCTTTGTATTGCTTCGGTATTTCCTATTCGTCTTCCTTACGTACTTAATATTCTTTCCCTCGTGACTGTTTCTCTTCCCACCTCGCTCACAAATCATTTCAAATCGAGTTTCATCCACATGATTGTTTTGAACTACCACGCACATCTTCTCTTTTGCTTTGTTGATAAGCCATTCCCTTGCCTCCGCCTTACTTGCAAATGACTAAACGCGCATATAACAAAATAAATATCATAAGTATAAGCATTTAACATACATAATTTGAAAATGAAATAAAAAAAATATATAGTAATGAGTATACCAAATCGTCATGCATAGTGTAGGGAAGTATCGGGCCTCAAAAAGAAATCATCGACAAACGCTACAACGACCTGCAAAAGGAAGCAACAAGTTTTACTATAATAATCGGAAGCCATGTATTAAGTTGTCCTACCGATTGTTCCACAATCGGAAGACAAGTACTAAATTGACCTACCGGTAGTATATTGTGTGCCCCATACAACCGATTTCAATAAGAAAATTAGACTGTCTCCTGAGTACAAAAACATACATAATCGGAAAACATATATATGGTTATACATCCGAATATAAAAAATCGGGAGCAAACATAATAAATTGACTTCTGAATTTCAAAGAAGAAGAATTACAATTTTTACAAGTTTGCGAAAATTTTATTTTGGGGCCAATGATATATTCGGTAGTTAGATAAATTTACAATACTACCGAATGTAAAAGATAAGAATACTGAGTTTTATAATTTTGGAGGAATTCGTTTTTGGGGCCATTCGGTAGTAAATATACTCAACATAACTACCAAATGTAGATATTTTGGAAAATCAATTTGGGGGTTTTCGCATATTCGGTAGTAATCGACTTTCTTGGAACTACCGAATGTAGATATTTGGTACTGAGTATGTTATATTCGGTAGATATGTAGATACATTATCTACCGATTCTGGGTAGTTCATGGCATTCAATGCATGCATTAATCGAGTTTTCTTGTTTACAAACGCATACAAACGCGGGTATTTGAGTTTCTTAACACATTACATGTATGTTTGATGCATTATTAGCTTCGATCTCGGGTGATTCTTCGTTTTCTTCCATGAATGCGTCGTCTAGGGTTTCCTCTCCACAAAAGTTTGGATCATTCAACATATACCCCAAATCGTCTTCTCTAAACGGTCGTGAACCTTCAACATTATGTTCTTCATGATGATTCTCACCTTCTTCTTCATATCCATCCATTTTTGTTGATTATTTAATAAAAAATGGTTTTTCCTTTTTTTCCTTCTTCTTCTTCTCTATAACTAAAAAACGAAAACAAATGAAACAAAATTCCTTCAAATACTACACCGACTATAATCGTACCAAAGTTTTAAATTTTGTCCACCGAATGCATTCGGTAGATAAGAATCTTATATTATCTACCGATTATGTAAGGGAAATTTTGTCATTATGAATTACACGAGATAAGGGCTGGCTTCAATTTACGTTTGGGTGACCCTATTTTGTTTTATTGTTGGCCCCTAATTCCTTTTGAGTAGCCCACTAAAAATACCAGGTTAAAAATGGAGAAACAGAGATGGTGCAGGACCGTCTGAAATGGCTCCGTGGCCCTCGGAATGGTAAAAACTAAAACGTTTGGCTACTCTTAATAATGCTAGCTAAAAAAAAAACTAAAAGTACCTGTCATTCGTTTCGAAAATTATATTGTTTGAATGATTTTGCCCACCTTATTCTCACTCTAATAACAATTATAATGAAGATGTTTCAAGCAAGCACCTACAAAAAGAGGCAAGCAGCCCCACTTGCAAACTGCCTCTTGTTAAATCAAGGTATACTGATTTTTCGATGGATTAAAGTGGAAAATGCTAGTATCATTTTGCACTAGCTTTGGTCAACAAAAAAAGTCACATCGTCAGTGTTAGCGGCAACACTAGTGATTTTCAATGGAAACTTTCTGATTAACCTAAATCGACGTATATTGATTTTCCAATGAACTATAGCTGCCGCGTGAAACTTTCAAGCACGCTAAGAAGGTAGTTGAAGAAACCCCATGAAGGACTCCAAATTCTGAAACACCTAAGTACAGTTAACATAATGAAACTTCCAATTAATTAAATGAAATATGTGCATTACGCGTCCCTCCATCCGGAAAAATATGTCACTTGGTGTCTCATTTAAGTTTAAGGTAATCTAGTTCTGAACTCTAAAGTCCGGAGAGTTTTTCAGATATTTATAGTAACACAGGAAATCCTGATGTCTACATTGCGACGAATTGAATCAATTGATTATTAGAAAAGATGAATTGTTTACAGGACAAGACTCAATTTATATAGCTCTCTCTTTCTCTCGACTCAATCACTCTTACAATTCTTTCGTGCGATACACACGCTCACTGCACATGACTAGCACACAAATAATACACACACTCACTTTAATCTATGTTATTAGCCTCCCTCAATCTCAAGTGGGCTCAAAAAACCACTTGGAATTGCACTCTCACATGACAAACACAGATAATACACATTTAATCTATGTTATTGCAGAGAATAATTTCCATTAGCTATAGATGGAGAAGCAAGAGAATTATATAGTATGGAGTAAAACAAAAAAAGGAGGTGCAGTTGTCATAACACACTAGCATTGCATGTTGCAGCAGATTTGTGACACCCAAACTCTTAAACCTGCTTAGCTAATAGGATTACAACCTAATTGAAGTATCAAAAGTATATTAAAGGTCTTAAAAATCACAATTCCATAAACTTATCTCAGAATAAACCCATATACTCTGATATTATTTAAATGAAAATCTCTCGAATGATATGAATATAATAATGTGTTGTTTTAAAGATTAACAAAGAATACATATAAAAGATAACACAACATCTTTAGAATCGATAAAGCTTTAGAGCAAAGAATAACGATATATGTTCGCACGCACCATTTCTTCTAAAAACTGAAACTGAAGTGGGAAAAAGTGAGCACATCATCCCAAAAGGGTGCCCAATGGAAACATATAACTTTCAGGTAATCACTAACATGCTTCACAGTTCAAAAAGATAATGAAATTGAAACAGAGCAATAGAAGAAAACAAATAACACCTTTTACACACAACACGAAGCAAAAGATTGCTTCAACTCTTTTCATCAGATATTGCTTCCATCGTGGAAATATCCATGAAAGATCCAAAACTGGATGTTATCCTAACCTTGTCTCACTCAATGGAAAAGAAGATACTAGGAATAACTCCAGTCTCAAATGATAGCATGAATCCAGGTACCGTAAGATATCATCGTGAAATGCGTACACCTCATAAATCCCAATGCCACCATCTAAGTCTAGAATATAATAAGGTTTTGATTACTATGATCTGACCCGCACAATAGGTTCACAAAAGGCCCACTCATTATTCGTAGACCGAAGTCTCCAAATAATGACCATCTCCAGTCATGAACCTAGAATTTTTTCCTAAGTCAAGTCCATAGTAACCCAGTCATACTACTAAGACTGAACAATCAAGTATGATATGCATGTGAGTGAATTCCCCAAATAAAATAGTATATATAATATCAAAACGGATGCGTTAACGCCCTACTAAGATAAGATTACTAACGGATGAGTTACCTCCCTACTATATTAAAACAATAAAATTTAAAGAGATAATATTTAACCGGGTGAACTCGGCCTACATAAAATATTAATTCCTAATCAACTTAGCAAGGAGCCGTGGGCAATCACAGACACTCCTTGCGGGGAACCACACAACGCATATCACAAACATACTCAT
>JAJJMB010012776.1:122017-173180 GCA_023531105.1 Papaver atlanticum | reverse complement strand
ACACTCCTTGCGGGGAACCACACAACGCATATCACAAACATACTCATTCAACTACATACAAACATGATCACAGAGAATAAGGATTCGTCGTGCTTGCAGATAAAGTAAACTTAATGATTACAAGAAGGTTACAGAGTTCCCACTTGGTTTGATGGAAAGCCACGCCTACCTTGGATTCATCAATCCACCTGTCAATCCTTTGAATCGATCATTGTTAATATTGACTAACTGTTAATCACACAAGCGCTCTAAGAATTTAGCCAAGAGGCTCATACAAGGTTCATAACAAGTTTATCTAATGGTTCTAAACCCATTTATGGTTTTATACCGTTTCATTTTTTACCTTTAGCATACCTAAGGGTTTACTAATCCAATTGGGTTGTTTCAATAGTCCGCTTGATAAATGTTAAAAAGGTATACAGCTTCGCAGAAGAAACCAAAGGTTAATTCATACCCCATGGGTCCAGTTCATCGAAATAGGAAAAACTAGCTCTAAATCCAGGTCAACTAAACCTAAGGCCCGGTCCATTCGAGTCAACTAATGGTCAAGGGGGTCAACTAACGGTCCAACTGACGATCCACGTCAGTCAACAACTAAGGTCAAGTCAAAGTCCAGTCTGGTCAAGGTCATGTCTAGGTTAAACAGAGTCAAAGTAAGGTCGACTGGTCCATTCACAGTCAACAGTCAAAGGCTAAAGTCTAACTCGGTCAAACTGAGTCAGCTACAGGGTAGGGAAACTCGGTGAGTTACGATTCAACTCAGTTAGATTAACTGAGTCAGCTAAGTCAGACAACTGACTGGGATGACTAACAAGTCTATATTCAAGATACACAAGTTCATACAATTATTACCACTAATACCAACTCCAACAGTATAACTCTAGCAGAAACAACTTCTAAACTGAAACGCACACTGACTCTAACTGCAATCTAATCTCCTTAACTAAGACTAACTTTATATCTTCAACTCAGCAACACAGTCACCTGAAACATCAATCCAATATCCACCAGTTCCATAAATTACAATTCTAACACTCGGAAATCATCCATTACAGTCTCATTCATCCTACACAGTCTTCGTTATCACCTGCCATATCACCACCAGATTGCAGCATCATCATTTCCAGGTATGCAAGACCATTACTTCTTACCCAAATACATTCATCCTAAAACTGCAACAACTGCAATCATCCTCTTAACGGCTAAAACGTCTCTTGACTTGTCTAATAGCGTTGACGAGCTTGAGGGTCCTTACAAGATTGTATAAGAAGTAGACACACTCACAGTAGTGGTTGTAGTATTAAGCATGAAGAATCAGCAAGCTAGTTGTTGAGAGAAAGAGGCAACATCATGAATAGTTGGTGATATAGTTGTTGCAGTAGGTGGTCAGTTGTTGGAGCAAAAAGAGAATAACACCAACATCATCATAAGCAAATTTGAAGTCCACTGCACATTAACACCACCTTAGAACAAAATGTACTTGGTGTAGAATTAATGACATACGCTAGAAAAGTAGCACCAACTATATTGCCAAAGCAGTAAACTAACATGTATAGTCCCCTCCTCATAGCTGCCAAAACATGATTTTTCTCTGCAATGTAGACGCTGAAGTAAAAAATACGAAACACACGCTAGCAGCAACAATCTCATGATTCAATAAGCACAATATATCATTCACAGAACAATCCTACTGCAGAAGAAAAATAAGTACAAAAGCGTTCTCCTCCAACAGGTAATGAGTTATCCAACAAATCTGAGATGACCCAAGGTGCATTATTCAAGAACTGTAACTGATAACTATACTAGCATCAGCAGCTGTAGTTATTGGTGTAGAAACAACGACAGTGATAACCCAATATGAAGCCAAAAGTAACTAGGAGAAGAATCACTTATCTGATGGCAGTAGTAGTCGTTGGTGTATTAGTAAACAGAAAATGTGTTGGGAGTAGTAGTTGTTAATGCAGAGAATAGAGAAGCTGGAGCTGTGGTAGTATGAGAAGTAGGTAATACTGCAGAATATACAATTGATGCAACTTTGATGAACTGTAAAAGCTAACATGCGTAGTTAATAGCTCAGCAGCACAGGAAGCAGCAGGTATGACAAAAGATAACTTGAGTAACTGAGAAGTTGCGACGGAGCTGTTGACATTGTAAACCATAAGCAATATTGCAAACCAACAGCAAAAGACCCATGATCTCAGTTGTAGTAGTTGTATTCCAAGAAGAAATTATAGATCTGCACTTTCCTCACTCGTATTACAAGAACTTGACACTCTCATTGAGTCAGTTGTACCAAAATAAACAATAAAACCATAAGATAACCTACACACGGGTTGCATTGTGCCAGTAATATGGATACACAACTAATGTGTCTTCACCCTGCCAAACTCAACATTAAAGGAATACCATTCTTCCTTCAAACATTCACCAGCAAGCACTAAGAGCAATATCGAATCATTTCATTATTGAATAGATTCAATAATTGAAATAGAAGTAAAAGGCACCATTGAAGATGATCTTCAACCGTATTATTCAAAAAAACAAGAAAGATAGATTAACAACAGGTTGCACTTTGAACATATATGCAAACTGAACACCAGGTTGCATACTGAGTGTATACAAACTCAACAAAGAGAACTCCAACTTGTACTTATATAACTCACCAACTCCAACTCGAAGTTCAATCGCAGAAATATCATTAAAAACGCAAGATACTTCAACACCGCAGTGAGGACTTCCTTGAAATAAGAATTGAGACCAAAAACTTCTCAACCTTCTGCTGAATCCAATCAGTGGAACGACTTTAAGTTTTCTCCCTAACTAGACCTTGGTGTAACGGACTAGAACACGCTCAGACTCTCATGGCACGCTCAGACTCTCATGGCATCAGGGAACAAGAACATCAGATCTTGATTAAGAAATTAGATGCAAAACACATGCTAATTATGATGTATAAGCAGTTGAAGATGAAACTGGATTAGTTGAGCCACTGATGTAGAAATTGAACATATGAGTTTAAAATTGAAATAATCTAGACATAAAATGGGAGATTACCAACAGAGACTTGAATTGAATCGGTTGAGGTAAATGAATCCAGGTCCAAACGAAAACGGTAACCAAAAGCATCAAGAGCTCAAGTAATTCAACCAAATTTCAAATCTAAAAATCATACTTAATCTTATTTGTTGACGTAGCATGGGTATCAAACCAAATCAAAACCCTAATTCCTACCAGAGAATACCATAAATGGAGGTGGATAAAGAAAATTACCTACTGATGCTGTTGATGTAGATAGAAACACATAGATCCGTCAAATTAGTCGCAAAACTGAGATGATTCAATTTTAACCAGCCCGTCAAATCCTATTCACAGTAGCAACAACAGAAGATGATGGATTAATGGTGGTGATGATTGTTGAAGATGAAGTAATGGTGGTTTAGATGAAGAAACGTGCTAGGATCGGTACCCTCAGAAATTGATTTCTGAGTCTGATACCATAGTAACACGGGAAATCCTGATGTCTACATTGCGACGATTTGAATCAATTGATTATTAGAAAAGATGAATTGTCTACAGGACAGGACTCGATTTATATATTTCTCTCTTTCTGTCGACTCAATTACTCTTACAATTCTCTCGTGCGATACACACGCTCACTGCACATGACTCTCACATGACTAGCACACAGATAATACACACGCTCACTTTAATCTATGCTATTAATTTAATGTTACGGTGGGTTTGGTTGCAGAATTCATGATTCCGGGGAATTTATAATCCCATGGGATTGTAAATTCCGGGATTCATGCAAATTCCTCGGGTGTTTGGTAACACAGTCAAAATAACTAGGATTTATAGAGTTTCCTTGTTTGAAAGTCCATGTACTGTTTTTTATTACCCCCAGATTAATAAAATTGTATATATATGGAATTTTAGGATTAAAAATGTGGGTCCACAAAAATTTCCCAGCAAATCTTAGGGGGAGGGGTCGGATTCCATATGAAGGATTTGCTGGAAAAGTGATTCCCGTAGGAAACCTGATTCCAGGGGATTTGAGCAAGCAAACGTACCAAAGGAAACACAATTCCACCAAAACCCCTAAACCCATAAATCCTACCTTTAAAATTCTGCATCCAAACCCACCATTAGGTTAAAACTAATTCAGTTATTGGATTTTGTTATACTACAAACACTTCAGAGAGTCGGATATCAAGTATTCTACAAATAAGTGTAAAAAGTGAGACAAATTATTCTAATTCAAATTCAAAAAATTTAAATCAAAATATTTTAGTAATTAACTTAAATATATCATTCAAATCTATCTAAACTTACCTCATTAATAACAAAGCAACTTCACTACATGTTTTGTTCATCACCTAATTAGCCAGGCTTTCATCCTCCTCCCTGTCAAAATTATCATTTATCTTTGTCGATGAATCAAGAATGGTAGATGTGCTTACAACCGAAAAATAGTTTACCTTGCCACATATGCCAAATTCTTTAATTTATTCATTTTTAACAACTACCTACTAGAAATCCCAATTCAAATTCATCTACCATTTGATAAATTCATTTTCATTCAACAAACAAAATTCAATTTCCTCCGCCGTCTCATTTCCAAATTCGACTACTCTTAGTTCTCCTAATATCTGATAATTCGTTTTAGCATATAATATAGCTAGAAACATATATACACTTTTAAAATCCTTTTTCCCCAACTTCAATAGTTACGGATTAATGGGATTTATACACAAATCAACACGCTTGTTAGGTTGTTCAATGTTCATAGTTCACAAGACACTTGGAGTGTTATGTAGCTGCACAAAATTGGCGTGAGAAATCATAAAATAATGCTCGCACATCGTTGTTGTATAATACACATTACTGTATTTATGTATAGGTCAAAAAAAATTCAAAATTCTATTATAAACAGTCCCAATAAATAAAATGATCAATCATAAAACTATATGTATATTTGAACAACTCAAGGAAAGTATGAAAGTATAGACACGTTTCACAAATATTCGAAAGTCCCCATTTTCAATAATGTGTTGTCAAGAAGACGACATTTCAACATAGAGATGTATATACCGTGTTTAATTTTAGGAAAGTATGTGCGGTCCATTCAGCTTAGCAACACCCTTTTACACAGTAGTTGTGCTCCTAGAAGAAAAGCCACCTTCCCAAGCGACCTTCATTGGGTTGTATAGAACACGTTAAGACTTGAGATTTGGTGGTAGTTAGGTTGGGGGAGAATGAAAAGGAGGAGGGCTCTGAAAGAAGCAGGGGGAACCAAACATTAGAATGCCTTTTTGCTTCCGGTAGTTGTGAATTTTGGAATAATGATCACTTATTTCAACTTAGTATGGCTCTAATGTCAATGCTTTAAAGGTGTTATCCTGAATTGTACTATTTGAACTTTTTTTTTTTTTTTTTTTGTACATGGTGCGTGAGTCAAGAGACTCCCAAAGGGGGGGGGGGAGCTATTTACAGATTAACAACGTCTTCCCAAATTTGATTCAAATCGTATCCTTTGCATATTTCCGTTGTCGAACTCCAAAGGTGAATATCCAAAATAATTGCATGAATCAATTCATCTCTTGATTTGCTTCTGCCTCCATGATTTCTTCTATTCCTTTCCAGCCATAACTCCCAACTAATAGCAAAAGGTAACAAGTGCCATATAGTTCTTTGTCTCACCGAGTGACTATCCATCCTTGCACCAAGGAAGTAAAGTCCTTGTCCATCACCCATTTTACTTGAAGAGAATTAATAAAGAAGTTCCACGGAGAAGTAGCCCAGCTACATGTAAGAAAAAGATGATCTTGAGTCTCCACATCACTATTACAGTAAAGATAAAGGTTGGAAGGAATGGTCATTCCTCTATACTCCAATATACTCCTTGTTGCGCTAAAACGCGCTAAAACCCTGCGGAAGGGGTTTGCAAAGCTACACAATAATACTCTAAATATTGCAAAAAACACAAAATAGAAAAGAAAAAGAGACGAGAATTTAAGGAGATTGAATCCTCGGGAAAAATAAGAGATTTTATATATTATCGTTTAGCAGAAAACATATAAACCCTAGAGAGAAAGAAGAATTTTTGGTGTGTTTTTCTAGGATCTCTACTAGGCTATTTATATACACATAGGTGGAGATTAGGGTTCCATAACTTGTCTACAAAGTTCCTAGACTTTGGAAGAAGTAAGCAATCCAAGAGTTCTCATAACTCTTGCCGACTGATTTTGGTTTACCCAAAATCATCTCCACCGACCCAACAAGATTTGAGTTTGTCCCAAACTCAACACACGGTTTTGGAGCCTAGTTTAATTGAGGGTCGGGGATTTTAATTGGGGGCCTTGTACTAGAGGACAAAAAAGGTCACCCCATCCTAATTTTGGTCACCCCTTATCAAAATAATTTCTAAATGGCTAAAATGCCCCTGAATGATTAGTATTAAAAATTAATTAAGTTAATTAGTGTGGTAATTGTGTTTAGATTAAATTCTGATTTTGGGATAAAAATTTGGGGAGATTTTATTTTTGAGTTTTTATGTGTTGAGAAGAAGAAGAGGAGTTTTGAGAGGAAAAACTAGGGTTTTTAGAAATGAGTGATTCAAGTGGAGGGAATGAGGTTGGTGAAGGTTCAAATAACAACCATGATTGTGTTGATGGTAAGATTGTCTCAACTAATCCTATGGATTGGATGTTTGATGAAGAGATGTTAATAGAGGAAGCCATGAATAATGGTGCAAATGAAGAACCTATTGCTCAAAATGAAGGAACCAATCCTCGAAATGAAGAACCCGGAGCTTAAAACAATCAGGTAAACTTCATATACTCTTCAAATCGTCTGAATGTTGGTCCAAGTGGTCGATTCATGGTCACTATGGAACTACTCAGAGTGAGGGTCGTTATAGTCGTGTGTTGTATACACTAACGACCCTAAAGAATCGTCAGTCTGTTTACACTCATGGAGACGACTCTAACCTGCAACTTTTAATGGTGATGAAAAATCGTCAAGGTGGTGTGTTAAACAATGACGACTCTTTTTAGTAGTTCACCTAGAGTCATTAGTTGATTCGTTTAATACCCGGACGACTCTCGAATCCAAACTCTCTATAAAAAAACGCAAGTTTTTGTGTTTTTGAGTCGTCATAGGGATATTCAGATATACTGACGTCCCTAACCAACCATTAATAATTTTAGTTAGAGTCGTCACTTTCGATATTTATATACCTTAACGACCCATACTGTTAATTTTTAAGATTTTTGATTTCATAGAATCATTTCATTGAAACGTAAAAGGCATACATCTTGCATAACGTTGCATTGAAGGAAATGAAATACAATAGATAATAACGGTGCACTTAAACACCTAACCATAAAGGTTGTAATTATAGGTAGTGCCTCCCAAGATGAGGTAGAAATCGTCGAACTCAAATTTTTTTCCACAAAGCACCTCGTATCGGGCATACACCTTCCCAACTGAAAACGCAAAAAAAAAACTTAGTTAGTATTGTTAAAAGCTTTCAATAAGTTTGACCTCTTGTGTAAATACTTACTCTTATAGCACCCAACATATTGGGTAAGGCTTCCCTTAAGGCCTTCATTTATCTTTTGAAAGCTTCACATTCGAAGAATATCTCCTCGAACCGTTCCTTGACGAGTTTCAAAGACCTTGAGTTACAATTTCCGTCTAACGCCACAAAAAAAAATGAATACACGGTTCCACCAAGAATCCGATGTTTGATCAATGTCTTTTCCTAGATCTTGAAAGTGGTTTGTGACTGTCAACCAAGCTCTCACAATGGCGCAATTCTCTTCGGAAGTGTAGAGAGTAGCCATGGTGTTTCATTATTTTTTTTGCTTTTAGATGATAAATGAATGAGAATGAATGTGAAGGTTGAGAATTATGGTTTGGGTGAAGAAGGGGTGAGATATGGGTCTCTATTTATAGAAATCCTAGAACCAACAGTCATTTTTTTTAATTTTTTACCATTGCCCGACTCAACCACTTTCGGTGAATTCAAAATTAACATTAACTGCTAAATGGGTCGTTACAAGATATACTAACAAAGTGACGACTCTGTTATGTTTATTGGCTGACGACTCTACTATCAAAGAGTCTCTATTTTAAGTGACATTTAGAGTCGTTAATATGACTTTCACCAAAAATGACGACTCATACCAAATATTTCAAATAAACATTAGAGTCGTCATTGGTATATCTAAAACCCCTGACGACCCTTGTTGGGAATATACTATGTGAAACTCGTTTTATGGAATTGAAAAAAACGTACATGTACTATGAAATAAAATAGAAGGAAAATACATAAAATAGTTTAATACATTGCGCTTGAAAATCTAAACGAGTTTAATTATATTCGGAGAATCGCCATTCGCTTTCCTCCAAGAGACTATATCATCCTCATGCAAAAACTCATGGACGTACTTTAATTCGTATTGGCTGCGACCCAAAGAGTACTGGAAAAACAATTATTATTTTTTAAGTTAGTTTTGTTGAATACAAATAACCAAACAAATAATTTTTGATGAACGACCAATTGTTTCACAAACTTACTCTATCCAAAAAACAGAAAGTTGTTCGAGTACCATCAAGAGTCGTTAACCAATAGAAAAGGGTCGTCAAACTAGAGTCATCATCTTGAACCTAATACACTAACGACTCTATTCTAGGGAAAAAATTGTTGAAGTAGCAGAATTAGGGTCGTCATCTTCAACCTAATGCAGTAACGATTTTTCATAGAATCCGCATGCAAATGAAAAGTCTTTAGGGGTTTCAATTTATATACTAACGACTCTTACACTGAAACTGCTAATTGTCAGTTACCAAACTCAGTTACCAAACTCTTCCATTTCTTTCTTGGGTTTCGATTTTTTGGGTTTGGGAATTCTTCTCTCGTATACCTTGCCTTTAACCGTATCTACGAGATTAGGGATTTGAAGTACTTTTCTAGCGGTCTGCTTTGTACGAGCCATGTTCGTAGAAGAATTTAACCGTTGATTAAAGTTTTATCATCGACGATTATGCGATGAATCGGTTGAAGAAAAAAAAATTCTTCGGAGGAGTCGTTAATGGTGGTGGTGGAGAAGAGAAAGGGGAGGAGAGGAAGATGAAAAGAAGAAAGAGAAACCGATTTTCTCTTTTGGTTTAGGGTATATGAATTGGGGGCCTAATTAAAGTTATTAATTAGAGTTAACTGATTTTTAAGATTTAGATTTAGTAAAGGGTAAAACAGTATTTTCACTTTCGGTTTAATACTCCCCTCAAAAATTTGGGGTGCAAATAAAATGTCTAGGCCCCCAATTAAAAATGATGGCCCCCAATTAAACGAGGTTTTGGAGTTCAACACGGATTAGAACTCTTCCAATAACCGTGTCCTATATCCTAGGCTTCCAACACTCCTTGTAGGTACAGAGTTATGCGTCGCTGCCCACATGATAAACAAAACTTTAGGAGGTGCTAGCTTGCTGTTTGGCACCTTAAAAAAACTCCCATTCTCCTTCTTCTTCAGAAAGTCTTCTATACACAGCCCTTGCAGAACAGTCTCTATCCAAACAGTCTTCATTATCATGATCTAGAGAAACATTCCTTATATCGAGTTTGATCTCTAGCGAATCAATTCTTTCCGCTGGGTCCAGATCTCTCGTGAACAATAAACTCCATCCCGGGTTTTTCATCATATCCAGTGTATCATGCTTTTGAATACTTATTTTATACAATCTTGGATATTTCTCTTTAAGAGAACCTTTATATAGCCACCAGTCATGCCAGAATCGAATGCTTTTACCATTTTTCACCTGCAAAGAGACAGAGTTAAAAAAAAATCTGTGTTAGCTTTTTGTATTTCATTCCACGTGCTTCTACCAACCGGTTCCTTGACTTGCAAAGGGACCAAACAAGATTCATCCGCTTTAGTTTTTTCACAAATAATTTTTCTCCACCACACAGAAACCTTACTATTTGAACTTGGAAGCGGATACCTTACTGATCCTACACTGACCATGAGACTTTCTCCCGTCAAAAACACTCGCAAGATATGTGGTGGTAGTTAAGGGAACGAGGGAAATGTTTGATTTTAAAAAATAGATTTCATGGCCTCTCTCATCTCGCCTTTACCATGGAAATTTTTCGTATCAACATCTTTTTCCCTGGTCATTTAGTTATTTTACCAATTCAATTGTAGAGCCCTTTTTTTTTTTTTTTTCTTCTTCTATTTCTTCTTGGAACGGTGAGGCGTTCAGGCCAACCAACAAGGAAAAAAAAACGAAAAGAAGAAACTACAACAACAAAGAAACACACAAAAAAAAAAAAACTAACTCAGACAACCCTAACAACTAGCCAACTAGCAAACATGGCTTTGGGTTCTAAAATAAACATTCCATCCACATCTTCCACTACAATCTTCTTCAAGTCTTCCTAGAGAAAGAAAACAAACTAAACGGTAACAAAGACAGCAGTAAAGATAAAAGGTAAAACACAAAGGGATGGTTTAATATTGTGAAAAATAGATATGAACACAAGTCATACACGTTATAATCGTGATCGATTTTAACAGGAAATTAGTTTTTTGAACTGCCCGAGCAAATGAAAAGTTATGTAAGTTATAAACGGCCGCATCAGACTGTTAACGGCCCAAAAACGGCCTTGCCAGGAAATAAAATAGAAAAAATGGATGATAAACCTTAAAAATTAACAAAAATAAATAAAAATAAATGACCACTCCGAAACCTCCCAAACATGCCACCCTATGATTATTTCATCGACAGTTTACACTGTCTTTACAAAGACCATACCTTCAGCGCATGTTGTAGTCGACATCACAAACATCATACTGTAAATGGATTTATCCTTCATTAAATTGTAGTTCTAGCGAAATACTGTAAATGGATTTATCTTTCATTAATTGTAGTTCTAACGAAACGTGTAGCTAGTGTTTTAAGCCAAATTCAGACATAATAACTCTATTTTAGGAACGTAGGGAGTAATAATTAGATAGCGCTATAGTATAGAGAAGATGCGAGTCCCAGTAATTGCTTCAAATGCAGAGTAATCCAGTTGTAAGAATCGATTATTAAGAAAATTTTGTGCTTGGTTAGAATATAAAGGTAATCGGATTCTGATAAATGAATAATACTTAAGACACTTGGTATTTTCTAACCTTTCATAGCTCTCCAAAGCTTAACTGTAATGTCTGGGTTGTTGTTGTTCCATAATAATTAACTTTCCTTTTATCTCCCCGTGGATGATTTGATAATTCAAGAATAGAACTGAAACATATTTCACCTTCTCCAACTTCGTATTGATCTTTGTATGATCATTTCATTTCCAACGTGTAGAATCCAATCAAGTTTCTCGATGTTTCATTTTCATCCAATTCAATTTCCTCTGTCATCTCATTTCCAAATCCGTTTACTCCTAATTTTCCAAACATCTTATCGCAAGCACTTTAAACATATAAGTTTATAACATAAAAAGATGCATATGCTTCAAAAAAAAAATATACATAGAGTTCTCATAAACCCCTAGATTAAAGGCACTTATAAGTGATGCATAATGTTTATTAGCTTGTTCACTCTTCACAAGATACTTGCGTGTTATTTGGTTGGACGAAATTGGACTGAAAGCTCCAAAAATGATGATGATACACTAACTAAAAAGAGTGAGCACATCACTATTATATGCAGTATCACTGTTTACTTACAAAGTAATCAATGTAAAAGTCATTTCCAATGAGATTTTTGCCCAAAAAGGAATTAAAAAATCTCCCGATTCCGCGTATATGGTCAACGTACTACTGAATTCCAAAAACAGCAAACATGACCAAAAGGGAAAAATATGACCAAAAAGAATGACGCCCATGTCCCAACACACAACTGCATGATAAATGCGGTTGGAGCATTTTTTGGAGTGCACTCCAAATCAACTGGACTCGTGTTCATTGTACGGAACACTCGACACTATTTAGTCAACTGGTCAATAGTACGTTTTTTGAGTGTCCAGTAGGAGTGCACCCGAGTGCTTGGGTCAGTCAACTGGAATAGTCAACGGTCAATAGTACGTTTGTGGTACGCTATGGACTCAGTGAGTCCTCATTTGACCAAAACAGTTTCTAAAAGTCTATTTTCGAGGACAAAAAAGGTATACAACGGTTGCTAAAAGTCCAAAATGTTGTTTTTGGAATTTCCGATCAGGAACAGTAAGTGCGGAGAATTTTACCCTTTTTTAAGTCATGTTCCGGCAAACAACTCATTTCCAATTAGGATGTGTTTGATAACAAAGAAAACAATTCCATGCAAAGTGTTTCCATGAAATCAATATTCCGGAGGAGGTAAGGAAACTTTCCATAAAATTCCATGGAATTGAGCTTAAAACATACTTTAGACCACGCTTTTTATAATTACGTGGAAATAGATCTTTGATCAAACGATGGAAAACACGCTATTTTCATGGGAATGTGGCTAATTCTATGAAATTAACTCCTACCAAACACAACCTTAAGTTAATCAAAAGTATGCATGTTTATTACTATGCTATATTACTATTCTGATTTTTTTTCTCTTGATCGGCAATCGTTAAGTATTTCATCGGAAAAGGAAAATAACTTGCTAGACGTAAGAAAAGTTACGTACAACCCAATATGAGATTATTTTCTATAATAATATTTCTCCATGTCCCTTATATTCTTCCGTAGTAACGATAATAATTAATTTTTATGTGTTCTAATGCTTGATTAATGAGTTATATATCTATCATAGAGACCAGCATATAAGTGAATAAAATTATTAGTCATTTAAGAATTTATATTGATTTAAATGATTTATTTTCCGAGACGTACTTTGTTTCCTAAATCTTCTCGAGATTTTTAGTGAAGTTTTTGAAAATTATTTAAAAATTTAGTATACATAATAGCGATGGAATATCGAAATCCTAGATATTAACCCTATTTGAATACAAAATCACCGTATCAAATCTTTTGGTCTATTTCAGCAATTTTTGTTTTTTCTTTTTTCTTAATTAGTCTTAAAACCGAATTTTTAAAAGTCCGAGAATCGAATTCTACTTCCACCGTGAAAACTACATCAATAGCCCAAAGGTTTTCACCTTTCTATTTGTGTTTGATGGAAAATCTATTACAAAAATTTGATATATTAGTTTCCCAAATCATATCTAGTCCTCTTAGAAGTATAAAAGCTTGAGCTTTAAAGTTTATAGCAAACTGAGTATTGTTCCCAAAGTTTGTATCTCTGTTCCCTTGCCTTTGCATACATTCTTATCAACAGTTGAAGGGTTGGTTGCGAGTCACTTTGAAAGATTATATGATGCCCACTCCATTCTTCTGCCCATTGAAAAGTAGCATCAGCAGCTACCACTTCTAATTGTTCCATGGTAGTACAATTTGCAAACATTCCCCTAGATTCAATAGTATTTCCTGTAAAATCACATAAAGTTAGTCCAACTCCAGAACTAGATAGAGGATCCAACTCAAGCATAGATATAACTACATTGATCCTGACAGTCATGACTCCAATACTCTCTTCAAGTTTATGAGTAGTAATCACCAAAGCTTCATCATTCATAGGATTGTAGTATTAGGTTTGCATTAAGTTATAATCAGACTTATTCACATTTATAAAACTATTTATGTACTTCACTATATTTCTTGTTGTCTCAGAACTATTTTGTTTTTCTTTCCTAAAAGCCATACTGCATCTAGCTTTCCATATGTGCCAAGTTATTATGCTACAGAACACCCGCCAGTCCATGGCATAACCTCCTCTATCAGGATTATCAAACCAAGAATTCAACCATTTATGAAAAGTATTAGTACCATTAGTTACATAGCCCATATCAAAATTTAAATGCATCCATACTTGATCAGTTGCGAAATTACATTGAAGAAAAAAATGAGTGATAGATTCTTCACCTTCATTACACAAGGTACAAGTAGTGTTTATATTTGGGATTTTAGCAGCAACTCTCACACTATTGCGAAGTATAGAGTGTGGTGCTTTCCATACAAAAGTTTTAACAGAATGGGTAATCTTCATTTTCCACATTCTACTCCAGTCCATAGAAGTACCACCATTTGAATTAATGTGAGTATAAAGAGAGTTTACAGAGAAAGTGCCTTTATCACTTAGAGTCCAATGAGGCACATTATCCATCCCATTTGATGGGATGTGGATCTTCCTAATGATATCAATAGTCTGTTTATCAAAACAAATGCATTTATCAAAACAAATGCATAATCCCAAGTTTTGTTACTAGTAAAGAGATGACTGACCTTTGTTATGCCATCAGTACCCGACAAAGGCTTACTGATTGGAGGTTTTGTATTTGGAATTCCCAAATGTCAATATCATCCACATTACCTATCTCCCCAAAACAATTACTTTTAATAAGATTTATACATATCTCCAACTCAACTTTGTGTATACACTCTGCTACATTAATCTCTTTTTGGAATAACGTCTGGGTTGGAGGTACGTGTTTGGCAGAAGCTTTTCAACCTCTTTATAAGCTGGATAATCTAAAATTTGCAAGTTTAGATGACCATATTTTTGCTGATGGCTCATGGAAGTTTGAGTTCAATAGGATACTATCTATTGATGAAGCTGACAGTTTAGCAGCTCTTCTTTACTTCATTGGCTCTTCTCCTCCAACGAGAGACAATTTTCCAGACACAAGGAGATGGGCAATTCATCCCTCTGGAATCTTCTCAGTGAAATCGTTATATGCTTCCATAACTTCTGATGTGGGTATCAAAGATTTTCCGAGTAGTTTCGTTTGGCAGAAAGAAGTACCTCCCAAAGTTTCTTTTTTGGTTTGGTGTGTTGTACATGGTTGTCTTTACTCTCTAGATATGCTTAGGCATAAGGGAATGGACCTCTATAGTTCTTGTGTTATGTGTGGTGACCATGCTGAATCTTAAGACCATTTGCTTTTGCAATACAAAGTGGCCTATAAAATCTGGTGCGACATCACACCAAAAGATTTGGCTGGGTGTTCCCAGAAACATTGACGGCTCTAACACATACATGGACACACAATCAACTAACAAGTTCTGGCCAAATAGCTTGGAGACTCATTCCCGCTGCAGTGGTTTGGGTCATTTGGAGGGAAAGAAATTGTTGAACTTTCGTAGAGAATTACAGCTTTAAAACAAACTCTGAGATAAGTGTTCAAGCTAAAACTTTGGTTCTTACCTGGGCAAAAACTTTTGGGAAGAGAATCCACATCAATTTTACAAACTCAGTAGAAAATTGGGGTACTTTATTTTACTAATAGAGTTACGGTTATGCTGTTTTCCTTTTATTTTTCTGTTTTGCTTAACTCTGTAGATTTTTGTACATTCTTCTGCTCTCTTGAATAATATCTCTCTTCCAATAAAAAAAAAATAAAAAATTATACAAGATAACGTACATTTGCAAATCTAACTGTCTCCGTATTTTGGTTTTGTTTTAACGTGTAGAATGTCACATTTAACGTAATACTTAGCCTTAAGGATGGTTTCCCCGAGAGAATCCGGATTTTCCTTGAAGTCTCCAACCAATCTCGCTTATGACTAAAGTTAGTGGACCTACCCTCGAGTCTGCTCACCTTAAAGTCTTCCTTGACTTTGTGTAATATACTTGATGGCTTGATGCGTGTATGTGCAACTCAACTTTAAAGTGCTATCAGTATCAACGTCAAAATTGGTGTTCTTTTTGACGATTTTGTAGTGGACTGTGTTTTACTAAGTTACATAAGTGGAAAAGCCTGTCATTTTGCACTAGTTTTGGCCACCCGAAAACTAGAACAGCGTTAGTATTAGCGGGCAGTACCAGTGATTCTCAACGGAAACCCTCTCTAATAATCTAAATCAACGTATGCTGATTTTTTCGATGCGCTGCGTGAAACTTCTAAAACACTAAAACGGTTGCCGAATAAAAACATAAAGGTCCTCCAAATTTTGGGACAACTACGTACAGTTAGCATAATGAAATGTAATATGTGAATTGCGCGTCCCTCCATCTAAAATGTGTTACTTGCCCACTTGGTGTCTGATGAATTTAAGTTTACGGTAATCCAGTTCTAGAATCTAAAGTCGGGAGATTTTTGTAGATATTTAATTAGTGTAGGTTAAAGCTAATTCATTTACAAGGTAATCTGCTTTTATTATACTGTAACATTTCAAAGTCACAATTCTGTTGTTCAACAAACTACCATGTAAACCTGACAACTTTTGCATATCAAAATGATTAATATTTAATACTCGTTCTGTTTCTGGAAAAGTGTTACTTTCATTTTTTTCAATTTGATCTATTTTTAGGCTAAAATGAAAAAATAAAAGTATCTCTTTTCCAGAAACGGAGGTAATAATAAGCAAGCTAACTTCATGATTTTGTCCTTTGCTTAATTACTCCCGGCTTTCATCCTCCTCCCTGTCAAAATTATCGTTCAGTTGGGTTGTGGAATCAAGAACGGTGGATGTTTCAGCAGTTGGGTCGTGGAATCAAGAACGGTGGATGTTTTAGAGCCGAAAACTGGTTAACCTTGCCACATATGTGGACATATAACAAAATCTGTAACTTATTCATTTCTACCCATTACCAACTAGGAAATCCATTCCAAGACCATCCATGATTTGGTAATTTCTTTTTCATAAAATTCAATTTCCTCCGCCATCTCATTTCCGAATCCGATCACTCTTTATGATCTAGATATGTGATAATTTTTGTTAGCATATAACATGGGAACGTACACTTCTAAACTCCTTTTTACCCCCATTCAATAACTGTGGATTTATAGATGAACGAACCAAATGTATTTGTTAGGTTGTTCACTGTTCACAAGATACTCGACTACCATTTAGTCATATAATATTGGTGTGAAAAATCGAAATATAATGTTCGCATGTACAAGGGGAAAAGCATGCGCACATAGACCCGTCATCGTTTTCTTCTCAGTATGTATTATTAGTCGGACATTAGTTCAAGTAATTCGGTTTGTACGAAGGTTACAAATATTAATGCCATTGCTATTTTAGGTTTGGTAGTCGTTGTGCATCGTCAAAAAAATTGAAACGGAATAAAAACTTTGGTAGTTTTATAGGTTCTAATCTCAACGTCTCCGTTGAGCATTGTGGAAAAGTTTAACCTGAATGAAACTTTTAAATAACCACATGAGTAACAAACGAATTTGGGTACTTTCATAGCTCACATGAGTAAATGCTTCATGAAATAAACCCCAAATTAAATGTAAGGAAGAGAACAGAATTCGAATTTAGCAGTGATATAAACCATATGTTGCGACCCAGAAAAAATAAAACGAATTCTCGGCAATCAACTAAATGCTTAAAAATCTTTCAAACAAACATATCCGGAGTGGTGTATCTTCAACGACTCATCCCATTTGTAGTGTCAGCTAAAAGAGCTAAAAGTTAAAAGCCACATAATAGGCTTTCCTAATCGATCGGTTTTTATTTCAGATTGATTATTTCATTTCCAACAAGTAAACCCAGATCAATTTCCTCAACCATCTCATATGCGAAGAAGTTTACACTCAATTCTTGGAACAACAGACGATAGCGCCTTCATATTAACATAGGAACAAAACCTTTAGTTCCTTTTTCCCTCGCGTAAACTATAAATGAATGAATATGTTTGTTAGTATTCATAATCAAGTAGTACTAGATTTGGTGTGTGCGGGGTTTCGCCTCATCCCGTGGCAATGCATTTTTGATTTGGTATGCGTGGGGCTTCCCCCACCCCGTGGCGATGCATTTTTGATTTGGTGTGCGTGGGGCTTCGCCCCGCCCAGTGGCGATGAAATTTTGATGTGCTATAGCGGGGTAAATACATTAAATAGGTGGAGAATATGTGCAGATTTTATTTTATTTTATTATTTTAACTTGGTGTGCGTGGGGCTTCGCCCCGCCTCGTGGCAATACATTTTTGATTTGATGTGCATGGGGCTTCGCCGCCCCATGGCGATGCATTTTTGATTAGGTGTGCGTGGGATTTCGCCACGTCCCGTAGCGATGTATTTTTGATTTGGTGTGGTGGGGCAAATACATTAAATAGGTGGAGAATATATGCAGATTTATTTTATTTTTTTTCTTTTATTTTTGCAGGAAATATGTGGAATTTTTCCCCCTTTGTATATTAGTTTGAAAAAAAAAGTCAAAATATAGTAGTTATTCGATTTCCAAATTGAATTTGGACATCCATAAAATTCCAACCACGGCAAGTTAGGATTTCCTTTTAAGTTTGTAATTTTTAAATCAATCATACGTTGCCAAGTGTCCTCACCTTAATAGTATTGAATTTGGCTTCATTTTTAATCTTTTTCCCATTCTTTTTAAACCAATCATACGTTGCCAAGTGTCTGCACCAAAACGCTCATTTCACAAAACTCATAAAAAGCCTATTTCGGACGATAGGAAGCGAGGGTTTCCTCACCGTTCAACGTAGAAACTTTATTTGTCTATGCCTTTTAAGTCTACAACGTAGATTTGTGCTCGTGCTACGCACTGGGCATTTTTTTTAATTTTAACTTGGTGTCAGCGGGTGTTGATACATGAAAAATGGTACCCCTTAACGGGTTCAGGGTGCCCCTAGGAAAGGAGGTGAACCTCGTATGAGAAGTGGGGACTTGGGGACTGGGCCCAAGTCCAATAAGAAAATACCCATGAGATAGGAGGCATAAAGGAGGAATTAACAAATAAGGAAGAGGTTATATTAAGGAATGACATTAGGAGTAATTAAAGAGGTCTAGGACATGTGTCATGATGTCATAAAAGGAGAGACTTTTGGGAAAGCCTATATAAAGAAGGACAAGGTACAATGGAAAGGAAACTCCCTCACTTACTATTTCTAGTAAAGTGAGATCACTTGGTGAGACTAGGACGGGTAGAACAAAAATCAAATTCACCCCTCAACATTTGGCGACCACACCCGGAGGCTCGTGCCTAGCTCACAATGACACACCCAGAAGGCGCTAACTCAGGCGCGATAGGAAACCAAGCGACCCATCAGCCTATCAACCTCGACGAGGTAACAATGGAGGACGATGACAGCGAAGAAGAAACGCTGGCCCAGGACGCCATCAAACAATCGGCGGGACATGGATCCCAAAACAAGGAGATAGTAGCAATACAAGGAAAGAACACGCGAGTGACCCAGCTACCGAAGCCCACGTTGCCAGTTCTGCAAGACATGCAAAAGGAACTAGAAGAGCGATCACGAAGAAGGAAGGAGCTACAAGACTGGATAGCACAAGCAGTGATAGCGGGACAAAACACTCCTGAAGAAATGACGAAAGGTGAAGGGCACAAAAACGACAAGACAACAGCGATGTCACAGGAAGAAATGACAAAATACTTGGAGCAAAATTATCATGTGATAAAACAAGACAATCACTGCCTCGTAAGCAATCCATACCCAGCAAACATCCGAGAATACCAATGCCCTGAGGACTACACTTCCCCAAAATTCAAGACATACGATGGACAAGGGAACGCACAAGAACATCTCAGCTGATTCCTATCAGCAATGAACGACAGGGCTTCTGATGGAAAACTATGTCTAAGGGAATTCCCCAAGTCGCTCACAGGCACGACATTCACCTGTATGATAACTTAAAAGCGGAAAGTGTTGATTGTTGGGCAACTATGTCCACGCTCTTCCTTGGGAAATTCTATTCAGCCAAGAGGAAAATCACGGCAATAGACTTGAGTAAGAGCGGACAACGGATAGGAGAAGAGATAGGAAAGTACATCCTTCACTGCAAGCGCTTAGCACTAGACTGTCACGAAGACATCAATGAAGGAACGCTTGTTGAAATATGTGTACGAGGATTGATCCCAGCTTTCAAAGGGAGTTTGATCAATTTCAGATTCAAGACTTTTGTTGAGCTAGAAGAGGCAGGCGAGAGGATCGCTGACTGCGTGGAAGAAACACCTATAAATCCTACTTGGCGCCACACACTTAACCGTATCAGAGACACCACGCAACGTAAGACCCAACACCAATAAGGAGAGAAGAGACCAGTTCCAAACCGTCAGTGGAAGCCAGGGAAAAAACGGATGGACCAGGCGCGACTTCACCTCAGCACCTCCACTACCCTGCAGCAGAGAACGCGTAGTCGAATTACTAAACCAGTGGGTCATCAGAAAGGAAATCCATCTGCCCCCGATAGTAGTAGACGTCAATAAAATGGATAAGAACTCCGCTAAGTACTGCAACTACCATCGAAGGTTGAGACACCCGACAGAAGAATGCTTTGCCATAAGGAACATATTTGAACACAAGCGCGCATCTGGGGAGCTTGAAGGAACTAAGCAGGCGATCGAGTACGACCCCTTTCCTCGTCACTAAATAAAGAGAAAGCGGGAGGGAAAGAACACGAAAGAAAAAGACTACAAATTGTAAACGACCCCCTTTTAATGGTAAGAATAATCTTTTTGGAATTCGCGAGCCACAAGATGTGAAAAGGTCACAGGAATGCCAAGGGCGCCTAGTTGACGAACCTTCAAAAGTCCATGGGAATGCCAAAGGCACCCAAATAGGCTGACAAATCTACAAAAGGCCATGGGAATGCCAAAGGCGCCCAAATAGGCTAGCAAATTCACAAAAGGCTACGGGAATGCCAAAGGTGCCCGGTCGGCTGACAAATCTACAAAAGGCCATGGGAATGCCAAAGGCGCCCAAATAGGCTGACAAATTCACAAAAGGCTACGGGAACGCCAAAGGCTCCCGGTCGGCTGACAAATCTACAAAAGGCCATGGGAATGCCAAAGGCGCCCAAATAGGCTAGCAAATTCACAAAAGGCTACGGGAACGCCAAAGGCGCCCGGTCGGCTGACAAATCTACAAAAGGCCTTGAGAATGCCAAAGGCGCCCAAATAGTCTGACAAATTCACAAAAGGCTACGGGAACGCCAAAGGCGCCCGGTCGGCTGAAAAATCTACAAAAGGCCATGGGAATGCCAAAGGCGCCCAAATAGGCTGGCAAATCTACAAAAGGCCACAGGAATGCCAAAGGCACCCGAATAGGCTGACAAATTCACAAAAGGCTACGGGAACGCCAAAGGCGCCAGGTCGGCTGACAAATCTACAAAAGGTCATGGGAATGCCAAAGGTGCCCAAATAGGCTGACAAATCTACAAAAGGCTACGGGAATGCCAAAGGCGCCCGGTCGGCTGACAAATCTGCAAAAGGCCATGGGAACGCCAAAGGCGCCCAATAGGCTACGGGAACGCCAAAGGCGCTTGATCAGCCGACAAATCTACAACAGGCTATACGAGTGCAAAAAGGAGAGCAGACGCGTTCTATCAACGCCCACCCATCCCACCGCATCCTTCTGATAAAAAGAAAGGGGGAGTAGGCGCGTTCTATCAACGCCCACCCATCCCACAGCATCCTTCTGATAAAAAGAAAGGGGGAGTAGGCGCGTTCTATCAATGCCCACCTATCCCACCGCATCCTTCTGATAATAAGAAAGGGGAGAGTAGGCACGTTTCATCAACGCTCACCCATCCCACCGCATCTTTCTAATAAAAAGAAAGGGGGAGTAGGCGCATTCTATCAACGCCCACCCATCCTACCACATCCTTCTGCTAAAAAAGAGAGAGAGGGGAGTAGGCGCGGTATAAAAACGCTCACCCAACCCCGTACATTCTCCCAAAACATAAAGAAGAGAACCATGAACAGTTAATATTTCATGGAATCATGAATAAACAAGAAACATCAACAATGAATTAATAGTTAAAAAAAAACATCACACCAATATCCCACAGGTCATAAAAATATAACAACAAACCAAATAAATCATCCGAGAGACAAAGGTCCAACATAACCAAAGATAACAACACAACAAATAAATCATCCGAGAGACAAAGGTCCAACATAACCAACCAAAGAAAAACAAAGGGAAAGACAACGCAAAGAGGAAGCGCGTTGAGCAGACTAAAGCTTAGTCAACTGTCGCAGTTTCTCCTCAATTTCCGCATGAACTGCTGCTTGCGCTCCCAGGAGGTTGTGACGCGCTCCTCCGACGACTCTGCTAAGACTGCAAGGACGAGACGTTAGCGGAAGAACAAGGGCGCGGAGTAGACAACTTAGCTGCCTCTCGCCTAGCATTCTTTGCAAGGTTCTTCTCAGTCCAATCACACTCGGGCATGTTCACGAACTCTTCCATTACATAAGAAGGGGCCTTCCACTCCACGCGATTGGAATGAGGAACTTCCTGAGAATGCAATCCCTGTCATTCATTTTATCAAAAGAAATGAGGCGACGATAAATAACAGACGAATGAAAAGTTAAGGAAACAGCAAGTACTTGTGTCGCCTCTCATGATTAATGTTTGAAAAACTAACTGGACGCAGACAAAACTCACAGCATGATTGTGCACGGCTGTTAATGGGTACTGATTTGTTGGGAAGGATACTAAATCCCATATAAACAAGATAATGCTTTGTTTTATATTGAAAATTTGATACAGTCTCCACTAAATTAGTATCCCGATTAGCAATGTTAATGATTGTGGTCATTCCCTTACAAGAAAACAGTCATCTTTTAACAGTTTACAAAAATACAAATTTATAGGAAAAAATTGGAAAGACGATGTTGTATACCGCGCATTTCACAATACTCGCTCTACGAGGAAATCTTTGACACATCAATTTAATAATTTATGAAGTGCCTATTGTGCCTACTTCATAAAACTACAGTCATAAAATCCTTTTAGCTAATATTGTGATTTATGAAGTGCACTTATTAACACAAAACTAAACTCATAATGATTTATTAAGTGCGTATTGTGCCAACAGATAGTTCACCTTGCTAGATCCAGAGACATCTGTCAAATTCGGTTATTTGTTTATTTCTTACTACTACCTACTAGATTATCCAATTAAAGTTCATCTGCCATTTGATAATTTCATTTACAATTAACATGCCGAATTCAATTTCCTCTACCATCTCATTTCCCAATCCGATTACTCTTATTCTCCGTATAACTGATAATTCCTTTTAGCACTTATTAACATTAACATAAACAGTACACTCATAAAATCCTTTTTACTCCTACTTCAATAACTGTGGATTAAGGGAATTTTTAGACCAGTCAATCTGTTTGTTACGTTTTGTTCACAAGATAGGCCGAGTATTAATTAGGTACAAAAAAATTGGCGTGACAAACTAAAATATAATGCTAGCATGCACGTATCTAGGGAAAGAGCATGGGCACATCATTGTTGTTTGATATGTATAACGGTTATTTATCCTAGCTAAATTGGGGCCTACCCCAATTAATTTGTGCCTCCACTACAAGACTATTTTTTTTTTATTAAGAGATGAAACTATTAACTTATCCTTTATCAAATACTAATACTACAAATGTGTCCTTATTAAATCCTAATAATAAAACTAAAAACTTAAAAACTAAAAACTAAAATCAAAATCATAAAACTAAAAACTTAAATCAAAATCAAAATCAAATTCATTTCCATCACCAACCGATTCTTCTTCTCTTCTTCACTCCTAAGACTGACCATTTTTGAGTGCCATAGAAGTAGATGAAATGGCATGAATCAAGTACTTTTCTAGCAACCCAATCCCCTAAATTAGCTTTTAGCAACATGCAATCACTCAAAATTCATTTTTATTTTTAAATCAAAAAAATTCGGGTTTCCCAGAATCGGATGATGTTAATATACTTATGAACCGATTGTGTTTAGAGAAACGGTTGATTTTCTTGGTCACAAACACCGATTGTGCTGCATGTGTTTTATGGTTCGATAAAATTGAACCAGAATCGGTCTATGTTAATGTCAACATAGCCCGATTCTTGTATGGAAGAGATAACCGTTTTTTCTTTATATTTTTTTGATTAGAATCGGATTACATGTATGTCCACATAACCCGATTGTACAACCTTTGATTTCTTAACTGGTATGCCCACAATCGGATTATTTAAGGGTCCACATAAACCGATTGTTATTGATGTTCCCCAAAATCGGTAGATATGGTACACCTACATAAACCGAATCTTGGTTGATGTGATGAACATCAACCACAATCGGTTTATGCTAATGCACACATCAACCGATTCATTAACCATGTTTGAATTTTTGCACAAATCTTAAATTTTTTATCTTTATATTATAGAGCATGAAATTTGGAATTAAACGCAAAAAGAATGAGGTTATTCCGGCATCGGACGAAGAAGTTATGAGCAAAACAGTCGAAGAAATGCACAGATTAACAATCGGTTTATGTGGGCATTAACATAAACCGATTCTGGCGGAAAAAAATCACAGAAAATCTTATGAATTTTAAAATCGGACTATGTTTTAAGTATTATAAACCGATTCTTATAATCGGTTTATGCGAGCATGAACATCCACCGATTCTGGACAAGTTTTTTCAAAAAAATAAAATAAATAAATAAATAAAAATCACGTTTTGATGAAGAATCAAGATTGGTTAATTTCTAGTTTAATTTGATTAAACATCAATTAATCACCCGATTAACGCTAATTAACCAAAGGGTAAATTAGCCATTTTTTAAAATAATTGGATAAGGGGTGTTTTTTTTACCTTTCAATGACCTTTTTTGTCTTGTAGTGTAGGCCCAAATTAATTGGAGTAGGCCCCAATTTAGCCAGGCTATTTATACGTCATTTTCTTTCATAATTCATCAATATACAGACCTAGGAAGTTAGGAGCCACTATGTAAAGAGAATTATTAAAGTAAAAGATTGCAAAACCAAAAATGGAAACTCAGTTTGTGTAAAATAATTTTCAAAAGAAAAATGAAAATTAAATTTCCATTCTTTTTTCCCATTTTTTTTCGTTGAATTTAAATAAATATTTGTTATAGGTTAAAAGATAATTAAGAAGAAAAAAAGATATAATAGCAACAACAAAAATGTATTAAATAAAAAGTGAAAAAGAGATTGCAAACCAAAAATGGAAACTCAATTTATGTAAAGTGACTTTCAAATAGAAACTGAGTTTCCGTATCCTATCCCTTAGCTTAGGCCAGCATCATATCTGATCAACTCTTTAGACTAACGAAGAGAATTTGCCAGATTAAAACGAAGTAAAGGACCATAGTATTGGATTTAGCTACAATTAATCTATAGTGAAGCAAAATCCGTCACCACTGTGCTTGGCCTTATGAAGGAAGTGCACCGGGAGATTTTATTTTCTTCTTTTTTTTTGATATAAATTGAGATCCAAAATAAATAAAAATATAATAACTTAAATTCCGGAGTATTAAAATGGAGCCGGCATTCAACCAAATGCTTTACAAGTTAGAACTCATAAATACTAACTATTGTGTTTGATTAATTAAGCATCAGAAAAGGACTATCAACCTCCAGATTGCTTTGTACACAATCTCGTAGTTCCTCCCTATTATCTCTGCAGTCGCACACCGCAGATCATCACCATCCTACATAAAACCATTAAGGACCTTCAAAATGTAACACGAGCCGATAGATTTCGGTAAGAAACATTGATACATATTTTAGTACTTTACATTTAGCACTTGGATGTTAGCAAGGGTTTGTTGATTAAAAAATTAGGGTTAAACGGGATCCCTACTGTTAATGTAGGAACTGTGATATAAGAAATTCTAGACTCCGAAAGTATTTTTTTGATATGGGAAAGTTTATTTTAAATTCGCCCAATATTGACCGACAGTTAAATAACCTAGATTGAAATCAGCTTTCCCTCTAATAAATGTGGCTTTCCCCCTAACAATTATCATGATAATGCCCTATAGCATATTAACATAAGAACCTACACCTTTAGTCCCTTTCTTGCTCGCGTTAATTTCGGGGGATTTATAGATGAATGAAATGTTTGTTAGTTTGCTCATATTCTCAAGGTAATCGATAGTGTTCCACTGAATTAGCATGAGAAACCAACAAAATCATAATGCATGTGTATCCTTAACTAAAAGAACTTGGGCACATCACTCTCGTTTATTTAAATTTGTTGTGAGTATTATTTTGTTACCTGTAGAGCTAAACTCTTGGCAAACCGATTGACTGAACTGCTGGTCTCCAAACCAACTTTTCATGACTAACGTTTGAGAAAATAGATATGCCATGCACCGTATCACCGTGATCAATTCTTATGGGGAAACAGTCGTTTTTAACTCCCCGGGCAAAAAAATAAAACAACTTTATAGAAAAGAAAACGGCCCCATCAGACTGGTAAGGAGCCAGACATGGCCTTGCAACCGCATCATTATTTCATCGACAGTGGCGGGGACTTTTGTGCAGGTGGAGTAATTGACATCACAACAGTGGCTGAGCTGTGCTTGGACTAGGGAGGACAGTTAAGGTTCTGATATATTTGGAGATTTGTCCCCCTGCTCAATCTAAAAATAAAGAAAAGCCTAAGGTATATCCTTTTAGTTAGCTGAGTTCTCATTGTTTAGGGAAATGGAAAGTGAAAGACAAAGTCATTTGGGATAGGATGATGCTTTAGGATCTCAAATAAATGTTTAAAGCTTTGAAATCGAGGTTAGTTATAATTTACAACCAACAGATTTCATATAATTACCATTATTTGCTTGATTCCTACGTAAATAGTCATGCTCTTAATGTGTGTTTTGGATGAATAAATGTGCAGACTAGATATGGAGCAGTGTTGGGTTGTTATGTGGTTAGACTTTTAGACCTGCAAAGAAAAAGGGGATTTGTTGCCGCACTGATACTTTGGACATGTATCCAGTAATTTTAGTCATATAGTGAGCCTAAAGATTTCAGGCGGCATAATATTTTTCTCCGTATACATTTGTCCCCCGACCAAAGTTTCCTGGCTCCGCCACTGACAATTGGGTTTTACAAACGTGTAGCCGGTTTCTTTAAAGAAAAAGAAAAAGATAGCGTTACACTATTGAGAGGATCGGAATACCAATAAAATAAATTCAAAAATAGAGTAATCCAGTTCTAAGAATCAATTGTTAATAAAAAAAAATCTGAAATTTCGTGTTTGGTTAAAATAATAATGTAATCTGATTCTGATAATAACCGGATTATACTTATAGTTCAAGTAGTTAAACATTTTGGTATTTTCTAAGTATTTATATCTTTCCGAAGCTTAACAATCAAGGTTGTGAAATCGTGAATCGCGGAGCGAATCGTTTTTTAAATTTGAAAATCGAATCGTATGTTAAAGCGTGAATCGAACACGGTTGATTACTAAATCGTATGTTTTCTTGTAAAAGAATATTGAATTGTATGGACTATTGAGTATTTAAGGGAGATCACCTAATTTTGGTCTTTGTTTCGCATATATACTAATAATGTTCATTTAACATCAACAAAAATTAGGGTGGAATATTGGTTAGAGGCAACTCATGTGATCAGGAGGTCATGGGTTCGAAACCTTATGCTTTCGTTTGGACCTTATCGTGCGATTCAAATCGTGAATTGACAAATCTCCAACTCGTTGACACACTTAATTTTAAAGATGGGAATTAGTCATTTGTATCCCAAAATAATAGGCCGACTTAGACATATGACCCGTTACATTAAAAAAAATTGGATTTGCCTCACCGTCAGTAGATAACGGCATAACTCAGTTACACAGTGGGGCCAGGAAGAGGTGTAGGGAACTTGTACAGCTGGTTGAACGGGTGGAAATAAATTATTAATCAAATAGACGCATGTACCCTTCTATGGAATTGTTTTTGCTGGATAGAATTTGTTAGGATTCAGACGATACAATCTGGATTTAGAGGTTACAGTAGATGGCGGGAGAGGGGAGAGTGATAAGTGATTACAGAAGATTTCAGGCGTAAATTTAGGATATATCCCAAATCACTTCAGATATTTATCCTTATCACGATATTTCCCGCCGGAAATTGGTTAGGTTTTTCTCGAATTTTGTTACTCTATCAGGTGTATATAAAGAATCAGGGATCTAAGATTTTTTTCTATCCATGAACCGGTTGATAGAGTATAGCTTCTGGTGAAAACTTAAGTAATTTCTAGCGAGTAATTTCTGCATTTTGAAGAAATAGGGAAGAAGATAATGGTTGATGAAGAATTAATGAACAAGAACACTGCTGCAACCCCAAGATGGTATATTTTCACGAACTTAACTCTGTTTCTCTTCTTTGTTGTTATGAAATTTGGGTTTTTTTGTTTGGTATAGGGTTTCAATTTAAGGATTTTCAAATCGATTTTAAAATTGGGGTTTCCAATTTAGGAATTTTTGCAATTAGGTCTGTATAGTTGGTTATGAGTTGTTCCTGAAATGGTATATATTCTGTTGTTGAACATGATATGTGTTTTGCTACTGAAATGGTCTATTAATGGTACTTTGTGGGTATGTTACGTATAATATGCGTCAGTCAGAAATGGTCATTAGGTTCGCAAAAATGATTTTGTCAGCTTTGAGAACATCTGTTTTATTAGCCTGCTTGTTGTATGTCTATTGTGGTTTTACTAGTTCGATCGAAAATAGTCTTTAAAGAATCCATCTAATTTTCTGAAAGGTTCGAAGATGATTTTGATTAAAAAGTTATAATATTATATTCGTGTGGTTGTAGTAGAAGGGATTTTGTCTTTGGATTAATGAGTTCCTGAAATTGAATCTTCTTTTTGTTATCCTTTTGTCTCTAGATTTATGGGTGTTTCTGAGATTACATCTCATTACTGAGAGCATTATACTTGGTTTTTGATAATATAGAGATGTTTATTTTGGTATTGGTATGTTGCATTGTGTTTAAGAATTACGAGATTGGTTTCTATTCACACAAATGTTTTACAAGCACTTTCACCAAATTTTTTGCAGTGGTCTAGCCAGGGTCTCTTAAACTAGTATTGACTGATACATACAGAGATTTAGAAAGTTGACTGATCATATATTCTCTACGCATTTTCTGCTGAAGTTTTACGTTCAGGCACTTGTGTATCTGTTTTGTTTAGTTATTTTAGCATTTTTGTTTATGAATTTTATTGTACATATTTGTTATAACTTATTATGAATTCTCTTGCGGTCACATGGAACCTGATTCTGGACATATAGTTACAAATTATTGGAAACAGGCCCAAGCAAATAACAGGTTAGATGTCTCTTCTGTCATGTTCTGTTAGTCAAGATGATATGCTTTTATTTAGTTAGTAAACTAATTAATTTCAATGTATTGACATTAATTTTCAGAGAGATATGCCTACCCCTCATGATTCTGTTACCATTTCGTATGATTTTTAATGATATTTGTCGTGTTAAACCATGCTTTACCTAATTCTTAGAACATGTTGTCAAAGTGATCATATTCTATTCTAAAATTCATTTTTTTTTAGCATATGATGAATATCTGATACTGGTGATGCTCTTTTGCAATGTAACAGGGATTCAACTCCTCGGAAAGGGCCAAGGGCAACTTTTACTCCCAGAAAAAGCCCAAGGATGATTGAAAAAGCTAAGAAGACAGTTGGTGATAGTTTAGCTAAGATGGTTCTGGATTTTGAAAGTCATGTTGAGGAGCCTACACAGGCCTCTCAAGCAAGTATTGCTGACATCAACAACACGGGTGGCAGTCGAGGCATTGTGAATCTAGATGATGATTCACTAGGTACTGAATTCTGGAAGTCGGCCTCGAATAAAGTAGATGTTGTTGAAGAAGCAATCAATGCTATTAAGGAACCAGTGTTGCACCTTGAGAATCTCAATGCAGATGACTGTCATCCGGAAGACCAACCATGGAGCCAACCACTCATTTACAGCGAGGGTGAGGATGATGCAGACTAGAATGAGTTTGTACAAAATTTTAGCATGAAAAGAAGTGGTGGTTTAATATTTTGAAATTTCAGAATAAGAATTTTAAATGTTCGCAATTTGATGTTAATGTATATTTTCGTGTGTGCCTGAACATGTAGATGATCATTATGACCAGTTGTTGGAGACAGATGATGAAGTTGAAGGTAATGTTGGTTTTTCCTTTAAAGTTTGGTTTGTTCATAGTGATATTAAATGTGTTACTTACTTTTTCCTAATAGGTTGTACGTGATGCAGTCAAGGAAGTTAATGAACCTCTGATTGATTTTGGGCTTGAAGAGGGTAAAGAAAAAGAAATTGGTAATGGATCAGAAGATGATTATGGTACTGAAATGGTTGATAGGCCTTTGCCAAATCATGAAGTAAGAGTTGTTGATAATGGGCCTTAAAGGAATATTGATAATGGACAACAGTGGTTCAATGATAGCGATTTTGAAGATTTTCTTCCTGCTAATTTAGAGGATCCTGAGTTATTCCCTGAACCAGAACAAGAAGTACAAGTTGTAGCTGATGATAGAATTGAGGAGGGGTTGGAATTTCCTGACAAGACCGCTTTTAAGAAACATCTCAGAAAATATTGTGTATCCACTAGGACAGTATGCAGGTTCATGAAAAGTGACAATATTAGAATCAAGGTTGTGTGCAAAGGCTTTGGAGAGCCCATTCTCTGTCCTTGGTATATATCTGCAAGTTTTGGACAAGTCACAACACCTTGATCCCGTATCACGTTGCATGGAAGGCTAGAAACAATGGGTTGGAGAGGATAAATGGAAGCTTTGATGAGAGTTTCAGACTCATACAAAGTCTTTTTGAAATGATCGAAAGGACTAATCCCGGATCAATTGCTACTTTCACTTATGTAAGGTAATATCATTTCTTTGATTGTTTGTAAAATTGATTAGTTTGATTCTAGTTTTTATAGCTTTCCTTATTTATTCTTGCAGGAGAGACAATTGTTTTGAATCTGTGACCATATCTTTTGATGCCCCTATGAGGGGTTTTATAAATGGTTGTAGAAATGTGGTTCGGCTGGATGGATGTCACCTGAAGGGAAAGTATGGTGGCTTCCTACTATCTGCCACTGCTCTAGATGGGCAGAATGGATTGGTTCCTTTAGGGATCATGGTTTGTAAAAATGAGTGCGCGGGGAACTGGTTGTTGTTCTTGAATAATCTCAAGCCTAGACTGGATGATCATCCCGTTCAGCCAATTAACTTCATATCTGATAGACAGAAGGGTTTGAGAGATGATGTTCAGAAATTGTTACCTATTTCACCGTATAGGTTCTGCTTCAAGTTACAAACTAACGACTAACTTGATCATTAATTGTTAAAAAATTATAAAGTATTTTCAATACTAACTCTTTAATTCATGACAGGCACATGTATGCAAACTTCAAAACACACTACAATGGATCTATACTGCACACTCTTTTCTGGAATGCTGCTAGAGCTTATAAGCCTAAACACTTTCAGGTTTGTGTTAGTTAGTCCATAAATGAATGAATGCTTGTTATTTTATGAATAAACGAGTGATATTTTTTTATTCTAAGAAAGTAAAATGCTTGTAACACTGAATATATTTTAATTGTAGGCACACATGGATAGTATGATGTCAGAGAATGTTAGTGCTTGTGAGTATTTGATGGGCGAGGATCCTAAAAGCTGGTGCAGGGCATTTTTTGACCAAAGAAGCGCTTGTGAACACTTGAGTAACAACTTTTCTGAAAGTTTCAATAACATGATAACCAACATTAGGGAGAAACCCGTCTGCAAACTAGTTTTGATGTATGGACAGCTGGTGATGGGGCTGTTTTACAAGAGAATAAATGCTTGTGTTGGATGGGATTCTGGGGATTTGGTTCCTACTGCCAAAAAATTGTTGAAGAAGATGTTTAAGAAAACATGGGAATATAAGGTACAAGGAGCGGTTGCTGGCAAGCTTTATGAAGTGACAAGCATACATAACTCGGTATTCACTGTTGACCTTGAGAAACATACTTGCAGCTGTATGCAATGGCAGCTAAGGGGTTTCCCCTGTCAACACTCAGTCTGTGCTCTACATCAAATCAGACCAAATTGGGTTGAGTAAGTGTTCAGAACCCATATTTAGTTTTGACAATGATTTTTTCTTTATTACCAATATGTTAAGCCTGTTTGTTTTTCTTTTGCATATTTTTACAGGTATTGCGCCAGATACTACTCAGTGGATAACTACAGGACCACGTATGCCCTTGATATGGTACCATTGGAAGGGCCTGAAGACTGGGAGGAGGTTCTTTCCTAAGTCTAAACTATTCATATTTACTTGGCTTTGATTGAATCTGATCTATGTGTGGAGTATGAACTTAGACACCCTTTTAGATTACATTATTAGGTTTACCTTAAATATCTGTGTGTATCTACTTAAAGTGCAATTGTGATACATGAATTAAAAGTAATCTGTGAAATATCTCATTTCTTGTATGAATCCTATACCTACACAATGGATTTTAGTGCTTGAAAGGCGGATTTCATACCCTGCAATAGTATATATAGTAGATATCTAGGATGTTCAATTTTTACGGCGGCTAAGTAATCATTTTTAATATTTTCATTCATTCTTTGTTTTCCTGGCTGTGTCTATTACTTAGCTAGATCATTGTACACCTGTTACTAGTTTGTTCATCTCTTATGCAGTATTAACTTGCTTTTTTCTCGTCTTATGAAGCCAAGAACAACTATTGTTCCTCCATTGCTCATTAGGAAACCAGGCAGGCCTAGGAAGAACAGAAGGAAGGCCTATAATGAGACCCTATCCGAGAAGAAATTCAGGTGCTGCAGCAAATGCAAGTTTCCTGGTCACAACAAAACAACTTGTCCTGGTGGTGCAATTGGCTATAATCCAAAGAAAAAGAGGTCTAGATTTGAAGAAGGGGGACTGACGTTTCAAGCCGAATCATCATCACAAGCTGGAAGTGCTGCTGGTTCTATGCCTGCAACAAAGAAGCCAAGAAAAGCTATGACTCAGCAGTAGTGTGCTCTGAAAATTTACTTAAAACTAGTTTTGGTTAGGTTGTCTTTTGTTTGCTTTCACTTTTCAAGTGAGACTTTTTAAAACTGCCTGCATTTGCTGTTTATTTGGTTATGTTTTAGTTTAGTTTTTATTTTGTTTGGAAATTAGCTATCTCCCAGAGATATTGTTTTTGGATGCTTTTGAGTATTGGATCTTTGATTCAATGTTATTAATAAATGTAGTGTTTATGTTATTAGCTTTCCTTACTCTGTTTTTACGATTTTATGGTTCTTCTATCTGGTTTCTAACAGGTGAACAAGACAAAGTTTGAAGATGAAATCTCTACAGTTGAACTTGAATGTATCAGATGGAGAAATGAGGAAAGCCAATTGTTCTAGTTAGTTTAACTGAAGGGTATATTGGGCATCTCAGGTCACCCTAAATTTGCCACATGTCAGTTAACACCAGTTAACTTGTAACTGGATGGAATTCTTTGTAACGGGACTACTTTATAAGTTTTCAAAAAAACGGGATTATTTTGTAAACAACTTAAGAAAATGGGACATATCTGTAAATGACCTTATTATTTTTTGGTGCTGTCGGTGGCGGTGAAAGCAGCTTTTCCGATGGTGCGGGAGGTAGTGATGGTAGCCTTGCAAGTGGCGGCTGCACAAGCAACAAATGAGGTTTGTTGGATCAGACGGGTGCTCGGAAGGGAGTTTGATGATTGTCTGCCAGATAACTATGCCAACAGGAGTGAGTGGTTGATCAAATTAAAGTATGAGTGGTTGACTATGCCCGAAGTGGTTGATCATTTCGGCTAGCTGCAAGAATTGTTAAACTGTGAGCGAAAGATGCTTAGTATGTTACATAAAAAGGAAAAAGAAGAATTCTATTCACATTCATATCCGACCTCAGAAGCTTCCTCAATAATGCAAGAAGGGGAATAAATCGTATTCAGGACAGTGCCCTGAACATCGATGGATTGTACAAGATGAACCAATATCGACCAAAGTGGGAGAACAAAACCCCGTCAAGGGAATCATGTTGTAGATTAAAAAAAAAAACGTCAAGGGATGCTGATGTGGGTAACCACTAAACCAACGACTTTCTAAGGTACGTTTCAGATGTCCATATCAAGTTGGGCAAACAAAACTTGGCTCCAGATCAAGTTGTTACATTTTCCAGAGCAAAAGTTATTATTGTGTTGCATGAAAGATATGCGGTCCCCAAAGAGAATCACGGGAAAATTGGGTTATTAATCAGATATAAGGTCGCAGTAAGCATATCTCCATCCTCAATGATCTTTTCGTAATATTAAGCAGGCAGGCAAACATGGAGAATGGACGTGTTAGTATTATATGCAAGATATTGGAGCATTGTTGCTCACGTGGATAACTTTTACTTATTTTTCGATTTTATTAGGTTCACAATTACAATGATGCCCAAGGTTTTCTTTTCTTATGTCATCCTAATTCTTTAAACTTCTTAATTCTTAAGCTCTCAAGAAGCCTCCAAGAGTATGGCTAGATCGTAGAATATACAACTGAGGTTAGAGTGCAATGCTAAGATGAAAAACATATGACTGGTTATGGATTTAAGCCTAGACAAATAAAGCTCCCACGTTAAACGATGAGAAAACGCTCGTTTCTTATTGGTCGAAATAAGGTTTTTTTGAGTTTTGTGAAATGAGAATTTTGGTGAGGATACTTGGCAACGTATGATTGGTTCAAAAATTACAAACTCAAAAAGGAAAACTTTAGAGATATTTTGTAAAAAAATCTTATATTTATGGTCTAATTAGAGTCTGGGTCGTTGAACATGCCGTTGATGCGTAAGGAGCGTAGACTAACCGTTGACCGTTAACTTAACCGTTACTTGAATTTTCAATTAAGGTAGTCACCCGTTACCCATTTTGACCAAGTCATGTCACATAAATGGATCACGCATGAGCTATAAAAAACTGAAAACAGCCGCCTTTTCATCTTCGTTCAACCTTTAAACAATAGCACTGTACTCGTCTAATATCCAACGCCTATTCATAATCATAATTTCTAACGAATTTTCTTTTTGGAGAAGAAACTCAAACAACACTTGAGGATTTCACCAACAAATCCGATGAACAGGATACGCATCTTACTTCTAAATGTGTTCTCATGAAATCATTCTTTGAGCATCACACTTTTTGGAAATTCCTCCAGGGTTAATCGATAACCTAAAATTGGTTTGAGATTTGTTATCAGTAGTCAAAGGTTTATAATTCTTTAAATCATATAATTAGTGAATCCTTTTTGATCAATTTTGTATTGATTGGTGAATTAATTAAGCATATGAATTATCTGTGTTGCAGAATCATATTATGAAGCTTACTGTATGCGAATTGTTTGACGAATCAAAATGCCCTGTAGATTACTGTATGGGAATTGTTTGCTGGTGAAGTGGTAGTTCCGATTAAACATGAAACAGCAAGCGATTGGTTGGGTTTTATAAAACGTATGCAAAGTGTTTGTTAGTTGTTCTAAGACAGGAAATATTGATTAATCACTATAAAACTGGTCGGATCAGTTAGACCCGATTAATATTTCATTCGTGTTAGGATAATTTGTCCTTTAATTATTTCATAAGGGCATTTAGGTAAAAAGTTAGACGGTCAAAGTTAGTCTCCGACCCTTATACATTAACGGCATCTTTTACGACCCAGACCCTAATTAGACCATAAACATAAGACCCTTTTACAAAATATCTTAAAACTTTAGTTACCATGTTTGGAATTTTATGGAAGTCCAAATTCAATTCGGAAGTCGAGTACCTACCATATTTTTTCCAAATTAACACATACGGGGAAAAAAGACCCACATATTTTCTGTAAAAAGTGAATAAATAAATAAAATCCGAACATACTTCATATCTTTTCTTTACATATTTAATGTATTCACCCCGTAACACCAAATTAAAAATGTATAGCCACGGGGCTGCGCACACGAATTCAATAATGCCCGGTGCATAGCATGGGCACAAATCTAGTTTTACCTTAAACGCTCTCCCATGAAATGATTCCACATCCACCAAGAGACCGAACAATGGAAGAATGAAGTCGCATTCTTTTCCTTCATATCACAAAACTTACATCTCGCATGTTGAACCGCAATACCTCTCACCTAGAGCATCGGTGTCGTAGGTAAACTACTATGACTTGCATCCTGTAACATCAGGCTAGGACATCTTTGGGGGAACGAACACTCTTAGGCCAATAAATTGACATCACAAAGATACGGATTTTCTTTGGATAGCGCTACATAATTGAGAGGATTGGAGTCCCATTAATTGTTTCAAATAGGGTAATCTAGTTCTAAGAATCGATTATGCTAAGAAAATTTTCAGAAATCTCGTGTTTTGTTAAATTAAAAAGGTAAACTAATTCTATATAATAGTTAACTACAAATCATCGTATAGTCAATGAATTCAAGTTCAAAACATTTTGAATGCTTAGGTCACTAACTAATTTCAACAAGGTATGCCGGAAACTTTTTCTTTAAGGAAAACAAAAAATAAATTAAAAAAATTGGATGCATTTTAGTATTCCCTAACGTTACATGTCTCTTAACCAGACACAAAATTCTAACTGACAAACAGGTAACCTGAAACAAAAATTCCCAACCTAGTTTTTATCTCTCTTTGGATAATTTCATTTTCAAATTGCAAATGCATTTTAATCTCTGTTTTATTAGTTTTCATCCGATTCAATTCCCTTTACCATTTCATTTCCAAATCGGTTTATTCCTAATTCTCGAAACATATCAAACAATAACTTATAAAACATAAAAAAGACACTTAGAGACATTGTCACATAGAGTTCCCAGAAACCCCAGATTAATGGCATTTACAAATGACTCATAAATGACTCAGTATGTTTTTTTATTGAACGATATTTTGGGGACTACTCTAAAATAGGTGGGGACTACTTTGTTATATGAATGTCCACCCTACATTTTAAGGGGTGTCGGGAAGACTAATCTGCCCTTATCCTAATTAAGGTTATAACTAATCCTAATAAGCCACTAATTTAACCACTACCCACTAATCAAACCCCCTAAATTAAAACCTTAAATCAGTTTCAAAACCTTTTTTTTTTCTTTTTTTCTTCTTCTTCATCTTCTTCTTCTTCTCCTCTTCTTCGTAGACATCGTCGATTCGAAAAAAATTCATCGTCGATTAATCAATTTTTATATACAATGCGTTCTAAGCAGACACCAAGAATTCCAGGATTGAGTCCGGGTCTGGCAAATATAGCGAATCTTCCAAATCAATTTGAAGTTGATAAACAACTTCAAGCAAAGTTGGGAGACGAAGTCAAGCATCCAACATCAACCAAGAAGTCTGATTCGAGTAAAATGAAAATCCGCAGGTAATTTCCTTCATACTCATTCCTTTTAATCGTTTTTTGTTGAAGAAATCGATTAGAAATCATCAAAAACCATAGAAAATGGTAGTTACAGTATAGATTTCGGCTAGGAGAAATTTTGAAAACCCTAGATTTTGGTAACCGAACTTTCAATATGAAGAACAGTTCGGCCAATTAGGAATTTTTAGGTAACCGAACTATGTAGTTCGGTAAGCTCACAAAAAAAAAACGTAACCGAACTCCTTCTTTATATGAAAATTTTGAGTTCTGTTTAGTCGATAAATTTATATAGGTAACCGAACTTTGATAAAATATAGTTCGGTTACTTCGCAATTTCTATGTGGTAACCGAACTTTTATCTGTCAACACCAAACTTGTAGTTCGGTGACTTCGCAACTTATACCAGATAACCGAACTTTAGTCTGTTAACATTTTGTGTTTGATGTAATCCCATGTTCAATTTTATTTGATAAGACAATATTTTGTTTAGCTAATAATGTGGTTTTCATTCATTAGGAACAAAGGAAAAAAAATCTAATCCCCACCTAGATGAAGATTTGAGAACTCCCACCCCTCGTGGTAGAATACATTTGGATTTCCGAAACCGTGGTACTAAAAATGCTAAACATGGAGGGGGGATCGTTACAGGAAGTGAACCAAGAGAATGTTCGTTATGTAATCCAAGATGTCAATCAAGAGGTGATGGAGAATACAATTGATAATGTTATTGAAGAAGAGAATGATGATGAAGAAGAGCAAGGAAATGAAGACAAGGAAATGAAGAGGTTGAACAACAAAGAGAACACGTTGAAAATGTAGAGGAAGAAGAACAAGGATAGGGCAAAGAAGGAGAAGGACAAGAGGAAGAGAAGGATGAGTAAGGAGAGGAAGAAGAGGAGGAAGGGGAGGGAGAGGATGAAGAGGAATAAGAGGATGAAGAGGAGGAAGAGGAGGAAGAGGAAGAAGAGCAAGAAATTGTTCCTGTTAAAGAGAAAAAGAAGCCGAAGCCGCCTTGTGATAGATACTCACACATTCCCCCTGATAATTTGTGTTTTCCACTAGTGAACCCAACTTATGGTACTCCAAATGATGGAGGGGCCACATTGTTTGGCTAAAAACACTCATGGGCTGCGAAGATCTATGCGACAAAGGTATTCTTTAAGTTCATTCTTAACTAACAAAAAGATTTTTTTTGGGACATGTTTCGTCAAGTATTAATTGTGTTATGTTCTTTTCGTAGGATCATAATGATGCAGTTCGTCTTATTCGTCGTCAAAAGGCGTCCAAATGGGATCTTTCTTTGGAGTGTGACGAGTTTCAAGCGAAGGTTAAAGAATGTGTGTTATGGAGAGCTATTGAGTACACACATGTGGATTTTGACGCTGTTGCCGTATCCACATTTCTCGAGAGGCATTATCCCAAGACATATACAATGCATCTTCCATTTGGCGAGATGGGAATTACTCCCGATGATTGCCAGAGAATCACCGGCTTACCAGTGGAAGGTAAATGTCTTCGAGAAGGCTACAACCCCTTGATGCATTATGAAGCTCTTGAAAAATTGGCTCTAAAATGTCTAGGATTGGATGCAAGAAAGGCTCAATGTGAGTTTAGACGTTATGTGTGGTCCCCTAAACGTGGCGATGAGTATAATCCAAGAGATGAAAATGGAGCATTGAAGAAGATGGTGAAGAAATTCAAGTTGGTAAAGTTGAAAGCAGCATTTGGAGGGACAAGAAAGAAGGTGGAGAAAGGAAAGTTGGCGATGAGTATAATTACTTATGCTTAAAAATGGAATCAGGTGAAGAAGGATACGAAATTGTTGAAGAAATGGATGGCTAAAATCCGTAGTGGAGAGCCGATGTCGACTAAGGAACAAACCTACTACTACGACGAGTGGGAGGGTCTTATAACTAAAAGAATGATGGAGCCAAGTAGGTCTAAGCAATTGAAGAGGGGTCGACAATAAGGAGAATGTTCAAGTCGCGCCGTGGAGGAAACCGGTCAAGTAGATGAAACCCCAAGTGATGAGGGAGTTCAACATAAAACTCGTGGTAAACAAGGAAGTGGTAAAAGGGTTCGTCGTAGTTCTCGTTAGTGATTTCGTATGGTTTTAGTTTCAAAAAACATCTTAGTTATGGATTTCGTATGTTTGTGTGTTTTAAACAATTAGTTAAGGATTTCGTAGTTTGGTATGTATAACAACTTTTATATTTGTTTTAGAACCTTGTTTCTGTTTTTAATTTTAATTTGGTTTGTGTTTTCAATTTTATAAGGCTGAAATTTTGAATACAGGATGTTTTTCGGCAACCTGAAATTTTTACACATCTAACCGAACTTAAAGTTCGGTAACCTGTGACAAATTCAAGGTCACCGAACCGTTTTTTCGGCGAACAGCTAAATCATACCAGGTTTCCGAAGACAGAGTTCGGTTACCTCGCTACATTTTCACTGGTTGCCGAACTCTTCTCTGAATACTCAAATAAAACAGCTAAATCCTACCAGTTTGTGACTGAGCCTTCAAATAAAAGTTCGGTTACCTAATTTTTACCATGTTACCGAACTTTGAAGTTCGGTTGGATCGCAAATTTTTATTTGCTAACCGAACTTTGAATTTTGAAATCACGGCTATTTATTTCGGAAAGTCCTGTAATAGTTCGACATTGTCCATTACATGTGCTAACCGAACTATTTGCGCAGACAACCGAACTTAAGTTCGGAAATCTCGATAATCATATGTGCTAACCGAACTATTATCTGTCAACTCAATAAAATACTAACATTATCTCGATAATGAATTCCACACTTCAAAAAACATAGTATTAGATTGATAAGCATACTTAGTTCCATTACATGTGTCATTTAATCATCCTCAAGTGAAATTTGACCTTCATGTACAATTTCGTCCGATTTCTTCAAAGCTTTCCACATCTCCATGTTATGCTCATACATAATACACCAACCCAACATTATATCGGGGTTAAATGCAGGCCAATAAGAGTTTCCGAATATTGGAGGCAGTGGACAATCGGGTTTTAAACGGAGGCCTATAAAGTGGTTGTTGTTAGTCAATGCCATCACACATCTCCTTCGTTTGAGTTGCTCGACACATACGGTTGTTTTCGGGATGAAGGTGAAACTAGCATACTTTGAGAAATAATGAACCACACAATTAAATGCCTCGGCGATTAAGTGTCCACATATCGGCATGCTCATCCAATAATCCGTTGTGATCGGATGTCCCCCATGAAGACGACGTTGATACTTAACAAATTGCTCATTGAGACTACCCATCCCATCGCACAACATTGTCTTGTAAAATGCTGGATTCTCCTCTAGTTTGGACAAAAACCTTTGCCTTATATGAGTGATTGCACACCCATTATTTAGCTTGGCACCTTCGATGAAAGGCCCAAGTTGTTGATTGACAACATGAAAACCACAATTACCATCCGGAGGAACGTCGTCGGTGGATATAACGTATTCTCTAATGTATAGAGGTAGCTCATTCAAATAGTCTTTATTTGGAGCCTCAAGCTTCACGTCTAGGGAAGATGGTTGGATAGGGCAAATTGGAGACTTAAGCTTCACGTCACCGGAAGATGGTTGGCTTGGTTGTGATGGACACATCGTACCTTTTTTCTTCAAATCTCCCTCACTTGTTTCGCCTTTCTCCTCAATACTCCTACCCCGTTTCTTGGTTTGCTCCAAGTACATTGCCGCGGTATACTCATGGGCCGAAGGATCTCTAGTAAATGGGGTTTGCTCACTTTTATTCTTACGTAACACCTTTGCATATTCTCTTAGTTGTTTTTTAGTTTCTTTTTTGCTTGGCCTACCTTTGCGTTTTCCTTTTGACGGTTCATAAACATTCTCCGAAGTTTGTGGGTATATGATTTTCCTCATGTCATCCCAAAATATTTGTTTTTGGAGCTTGTTCATGCCACGATACATCTCTAGTATGGTTCTACCCATTTCGTTATCACCAAACTCCTCTCCGGCTTCTTCCCCCTTTGGAGGAGGGATGAAATTTAGATGCTTCCAATATGGATCAATGTCGCTTAAAGGGATTACGCCATGCTCGTAGTTGATTATCATATGGCGACAAGGGAGTCCCATAGACTTCTTCATGTTACATACACACACCTCATCCCTCTTGGTTTCCCACTTATCAATCAACTCGACTTTTATAATCAACAACTTCATACATTGCCGAGATACGTTGTAATGGATTCCCTTGAACAATGGGTGGTCGGCATATTTTCCGGTCATTTTGAATATACGGCTTTTTTGGAACTTCTCTTTAATTCTATCAATGTCGCGATTGAAGTAATTTTCCATAGCATTCCACACGGTTACGAAATTATCAACACATCCAAAGAGATTCTTCTTCAACCGATGGTGAGCCGACTCTACTAAACTTGTCGCTTGATTTCCCAAGTGTTTATATTGGTTGATATAGGCATTAACAAACCTCTCTTTGTGTGGTTCCAACCATTGGCGAAGAACATACGATACAACACCGGGATAATCGGGAGTATCCCAATGGGCGATAAACTCCACAAGATTTAGATGATACTCTTCCTCGGTAAGAGACACCCACAATGATTCCCATTCACCGTTGAAAGCAACCCATTTAGCGTAATTTAGATTGTATTGTTTTTCAACTTCCTCTTTTGCATCCGCTCGTTCATGTTCCGGTAGCATCTTAATCTCTTCATATCCTTTTTTCTTGGGTGGACAAATTATTGGCTTGCACCTATTTATCAAATTACACCATATATGGAACGTACAAAGCATATTGTGTGCTAATGGAAACACTACCTCTATTGCATTCATCAATGCGACTTCATTGTCGGTGACTATAACCCCGGGAATATCATCACCTCGGAAGATTGCCTTAACTTGTTGTAGTTCCCAAATGTAACTAGGTTCTTGCTCGTCCCTTAAGAAACAAAACGCCACGGTAAACAGTGACTGCGTCGAAGTACGCCCAACAATATTCAACAATGGCATCTCGTACTTGTTCGTCTTATAAGTACAATCCATTATGAGAACTTCATGAAAGCATTGAGCCAATTGAACACTCGTTGGATGCGCAATGAAGAGTTGTGTTATCTCTCCGTCCGAATCCACATCCTTTTGAACCGCGTAGTCTTTCTCTTTGGCCAAAAAAAACAATTGTTGCATCACTTGTCTATCTCTTCATTCCTTCTTTGTAATTGTCACAATTGTATTACAAATGGTGGACAAAGATGAGTGGTTATCCTTGTTATCCTCCTTTAGTATTTGGAGCATTTGAATCGGTGAAAGACCCATTTTCCTCATTTTAGCTACCTTGTCCATCTCTTCAGGAGTTAGCTTGGCCGCCATGAAATGTCCTTCAAGATGCTCCGGACGAGGGTGGTTATGACAACCTTCCATAACCTTGTAGAGAACCCATCCACCCAATTCTTCGTTGTAATTAAATGCAAGCTAGAATGGGCATTTAATCTTCTTTGAGAAAGTTTTGTTCTTCCTATTTGTCTTTCCTTTATAAACATAACCCTTCCTCTTGTGGCTTTTATCGGGATCACCGCTTCTCTCACAAACCATTTCAAAGCGGGTTTTGCTTTCTCTCCCATTCAGTACTAATACGGACATGTCTTTTAGTGCATGTTGTCTAGCCCAACTCTTTGCCTCTAAAGGACTTTTGAATACCAAGTCATCCATGTAGTGATGGGACGTGTCATCGTACAAAATATCAACAGGGGTAGGTTGACTTTCCATTGGTTTTATTGGATCAGATGCAACATATGAGTAATAGCACAACGTCAATACCAACTAAAAATAAGAAATGCTAAAATTTTCGGCAATGTAAAAATAATATACGATCCTGCCGAACAAAAGGTTCGGTTATGAAAAAAAAATTGCGCTCTTGCCGAACTTGTTCTTTGGAATTTTCTATGGTATAGTTCGGCAACATAATTACTACACTCGACTAAACCGAACTACAAAGTTCGGTTAGCTATTCAATGAACATGATTTGCGATCTTGCCGAACAAAAAGTTCGGTAACAAAGGGACTAAACTCGACTAAACCGAACTATTAACTGTATACTCTATAAAATTAGTTCGGCAACGTTTTATGGAAAAAGATAACTGAACTCTCAAAAACCTCCATTAAAACAGAGTTCGGTTACCTGCGTATGCTGAAATGAGTAACCGAACTGCACCTACAGGAGAGTTCGGCTACCTGTTTTGCTGAATTGCTAACCGAACTACTTTGACCTAGCCGAAATTTCTTCCTGAAATTTTCGATTTGGCCAATTTTTTGCACAATTCAAGCTACATTAACTAAATTTTATCCATACTTGAGTACCCATAACTTCATCTTCTGGTTGTGGCTGATAAAATTCATCATTTGGGTCGTTAGGTTGAGTTTGGGGTAAATAGCTTTCATCATCTAACAAATAACTCATATCCGGATCATTAGAAATATTGACAAATATATTAGGAGATGAAGGAGGTTCTGATTCTGAGGAGGAGGTATCATCATATGAATCACTCATATCATATTTACTAAACTCAAAATAAGATTTTGAGGGTTCTTCCCTCTTTTTCTTCATCTTTTTTTCTTCTTCTTCTTCTCTCTCAATAATTATGATTCTAACAAAACTATCCTATTAATAACTCACTAATCACTAATTAATCAGTAATTAATCATTACACTAACAATAACTAATCAATAAACTAACTAATTTAATTACCAAGGGTAAATTTGGTATTAAAAAAGAATTTACATAAGGGGTGACCCAAAATTACTTCAAATGTCCTACCAAAAATGAAAGAGTAGTCCCCACCTATTTTGAGTAGTCTCCAAAATATCGTTTTTTTATTTGTGATCACTGCCCTCACAAGATATACTTGGGTTGTTTAGTTGAACAATATTTGCGTGGAAAGCCCAAAAATGATGTTGATATTCTAGCTAAAAAGCATGGGCAAACGCACATCTTTACTTGCAAATATTGAAAGCAAAACTTGTAAAATGCGGAGTCCCAACTGTTACCAAATTCGTGATAATAATCGACTTGAACATCCCACCCAAATTCCCTTTTAAGTCATGATCAAAGGTTCAGAGTAATTTTTTAGTTATTATTTTTAGCAAAAGCTAGCAAGGTTCTCTTGCATCCTATAGTAATTGAAATTATGAGAATATAGGGTTCTCTTGATCAAACATGTCCCCATAGGTATATCCAAAGGGATAGCTACATAAAATGAATGGGACATTTCCAATGTATATACAGTATCACTGATCAAATTTCAAGGTAACTTACTCCCGATGAAACTTCATAATTATTGGTACTTCTATCTCCTAATGAAAATTACATCAATTTTAGTGGCCGTGCAGTGAAGTATGTAACATGTACATATAAAAATGGGGGTTCAGTGAGGTATGTAACATGTACACATTCATAGGACCCGACATGGTGTATACGGTTATTTAAGCAATAAATAAATAGGTTGTTTCAGCGGAGACCTTTATTTTACATGAAATAGACTATAACGCATAGTGAGAACCATCGAGTGGCCTATGGTTCTCATGCTCCCTCCCTTATAGGAGGTAAGGGTTTGAACCCTGGACCTTGTAATTACTAGTAGTATTTAGGGGCTACAATTAACCACTGTACTAACCCATCAAAAAAAAAAAAAGACTATAACGCATACCATTTATTGTGCATTATGCGTACATCTGGAAAAACATGTTACTTGGTGTCTGATGTAGGGATGTAGACTGTAGTTTTTCTGAGTGCAAATCTAAACTTTCGGTTGATCTACACCATTGATGGTGATATTATTGTACTAACAATCTAGCATCAATACATCATGTTTGGTTGAATTAATCAGAGTCTCGGTAATTCAAATAAATTCAAATTATAGGTTTATCCATTTCTAAAAACTTAGGCCTTGTTTGGTAAAATTTATGATTATCTATTTACGATTATAGATAATCATAAATTGATAAATGATTTTGATATAATCATTTTAAAAATAAATTTTCCCAAACACTTTTTTTAAATAATTGATTATCTTATAATGGTGACTTCAAAAAGGGGAGAAAATAACAATGATCTAGGATCTTTTTTTAGTCATGTGTAGTTTTTTTGTCTCTCTCTTAATAATTTAGAAAAAATAAGAAGAAAAAAATTCAATTTGAGTTTGTTAGAAAAAATAATTGATTATAATAAATTTTCAAAACAACTTTTTTCTGTTTATAGAAATAATGGATTTTTTTAATTATGATTAAAATAATCAATTATTATGATGGTTATCAAACAGATATAGAATCCATTATAATCTGCATAATGGTGGATTATGGGCTGATAATCCATTAATATAATGGTTACCAAACAGCCCCTTAAGGTAATTTAATCACAATGTAATCTGATTTCTCTTAAAAAGACCTAATGCTCAACACTTTATTTCAAACACCATGTATCTAATTTTAAATTATAAATCCAAATCAAGTACTGTTATAGCAATGTAATTAGGCTCAGCTTCCATCGTTAATTTAAATTTTTATTGCTTTTGATGTATCAAGTGATTGTATTATTACTAAAGAATCAATTACAAGTTCTTGAAGAATTGTGTTAATGGAGTTTGCAACTACTTTCAGTAATTATCTTGCTTACACAGACAAAGAAAAGCAAAGCTATTAATACAATAAACTGTCTCAACAGAAGACAACCAATAAGAACTCGATCTGAAAGAACCAATGAAGAAGTGACACGTGATAGTGATGACAGCTAGCAAACACTCATAGGTCCAGGCTGTCATAGTTATCCAGGCTGTAATTATCAGACAGAGAGTGGTGTAATAGGAGTGTCACTTATCAGCCCCCTCAAGTTGGAGTGTCTTAAGCTGTGCTGCAGAGAGTACCTTCAACTTGTTCCTAAGATAACCAAATCTTGGGGCAAAGAGACCTTTGGTGAAGATGTCTTCCAGTTGCTCAAGAGTGCAGATGTGAGAAATCTGTAAAGCCTTAGCCTGTACTAACTCACGAACAAAGTGAAAATCAACAGCCATGTGTTTCATTCTACTATGAAAAACAGGGTTAGAAGAATATGAAATAGCACTCTGGTTGTCACAATGTAGAGTAGGAGCCATAGGAATGAAAATATGAAGATCCTTAAATAACTGACAGACCCAACTTAGCTCAGCTGCAGAATGAGCTAAACTTCTGTATTCTGCTTCAGTAGAAGATCTGGCAACAGTGCTTTGCTTCTTGCTAGACCAAGAAATGGGACTAGAGCCAAAGAAAATGTAGAAACCACCAGTACTCCTCCTTGAATCTGGATCACCAGCCCAGTCAGCATCACTAAAGCCATGAACTGCAAGTAATCCTTTTGAAAACAATACACCATAATCAAGTGTTCCCTTAACATATCTGAGAATCCTTTTAGCAGCTGTGAGATGATCAGAAGTTGGTTGTTGCATGTGCTGACAAACTTGGTTTACAGCATAGCTAATTTCTGACCTTGTCCATGTAAGATACTGCAAAGCACCAACTAAAGACCTATATGTAGTAGGATCAGAAAGAATGGTACCTGAAGTAGAAGTAAGTTTGCAACTGACAGGAATTGGAGAAGAACATAGTTTAGCACCAGTCATGTCAAATTTATCCAATAAGTCAAGTGCATATTTTGTTTGAGAAAGAAACAAGCCCTTTGAATTCCTCTTCACTTCAAGTCCAAGAAAGTAATGTATAGCTCCAAGATCCTTAACATGAAAATGTGTTCCAAGATCTGAGATAAGTGAAGAACAATAACTCTTGGAATTACCAGTAATAAGTATGTCATCAACATATACTAGAACAATGGTAAGTCTTGATCCATGTTTTGGAACAAACAATGAAGAATCAACTGTGGAAGGATAAAAACCATATGACAGAAGAACATCCATGAATTTCGGGTACCATGCTCTTGGTGTTTGTTTAAGACCATATGGTGATTTATGAAGTTTGCATACATAATCTGGTTTAGAAGCATCAACAAAACCAGGGGGCTGAGTCATGTAGACATCTTCAGTGAGATCTCCATGAAGAAAAACATTGCTAACATCAACTTGGGAAATAAACCAATCAAGTGAAAAACAAGAGATAAAACAAGTCTAATGGTAGTTGGTTTAATAACTGGACTGAAAGTTTCAGTATAATCAAGTCCTTCCTTTTGATGAAATCCTTTGGCTACCAATCTAGACTTGAATTTTGAAATAAAGCCATCTGGATTTTGTTTGATCCTATAAACCCACTTACAACCAACTAAATTTTGTAAAGGATGTGGAGGTACTAGAGTATAAGTACCTGCATTTTGTAGAATAGTGTGTTCATCAAACATTGAGTGTTGCCAGACGGGACTCTTTCTGGCTTGAGTAAAGCAAGTAGGAGCAGTAGGAGAAATACTATCAGTCAAGGAAGCAGATAAGGCATGTTTAGTAGAATAGGCCTTTGGCTTGGAAACTCCATTTTTGCCTCTTGTAATCATGCTGTGAGCATTAGCTGTTGGAGTTATGTCTAGAGATGCAATAGAAATAGTAGAATTTGAAGCTGTACCTGAAGGTGAAGTAGGAGAAGGAGCTTGTGAAGCATCCAAAGAACCATTGACATTCTGTGTAGATGTAGCTTGAGAAGTATCAATAATAGTGGCAGGAGAAGTAGGTAGCACTGAACTTGCATGATCCTGTGAAGTAGATGAGATATCCTCTGAAAATGATGGAGCAGTAGCAAATGTTGGTGTAGAAAATACTGATGAAGGTTTCAAGGGATATATAGTTTCTTGAAATATTACATGTCTTGAGATATAAACTCTGCCTGAGGAAACATCTAAACATCTATAACCCTTATGTTCTTGACTGTAGCCAATAAAGATGCAAGCTTTGCTCCTAGGATCAAGTTTAGAGGAAGTATAGGGTCTTAACCAAGGATAACACAGACAACCAAATGATTTGAGAAAGTTATAATCTGGTTTATGATGAAACAGAACCTCATAAGGTGTTTTATTACCAATAGCTCTAGTGGGAAGCATGTTAAAGGTAAAATTGGCAGTATGAAAAGATTCAACCCAAAAAAAATTGGAAAAACCAGATTGAAGTAAAAATGTTCTTCCAATATCCACTAGGTGTCTGTGTTTAGACTCAGCAACTCCATTTTGCTCAGGTATATGAGGAGAAGATATCTCATGAACAATGCCATTACTACTAAGAAAAGTAGATAAATCTTTATGCAAAAATTCTCCTCCTCCATCAGTTCTTATGGTTCCAGTATGAACATTAAGAATATTTTCAACTTAGGCTTTAAAATGAAGAAACACTTGTTTGAAATCTGCTTTATCATATAATGGAAATATCCAACAATATTTGGAGAAGTCATCTATGATGTTTACATAGTACCTATAGCCTGAAGAAGATTTAACAGGACTAAGACCCCAAAGATCTAAATGTAAAAGCTCCGGAGGCTTTGTTCTACAATGATAAGACTCTGCAAAGGGTAATTTGTGACTTCTACCAATACTGCATTCATGACCAAATAAAGGAGATTTGACTACATTTGGTAAAGCTAAACTCCTACAATACATGCTGTAAAGTCTGAAAAGAATGATGTCCAAGTCTTCTGTGCCAGATATCAGAAGTTGTTGAAGATGTCACACCAACAAGAGTTGTAGTAGAAGATTCAAGCAGAAAATGTAGAGGATTAAGACCATTAATGCGAGGGACTTGTAAAAGTATCTTCCCAGTTGACAAGTCCTTCACAATGAAACTAGTAGAGTCAAAGGTGATTGAACAGTAATTATCTGATTTGAACTTGTGAATAGATAGTAGTTTATGGGATGCTTGAGGTACTAGAAGAACATCGGATAGCTTAAAAGTATGATTAGGTGTAGATTTATAAGTAAAACCAGTGTCAGTAATGCTCATACCTTCACCATTAGAAGTTTGTATTTGAGCATCTCCATCATAAGCAGAAGTAAACTGTAAATCTGATCCATCTGAAGTAATATGATTATTGGCTCCAGTATCAGCATACCAGGGGTTCTCTCCTAGGATATTGGCAGTAGCTAACATGGCACTTAGGTTTTGTGGAGTGTTAACATTTTGGTAGAAAAAATTGAGCCTGTGTCTACATGCTAGAGCTGTATGACCACCTTTGTTACAAATCTGACAAATAACATTATCTAAACCAATAGGTGCATTAGGTAAAAATGGATTTGGTGGTGGTGGATGAGATGGAGATCAAAATGAAGGTGAGGCTCTTCCGGGTAATTTAAAATTGCTTCTATAAGAAGGATTGTATGAATGATTACCTCTACCACGACTCATATAGGATGAAGAATATGTAGGATAACTTGAAGTAGTGGATCTTTGTTGAGCCCAGAATGCTTGTTGAGATTGACAAGCTGCAAAAGCTTTACTGTTTGCTTCAGTTAATAGAGAGTTAGATCTTTCATTAGCAACAACCTCTTCACTGAGCAACAAATTGTGGAGTTCATCAAAGGAGACTGGTGGATACCATGATTGTATTATTACTAAAGAATCAATTACAAGTTCTTGAAGAATTGTGTTAATGGAGTTTGCAATTACTTTCAGTAAGTGTCTTGCTTACACAGACAAAGAAAAGCAAAGCTATTAATAGAATAAACTGTCTCAATAGAAGACAACCAATAAGGACTCGATATGAAAGAACCAATGAAGAAGTGACACGTGATAGTGATGACAGCTAGCAAACACTCATAGGTCCAGGCTGTTATAGTTATCCAAGCTGTAATTATTAGACAGAGAGTGGTGTAATAGGTGTGTCACTTATCATCAAGAATAATTAATAGATGATCGTATTCGATGAGAGCCAAAAGGAATTTAGTTACATTACCAAATATGTAGATATACAAAATAAAACTTTCCAAATCACTCATATTGGATCGTGGAAATTTCTGAGGAACCCAAGTTTGGTTCCTCTCTCTTCCATTAACCCGTCATTAAGATTGAATATATGAGTAGCCCAAATTGCAAGATGTACGGTTAAGATTAGAAGTTTTAGGTTGACTTTATATTTTCATATTTTTAGTAGGACTAAATTAACCTTAATTAGTTAAGTATTATTGATAATAAAAAATTTAAGGAAAAATTCCATCGATAATTATTGAATTAGTTACGGGCGTTTTTTGTTAGCGTTATTTGTGGTCAAAAATATTTCATTAATTTGTAGCCCTAGTTTTCCGGTAGATATGGTTATTATCTTCATTAATTTCTCGTTGTTATTTCCGGCGTGCATTTTTTATTTCCTAAAATATTTCCTTTTCGGTCAATCAATTTGCTTCCGTATTTATACTACGATTGGATCTCTGGTTCCCTTCTTCTTCCTCCTCTTCTTCTTTTTTTCTTTTTCGATACCAGTATATTAATCTTCACTAAACATCTTCGATGCAATCGATGTGTACTACCATCACCGTTATATAACTACATCTCCATCATACACCACCGCCCCATATTAACTTTGATCCTTACTAGATCCATATAGTTGGTGGTTCTATGTGTGAGATTATCTTCCAACTGATAGGTGTTTCGTTGTTTTTCGAGCTCAAAAGTTTATTAATGGGCTAGTTGTACTTGTATGTATCCATAACTTTACAAATCCGTGATGAGTACACTATAATCTAGAAGCAAGCATCTTCATTGATTGTCATTATAGATTTGTTATCTTTTTTTTATTATTTTTCTTTTGGAAGCATCGTTAACTGATCTTGATTAATACATTATTATTAATTTTAAATTTGGTTTCCTTTCACGACCTTATCAATTGATCTCTATGGATAATTTTTGTTTTTAGGGTTTACTTTGAAAAATGAAAATAGTGACAATTGTGAAAATTTAATTTTTTTCCGGAAATTGGAATTTTCACTAATCTCGCATGCTCTGCAA
>JAJJMB010012776.1:0-121617 GCA_023531105.1 Papaver atlanticum | reverse complement strand
ACTATTTTCACTTTTCAAAGTAAACCCTAAAAACAAAAATTATCCATAGAGATCAATTGACAAGGTCATGAAAGGAAACCAAATTTAATTAGATAAAAGGTTATTCTTGTAAAAGGCTATTCTTGTAATCATGTCATATTTTGGATAAATTTGAGTTTCACATATATTGAAATCTTAATGGTGGGTTTCTAATATACAAAAAAACAAAATTGGGCTAGAGAAAAAGTTTCCCTAATAGATTTGTTTAACTCGTTTCCAACTAACAATTTCAATTTCGTAACGTCAACTATCTAATCATTTCATTTAGAACCAATGAACCTTATTCAGTTTTCTCTTCCATCTTATTTTTGAATCTCTTCTTTTCTGATTCTTCAAACACGGAAACATACACTTCAAAGAACTACTCCCTTCGATTCTGGAAAAAAATATACAATCAGTTATTCATTTTAGTCAAAACAATAGGCAAAATTGACAGGTGATAATAGCTATTTTCATAAACAGAGCGAATATTTTTCTACCTCACTGCGAAACGTGGATTGAATGGATTTATAAATGATTCGTTGCATGTTTGGTCACGGTCACGAGATACTCGAGTTAATTGTTACACAAAATTGGTGTGAGAAGCCAAGATATAATGATCGTACACTAGCCAAAATAAAATGAATATCAAGATAGTGTTTGAGATGCTTGGGTTCCTCGAGCGAACCTTAATGAAGACGTCTTCTAAGGTGGTATCCGTCAGACCCCATCGTGAATTTTGTCTTTGCATTTTCAACTGCTGCAATTCGGACTTCTTCTTTGGGCAGTTCAAATTTCAGGGTTCCAAACAAGTGCACTTGGAGAGAGTCGACGGACTAAGTTCTCCACTTCCACTTCATCGTTCTCAGAAGATATCATCACTGTAAATACGTATGATCCTCCATAACTTAACTATCATTCATAACACATTACTTATAATTCTTAGGCCAATAAATTGACATCACAATTGTCGTTCTAACAAACGTGTTAGCCGGTGTCCTTTCTTTGGATAGCTACATTTTTGGGAGGATTGGAGTCTCATTAATTACTTTTAATATATGGCAATCTAGTTCTAAGAATTGATTATACTAAGAAAATTTTCAGAAATTTTGTGTTTGGTTAAATTACAAAGGTTCCTTTTAAAAAAATAAAAAATACAAAGGTAATCTAATTCTAAAAATGTCAATATTTAGAATTCAAATAGTTTACTGCAAAACATTATGTTATTCTAAAAATGTCAATATTTAGAATTCAAATAGTTTACTACAAAACATCATGTTATCAGTGAGTTCAAGTTCAAAACATTTTGAATCCTTGGGTCATTGGTTTCAATCCGGTACGTCAGAGATGTTTTCTTTAAGAAAAACAAAAAAAATAAAATTCGAAGCATTTTAGTATTCCCTAACCTTACATGTCTCTTAACCGGACACAAAATTTTAACTGACAAAAAGGTCACCTCAAAGACAAATTTCCAACCCAGTTTTTGTCTCGATTGGATTTTCCCTATTGTAAACGCGATCGAATTTGTGTTTATTCGTTTCATCCATTTCAATTTCCTCTACCATCTCCATTCCATATCCGTTTACTCCTGATTCTCGGAACATATCATAAAGTAACTTTTAAGCATGTAAACGCGATCAAATTTTTGTTCTATTCGTTTTCATCCATTTCAATTACACAAAATTGGTCAATTAACCAAATAACAACAATTCATGGGTGAAAAAGACATGTAAAATTTGATAACTGTTTAAATGGACGAGAATGTAAAAATAGTCAGGATGTAAACAGTTTCATCCTACCCATTTTTAATTTATTTTTATTTTAATTTACATCAGAATGCATCCAATTTCACTCTCGTTATTTTTTAAGTTTAAACCAAGATGAATCCAAATTCATTCTTGCTATTTTTTTGTGTCCATTTCACTCATACTAATTTTTACTCGTCCATTAGAACCATGTTTTAAAAATATTTGAGCAATTGACCCAATTTCTCTTTCAATTTCCTCTACCATCTCAACTCCAAATCCAATTACTCCTAATTCCCCAAACATATCATAAAATAACATTTAAGCATATAACATAAAAGACACTTAGAGACATAGTTCCCATAAACCCCAGATTAAAGGCATTTATAAATGACTCAGTGTGTTTGTTAATTTTTGATCACTCGTCACAAGATATTCTTGCATTTTTTTGGTTGAACAAATACTGGCGTGAAAAACCCAAAAATGATGTTGATATTCTTGCTAAAAGCATGGGCACATACTGTCGTGACAATATCATTATTTTACTTGATGTTGTAAATGCTGCCGTGACAATATCATTATCAAACAAATAATCCTATGTGGACATGGCAAATAAAGTGGCAATTAGTTATCACTTAATTATTATTATTTTTTGATGCCCTGAACTAGTGGTCCCTAGACTACATCCAAACTCCTTAAATTGGAGTGGATTTCAGCAATTACAAGGTTCGAACCCCTACCTCCGCAGTGGGAGGGAGCATGCCAACCACCAGACCACTTGGTGATTGGCAGCACCTAACTTAGTTAGAGTAAGTTTTTTTCTAAACACGTACTCCTTTGAAGCGTTAACTTATATATTATTCTACTTTTCATGTTCTAAACAGCTATAAATAACCGTGTAATTGAAATGAAGGAGGAAACAGTGAGCGCCACTTTTCTTAATTTTGCTCCATGTTTAGTACTATAATCAATTAGTATAGCTTTGTTTTGGTCTATCATAGTACTGCACCTCTCTATGACATTACTGTATAAGTAAAAATGTATCCAAGTAGTTTCATCTTTTTTTAAGACGTTATCAGTGCGAAATAGTTCGGCGTGTTCGTGGTGTTCCAATATTTAATTAAGCTAAAGAAGTGGTCGTCTGCTTCGATCGTTCAAGCTCTGGTTTGACAGGTTTGATATCTTTGTTACATTTCTTTGAAAATGTCGTCGAATTTAATTAATCTTGATTTCATAACACTTGAAAAATACTTGTGAAAACTATCTTTCATGGGCGTTCGATGCCGAATCACATTTGGAAGCGAGAAATTTTGGTCATACAATCAATGGCGGAGATTGTGTGTCAAACGAATGTGTCAGCGCTGTAGCTCACTTGCGCTGTCGCCTCTTTGCATCCCTAAGAGATGAGTTAGCAAACTATAATTAGGGACCCTAAAAAATTATCATTTGAAGGTGGTCACCCTGCCAAAAATTCTGGTGGTGTCTATGGCTAGAGAGGAATAAAAGATTCTTCCATAATAAGAACTGAAAACTAGACAATTGTAGCGACTAAATCGTTACTTTTCCAATAGGGGCTACCGACAAAAGTGGTCTGTACTCATGAAGACTTGGTGTTTAAATGGAAGGAAAAAACTTACCACATGTAATGGCATCCAGTAATTCTGTGTTTAATTTCCACTTTTGCTTTAGTATCTGTTATTTTTTCAACCGTCCAACGACATTGTTGTGGTGGATAATTTTGTATTTTGTTTTTGTTGTAACATTGTGTCTCCTCGGCACCTTGATATCTGTTTTAAACCCTTTTTTCAAAAGAGGAAAAAAGAAGAAGGTAATATCATCTTCAGTTTTGGCCCTATCTTCCAAACGTAACCTTGTTTCTTTCGTTCCAAAAAAATGGCATTAAGTTCCATTTTTTTTCCTACGCTTAAAAACAATTTCGCGCCAAGCCGTTAAGTTTTGTCGATTAGAGATTTTGAGAATATACACCCATTTTACCTTAAACGCTCTCCCATGAAATGATTTTTTTTTTTTGAAGAACCCACGAAATGTTTCCGTATCCACCAAGAGACCGAACAATGGAAGAATGAATTCGCATTCTTTTTCCTCCTTCATATCACAAAATTTACGTCTCGCATGATGAACCGCAATACCTCTCACCTAGAGCCAGGGGCGGAGCCAAGGGTTGACTAACCTTGGCTCTAGCCCCCCTAAAATTTCCAAAATCCATATTCAGACCTTAATTCTCTTAGGTTTAGTCCTCTAGTTTTTAGAATTTAGCCCTCTGATTTCTAAAATTCTTATAGTTTTGTCCACCTAGTTTAAATTTTTTTAGCCCCCCTTAAACTTAAAAGCTGGCTCCGCCACTGCCTAGAGCATCGGTGTCGTAGGTAAACTACTATGACTCGCAGCCATCCGGGACATCACAAAGATACGGTGTAGTAGGTAAACTACTATAACATCCGGGACATCTTTGGGGGAACACTCTTAGGCCAATAAATTGACATCACAAAGATACGGATTTTCCCTTCATTGTCGTTCTAAAAAACGTGTTAGCTGGTGTGTATTTTTTGGAAATTGCAAAGAAAATTTTCAGAAATCTCATGTTTTGTTAAATTAAAAAGGTAATCTAATTCTATATAACACCCGAGATTTAAAATTCAAATAGTTAACTACAAATCATCATATAGTCGATGAATTCAAGTTCAAACATTTTGAATGCTTAGGCCACTAAATGGTTTCAATCTGGTATATCGGAGACATTTTCTTTATGGAAAAACAATAAATAAATAAAAATAATTCGAATCATTTTATTTTAGTGTTCCCTAACCTTAAATGTCTTAAACCAGAACCAAAATTTCTAACTCATAAATCGGGAACCTTAAAAGACAAATTTCCAACCCAGTTTTTGTATCTCTTTGGATCATTTCACTTCCAAATTGCAAATGCATTGCAATTTCTGATTCATTCGTTCCCATCCATTTCATTTTTCTCTACCATCTCATTTCCAAATCCGTTTGCTCCTAATTCTCGAAACATATAATAAAATAACTTTAACCATATATAACATAAAGGACACTTAAAGACAACTTTGAAGAGAAAAAGAAAGAATATGAAGAAACCAAGGGCTATCCCCTCTAATCTTCAGAAGTTTTCTGGTGTTCTTGAAGAGTTGAAGGAAACAAGGAAGGAGATTCAACAAATAAAGACTATTGTTCTAAGAACTCTTGAAATTCATAAGGCCCTGGTTCGGCATCAGTCTAGAAGGTTTGTTGGAATTGACTACTTTCTTCATGAACCTTATGTTCTAATGAATGTTGACGACAAAGAGTTCGGGGACGATAAAGAATTTTTCAAGAATCTTAATGTCTAGGAAACTTCTTATGAGAATTTATTCTTGTGTTTTAAGAAGGATAACTAGGGTTTGGAATAACAAATTTTGTGATTACACATAGCTATTGCCAACGATTTTCATCTTGCAATGTTATAGATTTATTTATTTATTGGAAGATGATTTTGCATTATTAATTTTAATGGTTTTTTATACTGCAATTTTTTTTATGGGATATGTGTGTTTACGTCCGTGAACTATGATTGTCCCATATATGTCAAAAGTTAAGTCTAGTATGTCTTTATGCAAATATTGATAAAATATAGAATGAACTTTTGAATATTCCGCAGTATTGATCTTTTCCTGATCCACTTCTATGTGAAAGTACTGTGGCTACGTAAGTTTTCTTATGTTGAGCATTTCCGATTAACTTAATCATTAAGGTTCTCTTGTGGTTAATTTATTCGAGTTTACTGGATACAAATTCATGTTTCATGTGATTTGTTAATGTCCAAAGAAAACCTTCTTTTCTTGTAAAAGTAAGGTGGCTCTTGTTGTTCTTTCGGGAATGACATTTTATGGGGGAGAGTTCTTAATAACTTGTGCTTAATTGCCAAATCTTTGTGGGGAGTGCGGCTTTGGAATATTGTAGGAGTTATCTTGTATCTTTATAACCTCCTTGATGAATACACTAAGTTTCGACTATGTGAAATCATCGAAACAAAGTTGATATGTTCTCTTTTAGTCTTGAATAATCTCTTTGAGAATTTTATTATGATCCCGCTAGTTTTCGTTCATTTGCCAATTTATATTGAAAAAAGGGGGAGAATTATTTTGTAGTTCACACTACACACATATGGTTTATGGATCATTATGTAAGGGGGGGTGGTTTTCACTGTGAGATGGAGTATTGACTAAGGGGGAGTGATACATATCACCGTGGTATTATTGTCAATATTGTGATACAATTGAACTTTGATGTTGTCTAATAATACTATGACACTGTATAATAATAATTGAGAACAACTGTTTTCTTATTGTTATGGCTACGGATCTTCAACAACTATGATGTTGAGTGGAACACGTTCAGAATCACTGGAGTACTTGGAGGGACGAAGAATTCAAGGAATGTTGAAGAACCAAGGAAATCAAGCATTTGGATGAGAAGATACAAAGTTTATTTATTTTGTAATCCATATGTATTGATAGTTTTGTCACCAAAATTGACAAAGGGGGAGATTATTAGAGCACTGCTTGGTAGAACTCGCAAGCGTTGTTATCTCAAGCTTGTTTGTCAAGTTTAGGTGTCAAAACTATAAGTCTTGATTTCTAGTATACTTATAGCTATGTCTCAGATTAGGATAGAATGTGTAGTTGAGCTTTAGACTTCACGGCGTTCATCGATTGAAGACGAAGATCTACTAAGGTGAGCTTGGAGGAACTTCATCAACAAAAGGTATGTGGAGACTTAAACTCATCTATCACTCAGAAGTCTATTATATTTTATCTCCTATTGAGACCAAGTCGTATAGCTATATAGACTTTTACATTATGCATATTTGATATTTCCAGCTGAGTTTAACTCGCTTATATCTTTCTCGAAATATGTGTTGGAAAGCTTTTTGCTTTAACTACGTTCATCATTATTCTTGACGAGTTTAGTTGGAAACAATTTATTTGTTGGAAACTAAATAATGAGTCAAAAGATGATCATGTGAAAATCGCCTTGTAACATCTTACATGATTTGTGTGAGACAGTCATTTGATGTAGACTCGGAATGTTTCGTATTGATCGTTCGATCACTTGAAAATTACTTATAAGGTGATAGTTTGTGTGAGACGGCTATTGTCTTCTTCTAAGGATGTTTCAATGATTGAAATGAGAGTTTAAAACAATTAACCATTGTCTGGATATAGCAAAGTATGCATACCAGTATGCAAACTGTTGTAAGTATGATTCAGGTCCGGGAACCAAGTATGCATACCCGTATGCGAACGGTTTTAACTGTCAAAGGCCGGGAACCAAGTTTGCGTACCCATTTGCAAACTGTTTCACCTAAATTCGGTCTGGAACGACAATATACGTACCCGTTTGCAAATTATTGCAAAAGATCAAAGTCCGGAACTTAGGTTTGCATACCCGTTTGCAAACTTATGTGGTTAAGTTCTAAAATCGGTTAAGTATGATTTCATACTCATTAAAAAATACATTTATATATTAAGGAATGAAATCTTTGCAAACCGTGGCTAAAGTGTTCATGAACTGATTCTTTTGAATCAATCCGATTTTGCTTCAATTGTGTCTTGTATACTTCTATGGGAATATAAACAATTGAACAACTCTATGAGTAACACAATTAGATTCATTTGATATAGAAGTGTTAGATGAATGTGGTTAATACAAAAGTGTTCATATGGCTAACTTCGGTTAACTGTTATTGAGCAAACTCAATATACACGTTTAGGTACGGTTACCCATATCTAAATGAAGGTATATTTCATTTGTGTGTAACAAGCTAAGACCATCTAACGATGGAGAGATATTGCTTTGGTTTTAAGAAAACTTAGCTTGAATCTTAAATCAGGATTTCATCTAACGGTGAATATTGATTGCTTTGTTTCAAAGCTATCAAACCCTGATTTGAAGACTATATAAGGGAGAACCCTAGCAACTGGTAAACCTAATCCCAACACCTCCTGTATGATACTAGTTGCGACTTGAGTCGATTCTCCTTTAACCTAGATTTTTCCTAAAACCACTATAGGTTAACGACTTAAAAACTTCATTGGGATTCTGAAACCAGATCCAACTATTTTCTCTGTAGTTGCGTGTTCTGATCTTACTTGTTCTATCGTATTGAGTACTATCTTCTCTAAGATTTGCTCGAGATTTATCTCCGATAGGTAAGATATAAAAAGTAATCATAAAGCTCTTCGTCTCATTCTTTGTGATTCCATAATATATTTTTCTACTACAATATAGTTAAGTTATTGTGAGGTGATTGATTTTTCTAGGTTGTTCTTCGGGAATATAAGACCATATTTTCAATTGGTTCCTGTTCACCTTGATTTATCAAAAGACGGAACAAAACTTCATAAGTATTTCTGTGGGAAACAGATTTATCTATCAGAATAGACTTTTCTGTGGGAGACAGATTTGTTTATAAAGTCCTCGACTTTGGGTCATAGCAACTCTTAGTTGTGGGTGAGATCAGCTAAGTGAATCAAATGCGTAGAGTCTTGATGGGATCCAGAGATGTAAGGAACGCGACTGTACCTTAATCGGTGTGAGACTTGGTTAGGGCTCAACTACATTCCAGTCCGAAGTTAACTTGTAGTAAGCTAGTGTCTGTAGCGGCTTAATACAGTATGGTGTTCGTATATGGACTAGGTCCCGGGGGTTTTATGCATTTGCGATTTCCTCGTTAACAAAACTTCTGGTGTATGTGTTATTTATTTTCCGCATTATATTTTCTATATAATTGAAATATCACAGGTTGTGTGTAGTTCAATCAATTGGTAAATCCAACCTTTGGTTGTTGATTGAAATTGATTGACACTTGAACATTGGTCTTTGGTACCGTTCAAGTTGTCTCTCATAATAATCAGGCTCACGGATTCTATCTGTTTGATTCGCTGATTACATTGAGAAACAGAGATATAACTCTTGGATATATTTCCTTGATTGAGTCTGACTGTCTAATTGATTCTCTTGGAATTATATTGGAGTTAGTCCATACAAATTGCCTAACGAAATATTGGGTGTGGTTGTTAGACCCCCGCTTTTTCACTATTCACGTGCGTGACTCTAGAAGTCGAAGGCGCAGAGATACTTAGGAAACTAAGTAGCTAGGGTAGTTTACTTGGTCTCAACTATACTTATATTTTGTATAACGGCTTAATTCTAAAAGTATTCAGAACTGGACTAGGTCCTGGGGTTTTTCTGCATTTGCAGTTTCCTCGTTAACAAAATATTGTTGTTTGTTTTCTATTATTATAATTAAGTAAATTACACACGTACGTTAACTCCATAACACTTGATATTGATCCTATAGAGTTTCGTTTTAATACCGTACCTATTATCAAGTGAACACTTCGTTGTCGTATCGTCTCTATCTTGAATCCATAGTCAATCACACAAGTGATTTTGTTGTTGTATTGTCTCGATCTTATATCCATAGACGATCACACGAAGTGTGTACCGAAGTTGTTGTATTGTCTCGACTCTGTCCATAGACGATTACACTTGGTAAAGGACTTATAGGTTGATAAATAAAAGATTGTGGTGTATTTGGGTACCCTCTTCTTTTCACGATGTATCTATAAATTTGTTAACGCTAATGTTAGTATGCTTACTCAATTATTCTTGAGTGTTGTGAACTAGTTTAGTTTAGGCAGAACTAAGGGAGTCCAACATGATTATATATAGAAAAGCCCAACATAAAAAAAGTAAAACTTAAATAAATTGTGATTCTTGGATGTGGAGAGCACATTTCACTTAGTTGGATGACCCTTAATTGTATTGTCAATGAAAAAAATTTACATTCTTTATTCAATTTATTTATACAATTGAGTTAAATAATAACCATCATTGCGTTACCAATTTTATTTGTACAACATTTACATTCTTTAGTACACCCCCAACCCCAAAAAATATAGGTAACCCCTATTACAATGATCAACACAACTTTACCATGAATTTTTATTTTTATTTTTCGGTACAAATCGATGACACTTACATAAATTAATTTCTAAGAGCATAATTTGGTTATCTTCCATATATATTTATTACCAGCTAAATTCTCACCAACAATTGATTTGTCCATAAGCTTATCCAATGATTTGGAATCTTCTTTTAAACTAGAGTGGTCTATTTGATTTTCCACTTTGACTGAAGACATAGGCTTCTTAGATTCGATCATTAATATATTTAGTCTGCAGCTTCTGGTAAATTCATAACATACTCAATAATTTGAATTAACTTGGTTATATATTAATCAGAGACCAGTTTTGGTTCAACTGAGTAATTCTCTATAAAATTCCCCCTTTGTAAATCTTAGTGACAAAAGTATTTACATATGGAGAATACAAGAATTAATAGAAAAAGATATTGCATTACGTAACAATCTCTTAATTTTTATCTTCATACACTTGATCCAAGTTTCAGTAATAATTTTTCCTACAAATATTGAAAAATAAATGTCATTCATGAAGCATTTGAATAAAAATAACTCTACTCTACTTAAAGGTGAGCTAGGTATATATTCATTCTGAGCATAATTGTTATTCAATTTCGTAGTATGTAATACTACATAACATGATATGTTTTTACCCCTTGATTAATATTTTTATCTCTTTTATGTTTAGATATATACTTGACAACACATATGCATTTTTTCAAGTGATCGTAATCGTTCTATACTCCGTATATTTCTCCCTTTTTTTTCATAAAAATGAAAAAGGTCCGAAAAATACAACAAGTATTTCGAAAAAAACTCCACAAGTTCATAAGAGCTCGATACAACCTATGAGAGTCTAGCTAAGTGAATCGGGGGTCTAACATACCATCTTCGATAATCATGTTAAGATCGAAACTACCATAAGTAATTAACTTAGCTTCGAATATCGATGAATAACAGCTAGTCGACCAATAAGCTGCACAATGGCTAGTCAACCATCAGGCTGCACAATATTTCACCAAGCCCGGGACAAGGTATTCTAAGTTCTGAAGATCTTGGACTTTCATAATATTATATTCGATTTTTTATATCATGCTTTAAGTTTTTTTCTTGGTATTTACTTATTTCAGAAACCTCTACATTAATGATGATGTGATAGGTTGTGTTTCGACATCATGATTCAGTTGTTGACATCATTGATAACTTTTTTTCTGAATTCAACAACTCATGCTTTCTTATGTTGAGAGAGGCTTGCCAACTGACGGTATATGACCAGGTTTATCTGGAATTACTTATGGCTAGGTAGCCATGAAATCTGTTCTGAACCAGTTTTCGACGACCAACAAGCTGCAGAGAAGCTTGCCGAGCCTGGGACAAGGTATTTTAAGATCTTATAAGACTCGAGGACCGGGACTTTCAAAATTTTATATTCGGTTTGATATGTTATGCTTTAAGGTCTTATTTTGTTGTTATTTATTTCAGTATGGTGGGAAACAATGATAATGTGGAAGATTGTGCTTCGAATTTATTACAGAAACAAGATTCAGTTATGGGCATCCTCGAGATTTTTTTCCAAACTCAGCAACTTAGGGTTTCTAATGTCGAGAGAGACTTTCCAACTGAAGATACATGACCAAAATTATCTGTAATTTCTTATGGAAAGGTAGCCATGAATTTTTGGAACAGTTTTTCCGCGACCAGAGGGGAATTGTCACTTACTATTCAATCTCTTAATAAAATCATTAAACACACTTTGGTTTGAAGTAATAATACGGATATATGTAGCATCATTCAACTTAAATTCAACTTTTCTTAAAACTTTGTTGAGCTCATTTGCTATTTTCTTATTTCTTAAAGTAATCATCCTTTTCTCCATTTTTTTTTTTGTTTTCTCCTTGTACACCTCTAACATATACTTTCTATCTCTTGTAGTTAATCTATAAACAATAGATATTCGATTTTCTTAAAATAATCTTCCTCGTTTCCAATTTCTTCTGTTTTCTCCTTGTACACCTATAACTTTTACTTTCTTTCTCTTGTAATCTGTAAACGATGGATATTCGATTTGTTTAAGAGTATCAATTATAACGTAGATCGATACGAAAAATGGTCTTCAACTTGTACATTTGTATTTATTTTCCTTAAATATATCCTTAATTTAAATATACAAATAAAAATAGGTTGACATCAACAATATATTACTCATAACTCTATCATCAATAAAAATAGGTTCACATAACTCTATCCCAACTAGGTTTATGCTTAGGCATAGAAGAGTTACCGTTGCTTCAGAAAACTGTCTTTTCCGTCAGACAGAGGTGGAAGAAGCTGATCATCTATTTGTGAAATGTAAGTATGCTCATGATGTATGGATACATTTTTTGAAGGTTTTTAAGATGCACTGGGTGATGCCTAATTCTCTTCAGGGTCTTTTTGAGATTTGGAGTCAATGTAAATTGAAGGACAGGTGCAAGGATGTTTGGGAGAAAATCCATTATGCTATCAGTTGGCACTTATGGACTGAGAGATGTAATAGGGATTTTGGAGCTAGGCATAAGTCTGTGGATGAACTTGTCATGATTATAAAGCAAACTGTTGTCTTATGGCTTCATGAGAAGGATACTTTTAGAGATATTGATGTAAGGTCTATTTTGTTTAATTGGGAAACGGTTCTACACTCTTAATATAAGTGTTTGAACCCTCCCTTGGGTTATAAATATTTTTTATTTTAATATAACCTTCTTTTTTCAAAAAAAAAACAAACAATATATTACTCATATTTTTATATTGAATATACGTTTGTAGTATATGAGTCATATCTCATGATTAAGTTACAAATGTGTTTTATCACATGAGGTTCTTTTGCTAGTTTAATTTGTTTTGTTGTGTGTGTGATTCAGAAAGGTAATTATGTATAATCTGTATAATCATAAGTTACCTCTTTGGTTTTACGATAATAAAATATGCAAAGGTGTGCAACCTAACTCTATATGCTAAATGAAGTAAATTTTATAGCTTCCGGAACTGCAAAAATTACTAGTATGAATGAGCTGACGTTAAAGAAGGAATTACGGCATCTCGGAAACAAAGACAGATTTGTTATGAAAATATACATGGACGTTTCTAAACTAGTTATATTATGATTTTCTAAACATCATAACACATCAAGGTTGCTATATTCCAAATAAATGAGATTTGGTAAAAATAAGATGATTGTTTTTTTAAATGTGAATGAAAGTATAGTTGGATAGAGTTAGAACGACTCATCGGATATCACCAACATAGAGATTACTATAGTTTCGATATTCCTAAATCCCAATCCAAATATTCTCTTAATTTTTAAAAATGTTGATGGAAACAACATGCATTCAAGCGTAGAATAACCTCACCAGTGCCATTTATAGGAGCAAAACTTAATCAATATATCAAACACTAAGACAGACAATGTTGGCTTACCTCCGAATTTTGGGGCATTCTTTTGCCAAATGTTTGAGGTCCTTACATAATAGGCAACGAGGTTTTCTCTTTGTGAAAACTTTTTTACAAAATATTGTTTAAATGTGTTGGAAAATTCTCCCAATCTTTATTCTTTTCTTCTTAAGAATTTTTTTCTTGGGAATCTTTTTAACATCTCATTCAATAAGCCACTAATTAAGTGTCTTGTCATCTTCAAACCGACCTACTATCCAGGTTACTCCTTCCCTCTTTCTTTCAAGCGCCACTTTGGATAAGCTATCCGCGTTATAGTACTTCGCACGAAATATGTGTTGGAACCGTAAATATGTATCTGTGTTTCATCATATAACCCAAGACGAGCAACTGAATTTATTATTTTTCACCTAGTTTCTTAAGAATTTTTCACCCCTGACAGTACCCTTTAGGAAATCAGTTGTCCCCTTGTTATCACAATCATGATTAGCTTCAGAATAAACAAAATTTCTTTGTTGTGTATTCTCTTTAGCAATTACGATATCACCCTCATCTTATAAAATTCTGTCGATTCAGTGTAAATTGTGCTTCCAAGGCTAGTATGACTTCACCCACAAGTAGCATCTTCATCTCTTATGCATATAAAATTATACGATTACATAGAAAATTATATTTATAAACCCGAGAGGAGAGAATTTCAATTTCATGTCATAAGTTAGTGTTTAAATTGTTAACAAGTTTATGTGTGTCTTCTGCAAGATAAATTTTTTTCCGCCATTGAACAATTGGTAACATGTTAGAACTTGAGTTGGATGGCTTTTACTGTTTTCAGTTTCAGACAAGCTTGAATATAAGAGCTCAAGCTTACCTATTACAAAAAAAATATATAATAAAAATAAAATTGTGATCCTGTGAGGTGGAGGTGGAAGGAACATTCTACTTTGAAATGACGAGTGTACCAAGTGTACCACAATAACGACCAAAACAATAACGTCCAAAACAATAACCTCCAAAAGATTATTTCAACAAGATATATTGGGTATATAGTCAGAAATCAAAATGGAAATGAGATTGTTACCAGGTTGATTAATATACAAGTCCAATTACTTAACTGAAATGGTTATAATGTGGAAAGTAAATTAACGACACGACACACAAGACTTTGTTAACAAGGAAAACTGACTGATAGAAATACCCAAGAGTTTTGATGACATCCCTTTCTAATTATTCAAACTCAAAATCGACATCTCCCTAAATAACTTCCTTTTCCGTAGAGAGATTGTTTGACTCATTTAGTTGAGTTTAAATACCATCACAAATATCCTTAACATCCTATAACATAATTTCATAGTGCTTGATACTCTTTTTAGCTAACCGAATACGTTTCTTTAAAGAGTTTCGTTGATCAACAAGTTTTTGAGAAATGCGTTGAAAAGAAATGTAGAGATGGGTTGAGAGAGATGAATGAGATCAGCTGAGTATGAGATTTAGGATTTGGTCTCATCTCTGCTCTCAACATAAGAAAACAAAGAAACAAAAAAAGAAAACGAAATATTTGATATAAAACATCAAGAGTATTTAAAATGCGTGAGTCAATGGTTTGACCCAATGAGTTCGAGTCAAGGATTAGATATGAATCATAATCCGAGTCAGGGGATACAAAAAATGAAAGACAAACAGTCTGACATCTGACTCGAGGTGAGCCAGGGGCTTAGTCGGATCCATATGACGAGTCAGGCGCAAACAAACTCTCTTTAAGTTGGACTGGGCTTTTATTGATATCTATCAACGTTGCAAACATTACAAAAACCCAAGTCCAAACTCGTTCAGGTCCGCGTAAAGACATAACTAACCTTTTAATATACTCATATTTACAAGTTCTCTCCCTTTTAAATATAAACAAACCTCGAAAACCCTAATTTTCTTTTCCGTCTCTTCTTCTTCGTCGTCTCTAAGGTAAAGAAAAAGACAATAAAATCTTACAAAACCCTAATTTTATTTTCCATCGTTTCTTACAAATTATAAAATCCTAACTCTGATTCTTGTTTTCATTTCGCAGATCCCATCTCGAATCACAACATCATAAGGTAAACTTCATTTTCTTGAAATGACCTAGTGTTGCCTCTGCTGTTCTTCTAGTACTGTTTTTTCATTAGGGTATGTCTGATTTATGTGATTCTGTGTGTACCCATGTTGAGATTTGATAAGCAGCAGACCTGAATATGTTAGGTTTCGATCCAAGTTTTTGGTTTTGTTTTTTTCAATTCCATCCTCAAAATCTGTGATGTTGAGTTGAGTTATTGTAAATTTAAATTTACTCAAGCTAATTGTGTTCAGTGTCTCTCGCTGGTTGTCAAATATTGGCTGTAAAACCTTCAATGAACTGTTTCTGCCTAGTTGAATTGAGTGTCCTGTATCACCTAAAATTACTTTATTGGTGGTTCATATGTTTTGGTGAAGCTATGTAAGAGAAATTTGGTTTATCGTTATAGGGGATTTATAGAAAAACTGTGAAAATCAAATGTATTGTTGGAACTGCTGTTTTTGATTGTTTGTTGTGAATTTCAATTTAGTTAGATTCTGAAATGTATGCTATTATGCCATTGCTATTGCTAGTGGTTGAAGATTATATGATAAGACAGCTCGGTGTGTTGGTAGTTAAAAGATTTGAAGACAGTGAAATGTTATTGGTGGGTGATTGTGTTGGTAGTTAAAAGATTTGAAGCCAGTGAAATGTTATTGCTGGGTGATTTTTCGTATAATTGTACTTGTTTGTATCATGTCTTTTCTGTTGCTGTGCATCCCATATTCCCATACCTAGGTGAATCCATGTAAAGAAGTTTAGTCGTCTAGGGGATTGGTAGAAAAACTATGAAAATCTAATGTAGTGTTGGAACTGCTGGAAGTTAGTACTTCTTGTGATGCAGGGGCAGAACCCATCATCTTGTGTATGATGTTTCTGATTGTTTGTTTGTTGTGAATTTCAATTTAGTTGTTGAAGATTATGTGATAAGACAGCTTTGATGTGTTGGTAGTGAAAAGATTTGAGACCAGTGAAATGTTATTGTTGGGTGATTAGCGTATAGTTTTTATTTGTTTGTATTGTCGTTTTTCATAGGCTTAATAAAAACTGACTTTTATAACAGGGGTAAGTAATGGCTCCACCACAGCCAAAGAGTGGCCTCTTTGTGGGTTTAAACAAAGGACACATTGTAACAACAAAGGAGTTGGCTCCACGCCCATCTGCTAGAAAAGGAGTAAGTATTCAAACCCGGCTAACTTTCTTTTGATCAGAATGCTTACATATTTCCATTGTTATCTATCGATTGAATACGTAAGTGGGTTGTTCTTGAATTAAACATGATTTTGCTGCTTCGGATTGTACTTTTTCAAATAATAGCTCGTATGTGAGTAATTTTGAAAGCCTTTGAGTTGAAATACTGATAACTATCTTGATTTGGTTTTCAGAAAACCAGTAAAAGAGTTCTCTTCGTCAGGAGTTTGATCAGGGAAGTTGCTGGATTTGCTCCTTATGAAAAGAGGATTACTGAACTTCTCAAAGTCGGGAAAGATAAGCGTGCGTTGAAAGTTGCAAAGAGAAAGCTCGGTACACACAAGAGGGCAAAGAAGAAGAGAGAGGAGATGTCCAATGTTCTCCGTAAGATGAGGTCTGCTGGAGTTGCAGAGAAGAAAAAGTAAAAGCTGCAATAGAGTATTTGGAATCCAGTAGTAGTAGTTACCAGTGTTATCCCGCAAGACTGTTTTAACTTTTTATTCCTGCTCTTTTTTGGATTTGGATATTGAAACTCACCCTTAGTTTTTATGAATCATAGAGATATTTTTGTTCCTTTTCCATGTCTTGTAATATTCTTACTGTCAGTTGCATGTTAGCAGTTCCAGTTTGCGCATCTTTCATCTACAACTGGAACCTATTAAGTAGCTTAATCCATTTCAGGATTTCTATAGCCTTCAAAAATGTTGGAATAACTGCTAGTTGTAGCAGACTCATTGAATTCTTCCAAAGTAGGAGGATTATTGGTGTAGATGCTAAAGAATTATGTCTTTGCTTCGCATTTGGGTTGTCATGCACTGATCAGAGTTTTGAAGCGAAATCATATGAACTGTTATTTCTGATATCATATGAACTGTTATTTCTGTATTCCTACAATATGTTCTAGCCTAGAGAAATCAGATGCCTGGTAGAGAAACTGCTAAGTTTTGACAGGGAATTCAAATTGGTCCAACCTGATAGTAGAATCAGGCACACCAAAATGAAGTTAAAAAATTTCTGGGTTGAAGGTGATTGCCAAAGCATAATATATTATGCTCAAAACAAGCGAAGCAGTATTTTTTGGAGGAACAAAGGAATAGTCTCGGAAGCTGTGAAAATTCTGAAGACCTGTGACAATTTTTTGGGCTTTATGTTTTCAAACAGACAAGGAAATGAAGCGGTAAACATTTTGGCAAAGGAAGCGCGGAAACAGGAAATTCACAAACAACATTGGTTGTTGATGCCTCTCTTTTTAAACTCTGTCTTATTGTCGGATTTAAACTTTTCTCTTTTAGTTGATATGTGCGGTTTACAATCTAGGGATAATCTCATGTTGGTAGATACCAATATCTCAAATCACTTGAAGAGATAAGGGTAACCAACATCATGGATTATCCTGTGTAATCTTTTCTCCTATCAATTTAAGTAATTTTCAAAAAAAATAAAAATAAATAAATTTACTGTTTTTAACCGGAGTGAATTTAATAACCTGATGGTACAGAGTGAAAGTGGTACATGAGTCCAATAAATTTGACCTTCTAATAAGGGTAACTAATTAATCCGGGAGTATCAAATTCTATATAAGGCAACAACATTTTTACTTTCGAAACAGAACCCATGAAGCAAATTGGTACAGCCATGGTATGTGTGCAGAAACAACCGTACCACGTGGCAAAGCATAACAGATATCAAATGAAGCTGTAACACGTGGCACAGTAATTAAAGTTGGCGCAGGACAGGATTTTCCGGAGTCAAAATGAAGCATGCCTATAGAGAAATCAATTCAACGAGTCATTTGTCGGTTTCTGTTTCCCCCCATTCCCGCAGTTGCTTCAACCTGGTGAAGAAGAAGAAGCGGCAACAGTTTATTCTCTCTCTCTAAAGCTTCTTCACAGAGAGTGAGAGGGAGAGAGAGAGAGAGAGACACCATTGTTTTTCTGTAGACTTGCTTGAAGAAACCAGTACATGGTAAGTTATCTCTCTCATTCTCACTCTGTTTAAGTTTGTCTTTTGATTTCTAGGGTTTATACTATTTGTGGGTTTATGAGTAAGATATGTGTTCATTTTCTTTTACACATCAAGTATTGATATTGTCTTTGATTTCTAGGGTTTATTATTATCTGAAAGGGGGTTTAGTTACTCTTTTTGGGGTTTATGGTGTTCTCTTGTTAAGGGGTTTGTTCTTTTGATGATGGGTTTGATTTTTTTTCCCGAATTTTTTTTATGATGCTAATTGGGTAAACTTAGGGTTTTAATTTCTACTCTATTGGATTGCTGGTTTTGGGTTTGGGTTTAACTAGGGTTTTTTCTGTCCATTCATTCTTCGAAATGTTACTGAGAAGAATCTAATTCAATAAGCATTTTTTAATGTAATGTAAAGCTTCCAAATGGATTATGCTGGCTTGCTTAGGTATACATAAACATTTCAGGAAAGCAAATTTGAAAGTCGGGGTAACAGAAATATGACACGCTCCAACGTATTCCCCGGAATTCGAATTCTTGATAATAAAGCATGTCTAGTTCTTCACATAGTTACATCAAGAAACACACACTTGTCGAAATGATTAATTCTGAGACCCAAAAGATGCAAAGCAGAAAAATTAGTCTTAAGATTGTGGGAACTATTTCAAATTTGTGAAATTAGCATTTTGACTGTTCAAAATCCTTGTTTTTCTTGCTTAATTCAAAATTCTTGTTATGGACCTGGCAGCAAACTGGATTTTGTGTTTGAAACCATGCGACCTCATTTGTGTCTATTTTAGTGCTTTACTCTAAAGCAATGATGATATACCATTGAGAATGGTGGGTACACACTGGTGCAACCATGTATGTATGTTCTTATCGACGGTTATTCTCTGACTTACAAGAAATTAGAGATTGATAGACAGGCTTTGATGAAACACTATGAATTAAGGTTCAAAGTGCTCCACATCCCAACCATAAAAACAAACGGATCCTTGACGGTGAATGGATTCAAGATAGTATGTGTGGATAAAGTGTTAGTTTTGGTCTAAGCATGATTTCTATACATTCTCTGATTTTTATGTTTAGTATAATACATAAAAAATCATTGAGTGCTCTTCTATATTAGATCATAGTGTACATGTATGAAGATCAATTGTTCTATAACATGCTGGGTGTCTGAAACATGTTGGGTGAATTAAGAAAGTAAAACTTGAATGAAAACGGTTGATCTTCTCTGTGTTCGTTGATAGTGACTTACCACTTCTACCGAAGGGACATTACTCTTGTCAAGAGAGGCCAGTTTCAAGTTAATGATGTAGTTTGTATTATCTGAGCTGTCCTATCTGTTTTAAGCATCTACATGTTTTGGGCAACACATTCTGTTTCTGTTTTTAGTATGATGGTGTGTTTTTATGGGTTTGCTTATAGCTAACATTGTGTTTTATGTCTCAGATTTGTATTCTAGGTTGTTCGGTTTTTTCTACTATTTGGAAGGTTGCTTCATATTCGCAGGTGAACTGGATTTCTCATTGTATTTGGTCCTTTGTTCGTAGGTGTAACTTTTTCTGCTACCCGTCACTCGTCTTCCCTGTCTTCTTCCCTTGTGTTATTTATTTGTAGATAAGTTTTTTATCTGGTCATAAGTACAACCTTCTGGTAATTAATATCTTTGTGGGAATGTTGTACAGTGTGCTGTCATTGTTCTGCATCTGGCAACTTTTTTAAAGGGCGAGAAAGATGGAGTGCAACAAAGAAGAGGCCATCAGAGCCAAGGAGATTGCAGAAAAAAAGATGCAAGACAATGACTTTGTGGGAGCAAGGAAAACTGCCATTAAGGCCCAACAACTATACCCTGGTTTAGAAAATATCTCCAAGATTCTAATAATATGTGATGTACACTGTTCTGCGGAGAGCAAAGTAGGGTCTGAAAAAGACTTGTACGGTATCCTTCAGGTTGATCGAACAGCAGATGGCGGATCAATTAATAAGCAGTACAGAAAGCTCGCTCTCTTACTTCATCCTGACAAGAACACGTTTCCTGGTTCAGAAGGTGCATTTAAATTGATCGGTGAAGCCCAGAAGTTGCTTATGGACCCCGCACAAAGGAGAATATATGATCTAAAATGTAATGCAGCAATGAAGCAGGCTAAAGCAAAGGCAGCTCGTAGTAGAAATGCAAGAGAAGAACCTGGAGTACATCCCCATCCTGGGAATCCTCAACAGAATGATCAGCAAGTACAGCAGCAACAACAACAACAGCAAGTACAGCAGAAACAGAAACAACAACAGCAGCAAGTACAGCAGCAACAACAACAACAGCAGAAAGTACAGCAACAACAACAACAGCAGAAGACCCAACCTGAGGTTTTTAATGGACGATATTCATTCTGGACGCTATGCCCATTTTGCAATGTAAGGTATGAATATCAGATACAATATTTGGGCAAAGGTCTGCGTTGTCCAAATTGCGGGAAAGTCTTTATAGGACATGAAGTGGGTCCTCAAGGGGTGGCATCTGGAGGTAATCAGTCGTTCGCTCAAAAGAAAGAAGAGCCACGTCAGGATGGTCATAAAATAGGATCTGAGAAGGAGTCCACTATGAAGGTTGGCGGTGATTCTGAAGCAAAAGGGAGGGAAGCCGCGAACTTGCACAAAGGAGATGTAAACAAAGCAAATGGGATGGCGACAGAAAATGGATCTTCTGGGAATGGGACCAGGAAGAGGGGAAGCAAGTCAACGGACAACTGCAGGTCCCCGAAGAAATCAAGGGTGACCGAGCCTCCTAATGCTGCACAAGGTCAGACTGAAGCAACTAAAGAAAGTGATGCATCTAAAACTGATGAGGCACGTGATTCCTCGGCTGATCTCAAGGAAAATAAGGCGGAGAGACATAAAGGAATGGCCCCACATGAAAAAAGTTCTCTTGACGGGAAGGATAGAGCTGGTGAATGTAACAATAGGAAAGAAGAAGCTGTTGAAGTAGATAAAGTCCCTTTAGCTGGTTTTTATGATTTCAACAAGGATAAAAGCTTTGCAGCTGGTCAGATATGGGCCATTTACGATCATTTTGATGGCATGCCTAGATTCTATGCTCGGATCAGGCAAGTTTTCTCATCTGATTTTAAGGTGAGGATGACTTTATTAGAGGCTGATTCTGATGATCAATATGTGATTGATTGGATGACTGAGGACTTGCCTGTTGCTTGTGGTAAGTTCAAACACTCAAAGAATGAATACACCGAGGATTCTAGTAAATTCTCTCATAGGGTTGAGTGGGCAAAAATCGTTGGTAGATGTCCGTACATGATATATCCCAGAAAAGGTGAAACTTGGGCACTCTACAAGAATTGGGACATTAAATGGAGCTCTGATCCAGACAAGCACAGAAATTATGAGTATGAATTTGTAGAAGTCCATTCAGATTATAGCGAGGAATCGGGCATTAAGATAGCATACCTAGTTAAGATCAAGGGCTTCGTAAGCCTGTTTAGGCCAACCATAGCCAATGGAAAAGATTCGTTGCACATACCACCAAATGAAATTCTCAGGTTTTCACATAGGGTTCCTTCTTATAGGATGAGTGGCGGAGAGCGAGAAGATGTTTTTGAAGGCTATTTTGAACTTGATCCCGCTTCTTTGCCTAGTGACATCGAGAAGATTTCTGATCCTACACAAGTGGAAGTAAATATTGGAAGAGGAGACACCGACTCTAATGGTTTACTTAATTCTCCGCGGATGGAGAGGACTAGTCAGCCACAGGAGAGCACAGACCTTGATGAAAATGCTGGGCAACCTATTCAGAAGAATCCCATTGGTTCAGATCCGGTCAATAATCCTGATGGCTTGGATACAGTGGGTAGTGTTGGAAAACAAAGATCCACTTCACCATCCTCTGTGGACCCTATTATACCCAGTCCAGAAGCATTATACTACAACTTTGAGAAAGACAAACTTCCTCAAAAATTTATGCGTGGTCAAATATGGGCTATGTATTGCGACTTTGATGGATTGCCTAAGTTTTATGCGCACATAAAAAAAGTTGAACTGTCCCCGAGTTTCAAGTTGCATATAAGATGGCTTGAGTCTTGCAGTCTACCAAAGGGTGCTTCTAAATGGCTTGACAAACAAATTCCCATTTGTTGTGGGACATTTACACATGGTTCAAAGGCAGAATTTGATGAAACTGCATCTTTCTCTCATATGTCGAGACCAGTTACATTTAGCAAGACTAGCAAGTTCGAAATCAACCCAAGGAAAGGGGAGGTGTGGGCGTTATACAAGAACTTCAATCCTAAATTATCGCATTCTGATCTGGAGAAATGTGAATACGAGATTGTTGAAGTCCGTGAAGTGAAACCTCAGCTGATACAAGTGTTGGTTTTGGAGCAGGACAGCGAGTCTGTTCATTCTGGAACTATTTTCAGGAGTAAAAGAAATGGACAGGAAATCACTATGGAAATACCAGCTGTTGATCTACTTAGATTCTCTTACCAAATTCCTGCTTTCCAGCTTACGAATAAAGTACAAGAAAAGCTGCAGGGATGTTGGGAGCTTGATCCCAAAGCATTGCCAGATTCTTACATTTTCGACAGAAGAGCGAGAGTAAGTTATTATTTATTCCAACAAAAACTTCACTTTCATTTTCAACTTGTAATTACATTACGTCAACAGTGCGTGTCTGATGTTTTTTGGTTGGGTCTGGAATTATACAGGGAAGTGGCAATAAAGATCAATGAAAAGGTATTCTCGGATGATTCGACTCTTGAGTACTTCTCTCAAGGAGTTGGTTTCGTCTTCTTATTTCGTGGAGCTTCTACAAGTTTGCATTTTGCCACTGTGGAGTAAGTGCTTATGGATTTTTCTGGATAGAGATGGAATGCCTGTCCATTTGACTGAAACTTGTGATGTTCTAGGATATTTTTGTATATATATAATAGACCCTTGCATCAATTTTTTTGGATATCTTGTTTTATATAGAATCTCACATAAACTTGAGCATGAAATGGAGTTACTCTCTTTTTGTTTATCCACTATCAGAATTTTGTAGTCATCATACACTTTTTTCTTCGCCATTTTTCTTCCAGTAGTTGTGAAATTTTATCTTTTTATCTTTTTTTCCTTTTAATCTGTTGAAATGACACCAGTAACTGATCGTTATCTTGTTTGTACTGCTGTATTCCCCCTTTAAGTACCCTTGCTTTGTTATCATGGTTCAGTAATATGGGGGCAAGTTTTCTTGCACTTCTGCTGGGCATCCAATCTCTCGCTCCTGTCCCTTTCCATCTAATACTTCTTATTTAACCTCTTCACTGTAACATCTCCGTTGCAGTATGTAAAAAATTATTCTTTTGAGAATTAGTCTTTTCTTCTATGTAAAAAATTATTCTTTTGAGAATTATTCTTGGTTTTATCTATTTCCCATCCCCATTTTTCCTAATTCCTATCCCCACCTCACAAACAATATTTTGTATAACTCTTTTAAAACCGGGTAAACAAAACTCACTTTCTTATCTTCCCAATTATATAAAACCATCATCAATAGGATCTTTGCGCTTGGGTCGATTAAAGAAAAAATCACCGTGAACAAGGAAATTGATTTGATGAACAGTTGAAAATTATTAGAGCATAAATCTTGTTCACCTCCTCACAAATGCTGAAATGTGTGAAAAACACCATTATCAGACTTATCCCTAATAAGTAAAAATATTGTAACTTCTTCTAACAAAATCATGACATTTATGAGAGACCTAATTTATTAAAATTACCACAAGCGAATGAAAATAGGGATTCAGTATTAGTAGTAGTGAAGTTTATCGAATCTGGACTTTCTTCCGGCCACCACCACCTGAAGTCGGATCTCAATGTAGTTTGTTGTTATGTGAGATCATTAGAAAATTCCTTAGATGATTAGAATAATAAAGATCTACCAGCAACGATGCACTGATAGTGATATATGAGGTGTCACAGTGGTGCATATGTTACAGAGGTTGGTAGCCGTATGCTGATAGAGAGAGGAAGAAGGAAGACGGTGGTGGTGGTGGATGAAGTCACCGATTAAGCCGTATGCTGATAGAGTAAGTTTTGTTTACCCAATCCAGAGGGAGTTAAACAAATAATGATTTATGTGGTTTAGATGGGATTTAGGGAAAGTGGGGATGTTAAATAGATGAAACCTTATTCTTTTCTTCTCAAAAGATATGTGATATTCTTCTCAAAAGGTAGGTGATAAGTGAGAAAGAGTATCAGAGCCATGTTTCAATCCTGGGACCTGTGGGTTATGGGCCCACCACGCTTCCTCTGCGCCACTCTGATGATTTGTTGACAAACCTGACAAACTTATTAAGAAGATTTTTTTTTTTTTTTTTACCTAGAGTGATGTGAACTTATTTGAATTACACTTTTGAAAGCAATATGAAATCTTCAACTATGGCAATTATGATTGTGTACACAGTGATCACATAAATAAAAATCAAAATTTGAAATATGGGTCTTAACCATATAACAAAAACATCGAGTGCAATGGGAATTGTAGTGTAGTCTCTCTATGTACTTTTTGAAGTTTGAAGTGAAAAGAAGTTATTCTTTCGGCCGGAGAGAGTGGGGTTTTAATGGAAGAAAATTATCCTGATGAGAAGAATAATAAGAAAAAAAGTTCAATGGGAATTGCAGTGTAGTCTCTCTATGTACTTTTTGAAGTTTGAAGTGAAGAGAAGTTATTCTTTCGGCCAGAGAGAGTGGGGTTTTAATGGAAGAAAGTTATCCTGATGAGAAGAACAAGATGGTTGGGTCTTTGTTAAAAATGAAGAACCCCAAAATTATGTTATCTTACTTAGTCAGAAACTCAGCAGCTATGTTTATAATTCAACTTGTATATTACTTAATAAACCTAATCTTCTTCAACTCAAACCTCCCATCAAAAGTTTGTGGTAAGATTCTGATTTATGATATTTCATTGATTGATTTGTAAAAATTGCATTCAAGTATAACAACTGGCCTTAGCTCGTTCCAGATGGAGACCTTGTTTTAGGCTATTGACGGGGGTTTTTTAAGTGAAAACTGCACCCTTTTTGTGGGGAGTTCTTGTTTTAGCTAAGCAAAAATGTCAAAAACTATTCCATTCCATTGGGGTAAATGCCCCAACACATAGCATTAGGGGTTTGAGGGTTTTTTTTGAAGAGAAAGAGTTGCATTTTATAGTTTTAGGGTAATTCTTGTTTTGGTTGAGCAAGGATAGCTCTTTACTTCCTTTTCAAATTTGTCTAAGGTGTTTTTGATAGATAGTAGAATGGTTTTAGGTGCATTATGAGAATGCAAAATAACATTGGCTGCCTTAGTATTAGGTTGTAAAGAACCTGAAGAATGCACCTTTGTTTGGATTTAAGTGGATTTCCGCTTTGTAGTGTGTTTGCGTCTGTGAGCTGGTACCATGTGATTGTATGAAGTAGGTAATTTGTTGATTTTGTCATAGGGTCATAGGTTGAGTACTGATATGGGATTGCTTGTTCGGAGCTGGGATTATATATGAGATGTAAAATGGTATAAATTAAAGAGGATAAACCTTAGAATTACAACAAAGAGGAAAGAGATTAACTTTGATCCAGAAAGTAGTACAATGCTAAAATTACATAGAAAAGGCTTGACCTCTTCATATTAAGAGATGGGTATTTAAAGCATTCCTAAATCTTCCTCGGGTCTTCTGATACCGTACACGTGCATTATCTTGACTTTTTTTTATCACTCTGGCATGTTGATTTCGTACACGTGTCCTTGATATCTATGTCATTATGGAGCGCCTTCATCTCCGAATCAGGGTTGTTCTTGATTGGGGCCTACTCGTTATCGACACTTTCCACTCCAAGGAATGGGCACCCCATTTCATCTTTATCCTCATCGCTCATGCGACTCATGCGTGCGGGCGCAAATTACTCATGCATTACTAATACTTGCCACTCATTCCTCTTCTTGTAATATTCCTCCTGAGAGCGCAAATTATAAATCAACAGATTCTTAATGTTAGTTTCCTGAGACCTAGCATTTACCTATAACCAATGTTACCTGTGTTGAGAATGAATCAACAAATTCTCAGTGTTTCAGAGACATTGCTAAAAGATAAAACAAGAAAAAATAAATAAATTAAACTAAAGACTCTCTCGTATCTTGGTCAAGAGAAAGACCATTTATATGATACCATAAAACACATGCGATGGGAATTAGATCATCTAATTCTAGAGCCTCAAGTAGATGCCTCTTATTATCTTTTAGTTTCCAATTCATATTGGGGAGAAACTATAAGTTGTAGGAGAATAATCTCAATTTTTAGGTTATTCCTTTTATTCAAAGGGTAGAAGAAACTAACTTGGTTGATTATTTATCCATTTCAAGTTACAATTTAAATTTATTTCCATTATAAGCTTCCGCATCTCATTATTTGGTATCAAGAGATTTGGTTTGATTCTCAAGGGAAAGTGGTGGTGAAGATACTTGTTCTTGAGGTGAACACTACTAATCTCTTTATCAAGTGTTTTGGGTTGGTTATTATGTTCTTTGATAGTGTTTTCAAATTAGGTTTTTCAATCTTATATTGATTTCACTGTGGTTTACAAAAGAGAACTTATTTGGGTAGGATTCATTCAAAGGATATGTTAATGAATATTGTACATGAAGTGTTTTATAATATGTATCTAAGAATGGGAAAAATTTGTGAAGAATATTATAAGAAACTTGTAAGTATCCATAACCAAGTAAGGATTCTACCTAATGATTGTGATGATGTAAGTGAACTAGATGTATCAATTTTGGTTGGTGGATATGAGGATGAACAAATTTCCGACAAGGTGTTTGATAAAATGTCTCCACCAAAATTTGATAGTTATATGAGTCATGAGGAAAATGAAATAGTAGGTGTTCTTCCAATCAATCAAGATGGAATGAATGTGGATCAAATATTTGATTATTTTACTATCATGGACCAAGTGCTATCAAGTAAAAGTCGAGAGAAAGAAGAACATAAACAAGAACCATTGTAAGATATCGAATTGGAAGATAATATATCGAGGAGATCTCGAGAACAATTTCAAGTATGTGGACCGAAAATTACCGGAAGCAATTCTTCACTCAAGCTACAACAAAATGGGGGAATTCTCACTTATTAGTCTTGATAAAATCATTAAATGCACTTTAGTTTGAAGTAATACTACATATATATGTAGCTTCATTCAACTTGAATTCAATTTATCTTAAAGCTTTCCTGAGCTCTTCTTCTACTTTCTCCTCATTATTTAATTTTTTTCTTTTATTTTTCTCCTTGTAAACCTCTAATATATACCCTCTATCTCTTGTAATCACTAAACAATAGATATCCGATTTTCTTAAAATAGTCTCCCTCGTTTTCAATTTATTTTGTTTTCTCCCTGTACACCTCTAACTTGTATTCCCTTTCTCCTGTAATCTCTAAACAATAGATATTCGATTTGTTTCTAAGTATCAGTTATAACATAGATCGATATGACAAATGGTCTTCAACTTGTATGTTTATATTTAATTTAAAAGTAAAAATAAAAATAAGTTTGCATCAAGAATATATATATATCACTCACATTTGTATATTGGATTTATGTGTTTGGTATATGAGTCACATAACATAACTAAGTAACAAATGTGTGTTTATCACATGAGGTATTTTTGCTAGTTTAATTTCTTTTGTTGTGTGTGCATGTGTGGTTCGGAAAGGAAATCGTATATAATATGTATAATCATAATTTGGTCATGTTTAGCAGATACATATGACTAAGTTACCCCTCTGGTTTCACGATAATAAAATATTCTAGGTTTGGTCCTAGGGTGGACAATACCCAGTGAGATGATGTCATCAAAAATGTAATTATCTTTTGATAGTGGCAGAAATGCCCTTTTGGGACCTTATATATATATACTCAATTATTAAGAGAGAAGGGAATCATTTTCAGATTTGTTTTCTCTCTCCTTTGTTTTCAGAACTATTTTCTCTCTGTATTTTCTTCTTTTGTGGATGAAGACGATGATGATGAAGACGATATGGAGGAGGATGACGACGATGATGATGATGATGAAGACGACGACGATGATGAACACAATGATGAAAATAATTCTTCTTCTTCTTCTTTTTTATAAGTTTTTTGATTAAGATGATGAAGACGATAAATTAGATTTGTGATATCGATGTTAGAGCATAGATCGGTTGAACTCACCAAGTGTTGGTATGTCAAGTTTAGTTGTCATATTTTAATGTGTCAAAATCTCATCTAAAGTCTCTTAATTATATACTAGAGTCAACTTCGTTTATGTTAGACTAGAAAGTCTAGGATGTTGAGACATACAAGTACTACTCCGAAGACCTGAAGAATGTGAAGAAGAAGCGAACTACAACGACAACTGAAAAAGCGGGGGTCTAAAAACCACACCCAATATCTCGCTTAGCAATCTGTATGGACAAACTCCAATATACTTTCAAGAGAATCAACTAGACAGTTAGACTCAATCTTAAGAAAAGTATCTCAATTTCTCAATTCAATCCGCAATCAAACAAATAGGAATTTGCGAGCCTGATTGAATAAGAGAAATAACTTGGACGGTATCACAAACCAATGTCCAAGTGTCAATAAATTCGATCAACAACTCAAAGACCGGATTCGAGAACTGATTGATCTTAATGCAAAACCTGTGATATTTCTATTATATAACAAAATGTAATGCGGAAAAGAAATAACATAGACACCAGAAATTTTGTTAACGAGAAAACCGCAAATGCAGAAAAACCCTGGGACCTAGTCCAGTTTTGAACACCACACTGTATTAAGCCGCTACAGACACTAGCCTACTACCAATGAACTTCAGACTGGAATGTAATTGAACCCTAATCAATCTCACACTGATTCAAGGTACAGTCGTGCTCCTTACGCCTCTGATCCCAGCAGGATACTACGCACTTGATTCCCTTAGCTGATCTCACCCACAACCAAGAGTTGCTACGACCCAAAGTCAAATACTTGATAAACAAATCTGTCTCACACAGAAAAGTCTATTGGAATAGATAAATCTGTCTCCCACAGAAATACCTACGAGTTTTGTTCCGTCTTTTGATAAATCAAGGTGCACAGGAACCAATTGATAAACCAGACTTATATTCCCGAAGAACAGCCTAGTATTATCAATCACCTCACAATAATCTTAATCGAATGGTAGCGAAACAAGATATTGTGGAATCACAAACGATGAGACGAAGATGTTTGTGACTACTTTTTATCTTGCCTATCGGAGAATCAATCTTGAGCAAATCTTAGAGAAGATAGTACTCAATACGATAGAACAGGGCAAGATCAGAACACACAACTACAGAGAAAATAGTTGGTTCTGGCTTCACAATCCCAATGAAGTCTTCAAGTCATTAACCTACATGGTTTCGTGAAAAACCTAAGGTTAAAGGAGAATCGACTCTAGTCGCAAATAGTATCATACAAGAGGTGTGGGGATTAGGTTTCCCAGTTGCTAGAGTTCTCCTTTATATAGTTTTCAAATCAAGGTTTGCAATCTAAGTTACCTTGGTAACAAAGCATTCAATATTCACTGTTAGATGAAAACCTGATTAGACCCAAGCTAATATCTTTCAACCGTTAGATCGAACTTAGCTTGTTATACACAAATGAAATGTACCCTCATTTAGGTTTGAGTAACCGTACCTAAACGTGTACACTATGTTGGCTCAATATTAGTTAACCGAGGTAAGCTATATGAACACTCTCATATCAACCTTATTCATCTTAACCATAACTCACTACAGGAAAAATATACATCTACAACTGGGGTTTTACAACTCTTTGCTAAACATCGTAGAAAGTCTTATGTTTTACAACTGGTTTCAAAGGAAGAGTTGTCGTATATCATCACTACCAACTCTTAGGACCAAGGGGTTGCGCTAAGAAAACAAATGACAACTCCTTAAGTAAAAGAGTTGTGACGACATTTAGCTATAATAACTCTGTTCCATAAAGGTAGTGACTAAGCCTATCACAATTTTCACAAGAGTTGTTGAAGAACACCAAAATATGATGATGAAAAATATTGTTAGAGGGGAGATTCGAACATGAACCTACTATGGGTTAGTCTAGCTCATCAACCATTGTTACAGTTTACAAGTTTTGGTTTTTTTTTTTTTTGTTTTAATAAAAACGTATAACAACATTTATAAGAGTTGTTGAAATAAAAATATAATGTTCTAAAATAATGAGGTTGGGTGGATTTGATCCTCAGCCTCCTGCATGCAAGTCTACACCACTAACCATACCTACACTATCACAAATTCTGTCAAATTTGTGGTTCTTTAATATACCAACTTTATGACAACCCTTTATAAGAGTTGTAAAACAAAATATAATGTTAAAAAATAATACTCAGATGACTGAGCCGCAAACAGCGCGAAGCCTTCTCTGTAAACAATCACATACATTCTACAATGACAATTCATATCATTTCATAACAACCATAACAACTGACATGTCCCTTTTTCTCTCCTCCTTTATCCGGGCTTGAGACTGACAATAAAATAATATATCATTTACATTGGCGGAGTTAAAAAGTATGTGGGTGTTTACTCAGAACAAACAAATGGAGCTGTTAACTGTCTTTTTTCAAGAACAATACTAGTATTATTAGTATAGGAAATACAACAAGAGCGACAATGACAGTAAAAATTCAATACACTATACTGACTTAATTTGTGAACTTCTTTTTCTTCTTCTTTTTGTTCTTCTTCTTTGTCGGAACCACTATGATATATTCACCGTCTTCTCTTAAGTAACTCTCGCTCTCGTCACCCATTTGTAAACCAAAAGTTGAAGTATCCATTGATTAGCAATTTGTGTCATGCTTTTCATTGTATTCCTCTAATTCATGGAAACCCCTAGGTGGTGGTTTCACCATCACATACCAGTTAGATGTATTTGACTCTCGAGAATAGAAAACTTGTCGCGCTTGTGTTGCTAAAATGAATGGATCATTACAGTATTGGTTCTTATGCTACTTTAAATTGACTAATGTAAAGCCATCTTCTACCTTTACACAAAAATTGGTGCGAGTCCAATCACATTTGAATATTGGAATTTGAAACATATTGTAGTCCAACAATAGAATTTCTTCTAAAACACCGTAGAACCCACTAGTTTCTGACCGTCCTGCAACTAAGGTTGTTGATTCAATTGAAACTCCACTTTTTTGTGTGACTCTCCTAACATCCTTCGTAATAAACCTAGACCCATTGATTAGCAAGCCTTTATATGATATGCAGTTTTCTAACGGCCCATATGACAACCATTCTATCGTGTTTGATACTGACATGCCTTGTTCAATTTGCATCTTAACCTACAAATGTATACTCTCAGGACATAAGAATATAACTAAATTTGCTATCTGAGCATGAGAAGTCAGATTTATAGTGATGATGTGCTTAACATGGATTGTTCTAAGTGACAGAATGAAACAGAATCACACGTATTTGTGTTTTTTGTAGTAGTTTTCTATAGCAGCAAAATGTCCAAGTGTTTAAACTATACTAAGCTGCATAATCTGACTAAGAGTGGACTAAACGTACCTTTTATTGGAACCAATCTCCAAATGTGTCAGACTGTATGGAATTGGTCTTCATTGGTAATTGCCCTCCCAGCATAAGATTTTAACTCGTCCATATGCATTCTAAGACAAAAGTAAAATTAAAAAATGAAGTATTAACTGACATACCATTTTTAATGAACATGAATGTAATACTTACGTCATATATGGGTCAATTTCGGGTGTGTTAAAAAAAAGCACATATCTGTGAGCTATCTTTAACTTCTCACTATCCATACACACTTGGACACCTTTAGAAAGAGGACGTGCTGCCGGTGTGGAACCATCCTGAATGTTTTCGTTACGCCTTTGCTTTACTCCTGTTTCAGCTTCTTGGGCCTTATGAATATCAAAATACCTAACACACTCCATTCCAAGATAACACTCGGCTATACAAGCTTCAGGTTGTGCACAATTCTTTACATATTCTTTGAATGTCTTCATATACCTAGGAAAGTCGCGTATGCAACAGTTACCAGTTAATTAAATATTAGTATCTCTAAGCTACAAAGGGCATAACTTTCTACATGAAACCAAAAAAACAGAAGTAATATAAATTAAATTGGCATACCTATCAAATGGATACATCCAACGATATTGTACAGGTCCACATAATCGCACTTCTCGAGCTAAGTGAATTGTCAAGTGCACCATGACATCAAAAAATGACGGAGGGAAGTACCTCTCCAACATACACAAAGTCTCAGCAACTTCTACTTCAAGTTCTATTAATCTCTGTAGATCAACTGCCCTTTGGCATATTTCGTGAAAATAAGAACATAACCTGAAAATCGCCTCCCTTGGCCCTACAGGTAAAAGTCCTTGCAAAGCAATGGGTAATATTTGTTGCATAAGAACATGGTAATCATGAGCCTTAAGAACACCTAAGCAACCATCTTTCGAGAAATGTTTTCTAAGATCAGAACTATACCCATATGGAACCTTCAAATTTCTCATCCTATTATAAAATATAGCCGTTTCCTTGTCGTTTAAGTAGTATGGTGCTGGTGGAAGGATCATTTTGCCATTTATCTCTTTTGGATGCAATTCTGGTCTTATTCCCATACTCTTCAGATCATTACGGGATTTTAGACCGTCTTTTGTTTTCGACTTTATATTCAATATAGTACCAATGATACTCTCGCAAACATTTTTTTCTGTATGCATAACATCAATATTGTGCCGTAGTAATAAATCCTAGGAAGATGGAAAAAACCTAACATTAGTAACTCTATAAAGAAATAAAAGATCAGACATTTAATCAATGTGAAAGTTCTAATGTCATGCTGTTGAATCTTAGGCAGAAATCGAGATATACTACCAGGAAATAATATAGAGATGGAAGAACAAGTTTCAGTGGACATATCAATCTGTTTGAGCACCAACAACAAGTAAATATGCTACCAATATCTCAGGTTTTTTTGAGTTGTAGTAAGGCTGCAGCTCCGACTTGTTAAGCAAACAAAATGATTTCAGGTGAACACTTGTGAACTTAAAAAAATGAACCACTTATACCAACCAGGCAAACATAACTTCAAAGTTGAGACATAAACAAGTAAATTTGAAGTTAAGCAAACTATTACCAAGTAAATTTGAATTTATAGAACTGACCTTCCAATAAGGCAAGTCGAAGAATAGTGACCGTTTGTTAAACACCCGAAGCTCAGTTTCATCATCAGGTGCACCAGAACTAGCCGCATCAGTAACAACAGCCCTTTTCCGCTTCCCACACTTAGAATTACCCACATTAGCGCCTGTTGCCACACCACTCTACCCCTTACTCTTTTTATTCTTCTTCTTTTCCTCTTTCTTTTTCCTTATCTCCTCCTCGTTCTTCTCCGCTTTCCCAAAGTCATTCACAATACTACTCTGACATTCAAGTTCTGCAACACCATACATAACAGGTGGCTTTTCCTTTTTCTCAACCTCTGCATTAAACCAGTATTTTTTCTACCGAAGAGGATGATTATGACGAAGAAATCTCCTATGATTCAAGTAAACAGTTTTACGACTAAATGGCAACCAATTTGAAAGTGTATTTTCACCGCAAAGAGGGCAAGATGCCTTCCCTTTATACGTACATCCAGATAGATTACCATATGCAGGGAAATCGTTTATTGTCCACATTAATAATTCCTTCAAGTTAAATTCTGTTTTAGTAAACGAATCATATACCTGCATGCCGTTCTCCCACAACTCAATTAGATCATCAATCAAGGGATGCAAGTATACATCGATGTCCTTACCCGGTTGTTTTTTTCCTGGAATCATCATGCTCAGAATTATGTTTTCTCCTTGCATACACGACTGAGGGGGAAAATTATAAACCACGAGCATCACTGGCCAACAACTGTGGGTTGGGGAAAGATCGCCAAATGGATTAAATCCATCAGCAGCAAGCCCAAGACGCAAATTACGCGGATCTGAAGCAAATTCGGGGAACTTTCTATCTATGTGCTTCCAAGCCAAAGAATCTGCTGGATGACGCATCTTCCCATCTTTACTTCTGCTCGTCGTGTGCCATATCAACTGCTTAACCAGCTCTGCTGATTGAAACAATCTCCTCAACCTCGGCACAATGGGGAAGTACCTAAGCACCTTCACCGGTATCTTCTTTTGCGGATTGTCTATCATGTCAGCATCGTCCATGTTAGATGTGTCTTCCTTCCACCTAAAATAATGACATTTAGGACACTCATCTGCATCTTTCAACTCTTTTCTAAACAAACAACAATCATTAACACAAGCATGTATTTTCTAGTAAGTCAATTGAAAAGATTTTAGCAACTTCTTCACTTCATATGTTGAGCAAGGAAGACAATGACCTGGCGGCAACAAGGAACCATTGTCTCGAGAAGTTCGTCAAAAGATTTCCTAGATAAACCATTTACTGTCTTGTTCCTATACAATTCAACAGTGATAGATAACTTTGTGTGTGTTTTACAATTAGGATATCACGGTGTGTCTGCCTCTTCCACCTGGTTTTCCAACCCCTCGTCTTGCATAGTTTCATGTCCCTGATCGATATGTGCATCAGCTTCAACATCAACATCTACATACATCTGATATGAACCCCCTGTTGCTCCCTCTTGGTGTACATCATTAGAAGTGTGTAACGTCTCCCCTTGAAAAACCCACTTAGTGTATGTAGGATCCATACCTCGTTTCAGCAAGTGAAGATACACTTTTTCCGGGGGAAGTGGCAAAGCGAGGTTCTTACAATCAACACAAGGACAACTGAACTCAGAAGGATTTCCAAGTTTCTGACAAACAGTATCTATGAAATTGTGCAAGGCCTCCTGATATGGAAGATCACCCCTACATGAAAGAACGACGAAATAATTAAGCACGGTAATAACGTAATACAAGAGGGAAAACCAATGTAAAGAATGTAATATTCTACAGTGAGCAACATATTAACCTTGGCCAATGAACCCAATCTTTATTCATCATTTGGAATGACTTGAACTTGCAAATCTGTTCAGTTCTTCCAGTTAAAAAAGGCTTGAATATCCCTTCTCAACCAACACTGGAGCCACTTCTTTGGTTGGAATGTTGAATTTATTAAAGATTAATGGAACCTGGCGCAATCAAAATATGATAACCAGCATAAGTAAAGAACATTAGATTAGCAAATCATAAGCTGTAACTTAAAAAAATTCCTTTTTTTTTTAACTTACAAACTTGGAGTTACACATTGTAAGATATTTACATATACAAAATGGGGGATTGAGAATACATATTCCAGATATGCATATTTAGCTAGTATAGCAGCCATCTTGATAATTTTTTATGTACATAGATACATTCCTAGTGATCAAAAGCCTGGAGAAGATATTTACAGTCCAAAATAATGCTTCAGTTGCTCCATAAGACCTTATTTATAGCAGTAGTTACTGACCGATTAAGAGCTTCCAGCAACTCTATGGCATATGCATATATATTCAGTGTTCAAGACTGGGATGGTGAAGGATATCAATAACTGCGACAGGCAATTGGTTTAGTCACTTCGACTTTGTCAAATAACTGCGATGGAGACCCAGAATAAGATATCAATAACGAAAAGAATCAATACTAATATTACCAAGTTCAGTGAAACAGAAACAGCTCTCACCTGATTAAGACAGTACATGACCTTATTGTAATCTTGCGACCTGAATATCTATCAAAACACAATAGACAAGCAAGCAATCAATACTTGACTGCATTTATCACATTAAGTGGAAAATAATACAAACTGTGGATAGTAAATACATAGCAAATCACAAAAGTAAGGCAAGACTGATACAAGTGTGTGCCTACTATGTTGAACTCATTTTTTATTCTGAAAATTTTCAGCAATTGTGAGATGATGGGTAAAACAACACTAGTACTTTCATAGGATTTTAAATGGCTGCAGGTGTAATCTATTTCAAATGCACAGTTTCATCTACTTCGCCAGATCTGCCAAAGAATGATATCTGCCCTACGATAGTTAATCTCCGTAACTTAAAAAATTTCTGAACCAAAATCTAACAGGGTAATGCACTAACTTATGAAGTTCCCAGTATGAATGTGTAAGTGAGTTATGAACTAGTGTAGATGGGAGCAGTAAGTCATGTACTATGCGCACTAACTTATGAAGTGCAGAAAAACATGACAGAGTACTATGCGCACTATCAACCAAACTAGCAATGTCGAGGCTCCACAGGTTCATAATCATTTGAAAAATATGAATTCCGAGTTTAAATGGTCGGTCAAAAGTGCACGCAAAATAGGTCACAGAACTGCGAACCTACAACAAACTAACATGGAGTAAATTAAAGCAAAATGCAGGACATTAATATTCCGAGATATTCAAAATCCTAAACTATACTAGTATCATAATTTGAGTCCTTCTAGGTTCCAACTATAAAGCACAATGACAAACTTCTCACCCCAAGAACTTCTCCAATCAAAAGAACAACAACCAGTCTTCAACGCTTCTTGGAGATACCAACGGTCTTATCTCTGTGACCAGTAGTCTTGGTGTGCTGTCCACGGACTCTGAGACCCCAGTAATGCCTCAAATCATGATGGTTCCTATAGGACAGACAAAAGAGGTAAGAAAATCAGATAAAGAAAACAATTCAGTATTTGAGGTTTTTATACATTATTAATTTGCATAACTCATTTTTTAAACTCAACAAGAAATACTACCACAGGGATATATCCAGAAATTACTATATGGATAAGTTATGTATCTTAAACTCATGATAAAGAAAACATAGAGACAATATCACAGTGAACATAGAGACAACAGTGTGCAAATCATAGCAAACACTGCAATTCAGCTCAACTTAACCTATAATGCCCAAGCACTGTGATTAATCTCAACTTAACCCATTCTGCGCAAACACAGACTCAAATGGCTTCTAAGTTATGGCACCAAATGATATGAGAAACCTAAATAAATTTGTAACGCATTTCTACAAACTAAAGAACATATCATATCTGATGAACACCAATCCCATATTCTTTTGACTTTGGACCAAAATCTAATCCTCATGTACATTCTGATTTCTACTACTACCATCTACTTGGAAAACAAAGAAACAATCTACTTTCAAAAAAAAAAAAACTACCCAAAAAGAAAAACACTAAGATGTATATATATGAAGATAAGATGTATATATATGAAGATCAGAACAGCATCACATTGTACAAGGCATCTTTAACAATTTCAGCTCACATCATTTAATGCAAACCACCTCAATTTAATGCAACTAAAGTTCAAAAAACCAGAATTTAATGCAAAAATCTCAAAAAAAATCCAATCATTTGCCGCACTTGAATTGAATTCAACTGAATTTAATAGAACAATTACACCTCAATTTAATGCAACTGAAGTTTAAAAATAAAGAAATTAATACAAAAATCTCAAAAAACTTTCAAAAAAATTCCAATCATTTGCCGCACCTGAATTGAATGCAACTGAATTAAATGTAACTACACCTAAATTTAATGCAAGTGAAGTTCAAAATCCCAGAATTTAATGCATCCGAAGAAAAAAACCAATCTTTGAGAAACCCTATTCAAAAATCAAATAATAAAATAAAATTAGACCCTAAAATCAAATCTGGGTTACAAATCGATCTGGGTAACAGACCTTTGAGAAATTGGTGGAGGTGGTAAGTCTTCAACTTTGTGTAAGATTACTTGTTGGTGATGATGAAGTTGGTGAAGAAATCTCCTGAGATGATGAAGTTGAGATCGATGTAGTTGAAGACGAGGAAGTTGCCACTGGTTTGAGTGATGGTGGTGATTTCAGTGTAGCCAAGGAGGGGGAGATGAAGTTGCAGCTCGAAGATCTTTGAAGGAGAAAAAAAAAGTCTGAAATGGATAAGGAAGGAATGGATGAAAATCGATAAGGAAGGAATGGATGTAAGGGAAAAAAATAGAATGAACGGTTGTAGATGAAAATGGATGGTTATGATGTTAAGGGAAAAAAAAAAAAAATTTCACAAAATAAATAAATAATGGACGGATGTAGATGGAAATGGATGGTTATGATGAAATTTTTCTACGACCCCCTTCCACAACTCTTAAGAAAGATCGTCGTAGGGATACCACAAAATTTTCTCACTTCATCAAAAGATTTCTCAATTCTGCTAAAGTATAGTTATGCAAAATTTAACCCTGCGTTTTATTTTCCCTCTCTTTGTTGGATTACTCAAATCAGAACAAAGATTACGTATTATTCCTAAAATACCCCTAAGCTTCTCTTATACGCTAATTCTTTCCCAGCTGTCACTTCTTCCCGTACGATTGGACACCAATTTAGATAGAACCTTTCAGAAGCAGTTCACTGTATGTTATACGTTAGCACGCACATCCGTTTTCTTGGTCTAATCCAACTCTGCACATGTAACACGTGGCATTACATGTTTGAAGTTTAAAAATGGTTGCATGTTTGAAATTTCAAAATTTCGAAGTTGACGAAAATGGGTCCGTTTAAGGTTCGGAGAATATTCCAAAGGAATCTTTCCTGTATATGGTTGGATTCATCGTTCTTACGAAGTTTCCGACTTATACTAGTCCACTTACCGCCAGGTTTCGATCTCGGAGCCAGGTTCATGCCTCAAAGTTGACGAAAAGAAGTCTGTTTAAGATATACAGGGAATATTCAAAAGGAATCTTTCCTGTATATGTTGTTGGATTCATCGTTCTTATGAAGTTTCCGACTTGTAGTAGTCCACTTACCGCCAGGTTCCGATCTAGGAGCCAGGTTCATGCCTCGAAGTTGACGAAAAGAAGTCTGTTTAAGATATATAGGGAATATTCCAAAGGAATCTTTCCTGTATATATGGTTGGATTCATCGTTCTTACGAAGTTTCCGACTTGTACTAGTCCACTTACCACCAGGTTTCGATCTCGGAGCCAGGTTCATGCCTCGAAGTTGACGAAAAGAAGTCTGTTTAAGATATACATGGAATATTCCAAAGGAATCTTTCCTGTATATATGGCTGGATTCATTGTTCTTACAAAGTTTCCGACTTGTACTAGTCCACTTACCGCCAGGTTTCGATCTCGGAGCAAGGTTCATGCCTCGAAGTTAACGAAAAGAAGTCTGTTTAAGATATATAGGGAATATTCCAAAGGAATCTTTCCTGTATATATGGTTGGATTCATCGTTCTTACGAAGTTTCCGACTTGTAGTAGTCCACTTACCGCCAGGTTTCGAGCTCGGAGCTATGTTATGTCTCAAAGTTGCCAAAACCGGACATGTTTAAGGTTTGGAGGAATATTCCAATGGAATCTTACTTATGGATAGACGGATTCATCGTTCTTACGAAGTCTCCGACTTAGAGTAGTCCACTCACCGCTAGGTTTCGAGCTCGGAGCTATGTTATGTCTCCAAGTTGCCAAAACCGGACATGTTTAAGGTTTTGAGGAATATTCCAATGGCATCTTACTTATGGATAGACGGATTCATCGTTCTTATGAAGTCTTAGACTTATAGTAGTCCACTTCCCGCTAAGTTTCGAGTTCGGAGCCAGGTTATATCTATGTTACTCAGAGTGTTACCACCAATTTTTTTTTTGTAATTTTCTCTAATCCAACGTACCAAAGTTAGGGGATGCAAATCATGCGGATCACTACTAAATCTAATGGTGGGAAGCCTGTTTGGTTTTGTTAAAAATTGTGTTTCTTTGTCAATCCATATGCTTTTGTTTAGACCAATCAGAAAATTGTGCTTTTCCCTCCCCAAAAGCCCGCCCGAATTTTGCCACGTGTCTACCCAAGGAATTTTCAGATAATATTTCTTTTTGGACCACCGCAACGTGTCCTCTCCCCAATTAATTCCCCCCAAATTTTTCAGACAACGCGCCCAAATTTCACAAACACCAAAATCATTGTCTTCACCAAAAAGAAAAACTCTCTCCACAAATAGAAAAGAAAACTCTCTCACCATGTCTGCAACTCTCAGAGCTCTGTAAATTTGAAGCTCTAATCTCTTAATCTCTCAAAAAATAACCCATCATCAGAAAACCCTAACAAATTTTCAAACTCTTCAAAAAACCCTAAAAATCTATTCAGAAAAGGATTATCTCTCAAACTCAATCAGATCTCACCAGAAATTCACCTCACAGATCTCACCAAGGGGTAAAAATCTCTCATACTCTCAAATCTTAAGAGTAAAAATCTCTTTATGTTCCAGTTTTCTGTTTTAGAGATTGTATAATTTTGGGTTTTTTTTTTTTTTTTTTTTTTTTTTTACTTCTCAGAAATGTTTAGATCTTAACATGCAACTTAGGTTTTGTTGTTTCTATGATGAAATTGAAATTGGGTCCTGTTTAATTTTGGGGATTTTTGATTTTAGGTCTTTAATTTTTGTCTTTGATTTTTATGATGATTTTCATCATAATTTTGGTTTTTTGATGATTGTCTCTGTAGTTCATGTTCTAGTATTTTAGGTCTTTGTTCTGTGTTATACTTGATTTAAATTAAATTGGGTCATGTTTAATATGTTCTGTATAACTTTTTTTGAAGGTTAATATGTTGTTTATAGCTTCTTTAACATGATACGTAGCTATTAAGTTGAGTTTTAGATTATTTCAGTTAATCTAGCTTGATAGGTGTACTTTTCTCTCTCTCTTTAGGTGTATGATTTGTGTGTTCTAGCTCATTTCAGTTGAATTGCCTTATGTGCCATTGTGAGTATATTTGTGCCAAAGCATGAAGTTTGATCAGCTATTCCTATTTTTTAGCCACTGTGAGGCAGGCCTTGTGTTTGGAGATGCAGGCATTAGACCCTGTATTTCCTCCTTTGAGAATACATTTTGTGAAAATTGTAAACATTACAAGTCTTACTTTTGAGAGATTTTCATTTTCTTTTATCTTTTTAGTGCATTTGCATGCAGCAACATGGTTGGGTATCTGCATTTGAGTCCCTTTTTTTTCCTACTGTGTTTGTGTGGTGAGTAATTTAGAATTTGTAAGAATTTAGAATTTGTAAGAATTTAGAATTCTCTTTGATTTTCCTTGTGTTGCGAAAAGGGATTTTTTTTTCCCTTTCTCTTTGGTTAATGATAATCATCCTGTCTAGCAAGGCATAACTGCAAGATGTTTTTGAATTCTGTTTGCCTTTAATAGTACTCATTTGTGTTAGCTTTTGAGGCATATTGATAATTGAGTTATGTTTTTGCAAGGCATAACTGCAATAATGAAGACTAGCAAGGAAACAGTAAAGAAGAAGCTGGTCAGGGAGTTGGCGATAAAGGTAAAGACTTTTCATCTCAATTTCAGTGTAAAAAAATTTCTTCACCTTCTCATTTTAACTAAGCTATGCATTGTTGTTGCAGATGAAAAACAAACAGAAGACTCAACAGTCCCCAACTGATATCTCCATCTGAAAGTGCTCCGCCACTCACTTCAAAGTTGCAATCCCCGACAAAAACCAAGTCCGCAACACCATCTCTTTCACCTGAAAGTAGGCGATCATCACCAAGGAACAAGAAGTCAATTGATAAAGCATCTCCATCTGAAAGTGCTCCACTCACTTCAAAGTTGCAGACTAGCAAGGATACATTAAAGATGAATGTCATCAAGAATTTTGCGAAAAAGGTAATGATCTTTTCATCTCAATTTCAGTGTAACAAACTACTTTACCTTCTCATTTTAACTAAGCTATAGTTTTTGCAGATGAAAAACAAGCAGAACACTCAACAGTCCCCAACTGATAAAACATCTCCATCTGAAAGTGCTTCACTCACTTCAAAGTTGCAATCCCCGCCAAAAACCAAGTCCGCAGAACCATCTCTTTCACCTGAAAGTAGGCGATCATCACCAAGGAACAAGAAGTTAGCAGAAGATAATGCTGAACCATCTCCAAATACAACGCAATTAAGGCGAACACCAAGGAATAGGAAGGTAACAGAACCAAGTGCTGCTGTTTCTCCAACTAAATGTGCAACAACTCCAAAGCGTCGTCGACAACCGGAAAGTGCTAAACTGTCGTCACCAACTACAAAGACACAAGCTACTAGGAAGAACAATGTGCAATCTGAAAGTTATCGACATTCACAGTCAACAACTACAAAGTCCCAATCTAAAAGCTCTAAAGGAGAAACTGAAAATTCTGGAGTGGGGCGAAAGAATGTAAAGCAGAAACTTGACACAAGCAGCACAGGCCCATGTCTGAATGTTCAACTTAGGGATCGAAACGACACTCTCGCAGATTTGCAAGATGAAGAAAAAGAGGAAGAGGAAGAGGAAAATCTACGTACCCGTAAAGCCGTGGAAGAGGATAACTCTAATCATGTGGAGCCTGATGTGGAAGAAGAGAATGATAATGATAATGATGATGAGCCTGAATTGGAGAATGGCAATAGTTCTGGTAATGAGGAAGGTGAAGAAGGAAAAGAAGAGAAGAAAAGAAAGTATGTTCCACGTGGCCCAACCCAGATGCACGCATTGAAGTTAGATTCTGTTGATCCGAAGAGAACAGTTCCCTTCAACACTAATGAACAGCCGATTGGTGATCCATCTGTGCAACTGGCCAGTGTGCTAGGGATGTTTGTTCAGAAACTTCCGTTAACTTTCAGGGATTGGAGACTTGTCCCTCATCAAGCCAAATAGAACATATGGAAGATAGTCACGGTATGGTAACTCATAACTCTAATCGTTAGTCAACAACTATTTAATTCATAGCGTATTCTAATTCAAATTATTTACTTTTATTTGTAGAACCGATTTATTGTGCCTGAGTATTACAAAGACTAATATTTCAGCAAAATGGGAACTTATCTTAGAGAAGCTAGTTCAAGGAAAGATGGTTTGGTACTCGACGCTTTGGATCGTCTCAAAAGGGAAGCAAGAGAGAAACGGATGGACAAGCTAATGCCCAAGACCATGACTGTTAGGGAGTGGGAAGATTTTGTGAAACATGTAAACTCTGCTGAATTCAGAGTAAGTGTTTCTATTATGATGAATGACTATATATTTGTATTAAAAACTTTGAAGTCTGTCGAATAATTTCTCTATTTCTCTTTTCAGGTCAAAAGACTAAAAATGCAAGAAGTTCATTCAAAACACACCACCCCACATACCATAAGTCGAAAAGGTTACGCACGATTGGTGATGGACTTAGTGTGTTCTACTAAACTTCTGTAGTGTTGTGTACAACATGTATTACTTCATCTCCGGCTTTGATCCATGTTATTATGATGTCTTTTCTTGGTAAACCAATAAGCTTTATAGTAAATGTTTATGCCGTATATACGAGTAGTTATCAAGTAATTTTGGTCATGCTAGTGGCTTATTCATGAAGTATCATAAAGTTCTCTACAAGGTTATATCTTAGAAATATTCTGAGTTTCTTCTTAGCATGTATCATGATTTTTATACCATGTTGTTATGCTATTCTTAATGATTGTCATGTATTGATACATTTATTTGGCAGCAAAAAGAACTAAACACAACCAATGAGATTGATAGAGCAAATTTATGGAAAGATGGTCATAAACAACGCAGAGGAAAGAATCCATATCCTGGTGTTATAGAAGCTTTTGTAAGAAATCCTCTCCTCTTCCTTTATGTGGTTTATATGTGTGCTTGAAAAATGCGAAAATATCTGATGTTTTACACACTTATACAGGAAAAACTTGAAAGCTCAAGCAGAGCATGGTGCTGATTGTGGATCATCCGTGACAGATGATATTCTTGCAAAGGCCTTTGGCGAGGATAAGAAAACTAAAGGGAGACTTAAGGGAATTAGTTTTGGAGCGACACATAGAAAGATTGTTGCCCAGTACCACTATAAGATGATGATTAGAGAGTGTCAGGAATCCTGTAGAGCGATGAATGATCGACTTGTATAGTTAGAGGTGAGAATTTAACTTGTAGTCTATTAGGTCTTCTTTTCTTGATGAATTCAAACTTGATTATGCCACTCATACTGCCGATCTGGTATTAATATAGGGAAGGAGCTCAAAATGTGTCTGCAATGGAGTCTCACCTTCTCGTAGGTCAAGTCCAAAAGCCAGCAACAACCAGGAGGCTAGCACTAGCAGGATTGTTCGCTGCAATGAAAGAGACTCAACTCATGCCACTCCAAGTCCTGTCAGGAGACCAAATGAGGTCCAAGTGCCACAGAGATTCCAAGCTTGCAAGCTATTAAGCTGGTACAAGGAGGGCGAGGTGGTTGCGGAGGCTGAAATTGGTGAAACAGATCCAAGTAAGGAGATACATGGAATGCCAATAGGTCTTGGAGCCTACACTATATGTGTGAAGATTACTTATGTGGAGGATGCTCATGTCTACAGGCCGACTTCAGAAGTCAAATATGTTGGTGAAGCTGTTTCAAATTTTATCACATGGCCCAAGGATCGAATATCCTACCAGTAGACTTCTTAATCTTCTTTGATCTTTTTGGAGACTTAAATTTTCGTAACAAACATCATCACTGCCACTTTTTTGTATGTTTTGTGTATATTACATTTGTATGTGAATGCTGTTACACTGGGTTTGGTTTAATTTGAATGAATCTTTCAGCTTCAGAGCCAGTTTATGTTTCAGTTTAATCCAGTTTTTTGTTCACATTTCACAACATAAACAAAGTGCCAATAGTGAAACATAAGGTCTTATTCACAAATTATAGACAGTTGTGTTAGAGATTTCCACTACACAACCCAGATATTGTGATACAAAGTCTTATTAATAAAACTGGTGTTCTACAATTCTAGTAATTATGTGTTAAAAATTTCTACTACATACAGCTTTGGTTGTCATAGTCATATTCACAATACTAATAAGAGTTGTGATAAAAATTGATCGACACATAATATAGTTGTTCAAGATAGTTCTACAATACCAACAAGTGTACTGACTGTAATATTCCCAATACCCAAGTAGTGTTGTGTTAAACATTTCTACTACACAAGGAAGTGATTGTAATAGCAAATCTTGCAGCATAAGTAGGAGTTGTTCAGAAAAGATCTATAACTCTAGAAGGTGTAGTGACAGTATTATTCACAATACTAATAGATGTTGTCTTCCACTTTTCAACTACACAAACCAGATATTTTAAAAGCAAATCTTACAGCATAAGTAGGAGTTGTTCAGAAAAGATCTACAACTCTAGAAGGTGTAGTGACAGTATTAATCACAATACTAATAGATGTTGTCTTCCACTTTTTAACTACACAAATCAGATATTATGAAATAGTATCTTTACAACATAACTATAAGTTGCCCAAGATAGTTCGACAGCTAATACAAGTGTCGTGCAAATCTTATCAATAATATTAATATGTGTTGATACATACATTTCCACGATACACAACCTATATTTTTCAAGGTAGTTCTACAACACAAGCAAGAATTGTGTTAGGCTTTCAAAAAAAAATCGAAAGAGAATCACAACTTTTGCAATATATTGTCGAAACAGGAATCACATCACCCTTTACAACTCATAGACAAACAATGTAGAAAAGCTTGGACTTTCTACAACCCCCCCTTCCACAATGTATGAAATGGAGTTGTCATAGGGGTACTACAACTCTAACCCGGAGATGTCAATGTTGATTTTCCCCGTAGTGACTAGTTCAAATGACTCAAATGAAACTAGTTAAAGAGTTGTTCAATTGCTATATTCTCATAGAAGTATACAAGAACACAATTAAAGCAAAATCGGTTTGATTCACTCGAATCAAGTCATGAACATTACAACCACCGTTTGAAAAGAATGCATTCCTTAATATATAAATGTATTAGTTCATGAACAAACCAATTTTAGAACTTTAACCACTCAAGCATGCAAACGGGTAGGCATACTTAAGTACCAGGTCTAAGTTTGGGTTTTGCCAGTATGCAAACGGGTACGCATACTTCCAAACACAGTAGAAATTTCCTGACCCAAACGCTTCGCCAGTACGCGTACGGGTATGTGTACTTAGGTATCCGGAATTCCACAACTACAAGTACGCATACTATAGTTCCGGTCATGGATCACATACATGCAAGAATGCATACTATGTTCATAATCCAATGATGGTTAAGTATTCTAAACTCTATTTCAATCATTGAAACTTTCTTAGAGGATGAGAATAGCCGTTTTCACACACTATTAGCATCAAAGCAATTTTCAAGTTATTGAAATAATCATAACGAAACATTCCAAGTCTACATCAAATGATTGTATCACACAAACCATGTAAGATGTTACTTGGCGATTTTCACATGATCATCTTTTGAATTTTGTCAAGAATATAAGATGAACTTGGTTGAAACGAAAGCTTACAAACACATATTTCGAGAAATATGTAAGCGAGTTAAACTCAGCTCGAATGTGCATAATCGACAACTATATAGTAATACGACTTTTGTCTCAATATAGGAGATATAGTAGAAATAGACTTTCCAAGTGATAAATGAGTTTTAGTCTCCACATACCTTTTGTTGATGAAGTTCCACAAGCTCTCCTTAGTAGTTCTTCGTCTTCAATTGATGAACGCCGTGAAGTCTAATGCTCAACTACATAATCTATCCTAGTCCGAGACATCAATATAAGTAGACTAGAAATCAAGACTTATAGTTTTGATCACTAACATTGAAAAACAAGCTTGAGATAGCAACGCTTGCAAGTTCGATCGAGCAGTGCTCTAACAACAACATCATCCTTCCTCTTGAGGTTAGTAATATTTACTTGAACTGTTTCATTCCTAACGTATCTTTCAAGTCGTGCTATATTGAAAGCATAACTGTGAAGCTATATATACTGTACATATTGTATAATACTCTAGTGATGTGACATGGTCATATTTATATGATCATAGTATTAGGGTATTAGACTACGACGTATAACGCTTAACTTTTGAACTTCGTAAATATGACATCGACATAATCTTGTATATACTGTTATGATCATGTGAATGGGTTATGGTGAAGATTTCATCCTAGGGAACAATGTTTTACATTTGTTTAAAGGAAGTACATTGATGAACTAGTTTTATGAATCAAAAGGGAAATTATTAGGCTTATTGGTACGGCTATTCATTGCAAATCTTTGGATTACCAATATGTGTTTGATGGTAGAACCGATCGTAACTTTGTTATGTATCTTGGTATAACTAATCACAATGCCTGATTTATGATTTGGTATGACTAGTTTTTATTAATTGGTGTAACCGATCCTAAGTAATCACCATGAGATGGTATGATCGATATTTGTAATTGGTGTGACCGATCCTAGTAATTGGTGTGACCGATCACAGGGTGTTGTGTAATCGATCCTTGTAATTGGTAACCGGTCCTGGTAATTGGTGTAACCGATCCTGGTAACTGGTGTGACCAATCACAAGCAATACCATGAGTATATATATGGTAACCGGTCCTGGTAACTGATGTAACCGATCCTGGTAACTGATGTAACCGATCCTGGTAACTTGTGTGACAGATCACAAGTATTTCCATATTGTGGTATAACCGATCCTAGTGATTGGTAGAACCGATTGAACCCATGTATGTGATTTGATATTTGATCAATCACATAGTTATCTTGGAATACAGGTGAACCAATTCTAAACTTGTTTGGAAGTGTGGTATAACCTATCCAAGAATGTAAATCCATGTAAATATGAATAAGGATTTACAGTGAAAAAGATGTCAACATACTTTGAACACGTACAATAACTCTTATCATTTATTGTTCAAAGATATTCCTTAGTAATCCAAGGAGATCTTGTGCCGAAATAAATTGAGAATCTTTTAATTAAGGTGTTTGGTTTTATATGCTTTAATTATTAGCAATTAAATGCATATCTCTAGAGAATAAAAATTAGTAATGTGCATTTACTAATTGGAGATTTTCTATTGAGAGATTTTAGATATATTGGACAAGCATTTATAGGAATTAGGAAAACCGAATTTTGCTACTCATTGCATATCTTGAGAATATTTTCGGTTTTGGAAATTCCTTGTTGTCCAAACATCCTTGGTTTATAAATACCTAAGTTTGCATTTCTAGCAAACTATCCTAAGAGCCAGGAAAACTTCATTCTTTGTTATTTCTGGTGGATTCGTCTATTCGGAGAGCAACGTATCCTAATTAGGTGAAATCTCTTACGACCGCTCGTTTAAATACTTCTGTAGGATCAAGAAGCTCCACGAGTACCATCGGTGGGAAACTAAATAATTGCATTTTTATTAGTTTTCGATTGATTTGATTGACTAACGGTTTTTGAACTCTTCGGATATAAGATTCACTCATACTAGATCGAAGTATCGACGGGATCTTTAGAACTGTTTTTAGATCTAAAGACATCTTGTGATAATCCATTGTTAACAGACTCCGTTCTATGTGTGATTCATTACAAGAGATTCAAGTGGTGTTGTGCAGGTTATTATTGAAGATTAAAGATGATTTGAAGACGAAGAAGATTTCTTATTTAGTTCTCATATCTTTGTGTGTGCACAAACCTTGATCGGCTGGGATTCAACTAGAATCAAATTTATTCTATTGATTAGTTGTGTAAGATCGACATCACTTTATAGTTTCTTGTTGGAATCTATATTGATTGACTGCGAATCTAAACTTAACTACTTTGTTAGTTATTGGATAGATTGATCTAACCAGGCAAAGGAGTTTATTAGATTAAACGGAAGAGCCTTTGCGTATGACTTGAGATATCTTTATCTTGAAAGAATCGAAAGAGTTGTTACCAAACAGATTTGTTGTTCCTTTACTGTTTGGAATACGATCCAAAGGAATTGTTCCAGTGCGTGCACTCATTGAAGTCAGAAGCGCAGGGATACTAAGGAAACTAAGTGAACAAGGGGTAGTTGCTTGGTCTCAACTATACGAAGTTGGTGTAGATTTTGTATAACGGCTTAATTATGAGAGTATTCAATTCTGGACTAGGTCCCGGGGTTTTTCTGCATTTGCAGTTTCCTCGTTACCAAAATCTTGTTATGTCTTTTACTTTTCTATTTCCGCAATTATAATTATAATTATAATTAAAAGTAAAATGCACAAACGTTAATTCCGTATATACTTGATAGTGATCCTATAGAGTTTGGTTAAGTACGAACCTATTATCAAGTATCACAGTTTGGTAGTCGTATTGTCTCGATCTCGTATCCATAGACAATCACACAAAGTGTGAATACCGATTTGTTGCATTGTCTCGACTCTGTCCATAGACGATTATTTTCGGTAAGAGGACTTATAGGTGGATAAATAAAAGATTGTGGTGTATTTGGGTACCCTCATCTTTTCAATTGGTATCAGAGCAGGAAAACACGAAAAAGATATAACAATCTGTGGTTGGGGCGATCCAACCTATAAGAATTGAATCTATGTCTGATTCAGTTAAGTTATGCAAGAGTATGAATACTCAAAATTTGAGGATCTTACTCATTCGTTAACTCATGATTGATAGACGCATTTATGTGTCTATTTTCATCTCTATTGTATATATTATTAGTACCCATTTTTGTACTTATTATGGTGTTTTATGTCTTTGTAGGTATTTTTAGAGAAATAAGCTCTTGCGGCAAAATTGGCTCGAAAAGTGGTGTTTTACACCCCAGGATAGAGTACTAAAGGCACCCCAGAAATGCACCGGAAGCACCCCAGAAATGTGTCGGAGGAACCCCGGAAAAATTACTATCTACGCCCAAAAACTACTATTTGCAACCCATAAGACAAGTGCTAAAGGGACACCCGTGCAGGATTAGGGGGAGGACATGTTTTTCTCAAATTCAAAAAATGAATTTTGGCGGGAAAATATTTTCTTTAACAGCAGAATTTCAATCGGATATTTGGACGTGATTTAGTGAGATTCAATCCCTGAAACTTAATGGGTAGACGTGATATGACCATATAAAGCTGGTATGGGTGTCTGTTTGGATTAGAATTGGATGTAATCATCGCATGGAGCAAAACAGAGTTACACACATTTTCACGGGATAACATGAATTACAGTGAGTTCGATGCCTGTAATGCACGAGTTTGGAGTGTGTTCGACCGTAATGGATACAAATAAGGAGATTGGACTTCTAAAAACGTGTGGAGGAGCTAAACAGAGAATTAAAATCTTGATTATTCCCGTATCATGAATAAAAGATATTGTGAATATTTCGGAATTAATGGAGGAGATTAAACGCCTGTTTTTGGTATAAATAGAGTCCCTGGGAGACTTAGAGGGGGTGTGGAGAGTTTGGGGAGCTTAGGAGAGCCAGAGAAGAAGAAATCACAAGTTGCAGAATTCAGTTTCTGCTGCTGCTGATGATGATGAACGCGAAGAACATTGGACGCATGAAGAACGTCGTTTTTCAACAGTGACAACGACAACTGTTTGTGGGTCGTATTGCGACAGTGTCAACAACACTTCATTTTTATCGTTCTCTGTAACAGCTCGGTTTGTAACGAACAAAAGTGTTACAAACCCGGTTTTTATCAATTTTTCTCCTATTTCATCATTTGTGAACCATTTTTGAGCATTAATGAAGATGAATTTTGAGCATGTTTCCATGATAATGATGAGCTAATTCTCGCGTAATCAAGGCACGGAGGAAGCTATTTATGCATGAATAATTGGTAACTATTCTACTTTTCTCTAATTTGTATTTTATAATTCACTCAATCACTACTTTGTAGAATTTTAATTGCTTGCATAATTTTTCCTAATTAGTTGTGATTCAATTAGATAGGTTATGCTTTGGTTAGATAATCTATGCTTAAGGGATACAATTAATGTTTGAGAATATGCTTGATAATTTGTGAATTAAGAAAAAGATATTTTAAAAATAATTAGAGTTTTGGAATTCTTATCATCGTTTATTCATGTGTAATAGTGGAATCTAGTGTCTTGGTTATTTTCACTCTAAAAAAAATAAATCCTTAGTCCCAGTACCTCTTGCACCAATTGTAATATTATTGTATATTTCTATTAATTTAAAAAAAAACTCGAATCTTCACAAATCTGAACGAACCCATTCTTACCACTATTTAAAATTACATCAATGATCCAGGAGTTATAAAAATTAAGAGTATATCTGAGTTTATCTCTGATAGAAAATAAGATGCTGATAAAGAGTTGGCAAAACTCCTAAAGCCTATAAGATCTCTATCTACAAGGATTTTAATATTAAAGACAGAGTCAAATCTTCTTAAGCAAGAGATCATGGAAAAAGACATTCATCTGAATACTCTAGCCAATGAGAATATGGATCTCACTGTCAAAGTAGAAGCTCTTGGAAAATCTCTTACTCAAGAACAAGAGATTCATCCTATGACTCTGAGTAATGATTCTGTTATAATTTCTTCTGATGAAGAAAACAAAAGTCCTTGCTCGACTTTTACATACCGTGATCACAAGACTTGTTTGATCACGTCTGAAAAAGATCATGATGATGGGAGTTTGTCTAACTACATCAAGTCAGAAGAGAATGAAGAACCATCTTCTACAACTACTGATGATCAAACGAAATCTTGTCCAAAGGAAACTTTGAACCGATTCCGTGAAAAAGATCTTAAGGAATACAACTTTCAGTCAATTGACAGGAAACTTATACTTCTTCAAAATACTGTGGTAAAAGTATTAAAAGAAGTTTCTTGTATTAAAAAACTGAAAGATCATTCCTCAGTAGAAAGACAGAATATACCCCAAACTGGTAAAGTCAACTCAAAAGAATCAGAAAAAGAGTTGATAATCACTTCTGGAAAAAGGTTCCTCCTCACCCATGTCGAAACAGTCCCTGTTTACATGAAAAACATTTTCAAAAGAAAGGGAAGGAAATAATTTTTGCCAAAAGAAACAATCAGTGAAGATTTCCAATAATTGTTTTAGACAATCAAACTGATGTGCATAATAAGAAAATCCTTAGAATGAGAAAATCTTATGAAAATCTCATTGACAGAATTAAGAGAGATTTATCCATCTCTGAAAATTCTCACATTAGTACTGTTTCTCCTCATGATCATACCTTTAGATCAAGGAAGGATCATCTTCTTGGGAGAAAATACTTTGGGTAGAAACTACCAAAGAGAAACATGAACTATGTTTCTGATACTCGTTGTAAGCTCGATAAGGCTTACTCCGATACAACCAAGATGTATGGATAATGTGTACCCTCATCCAAATTCGTGCTCACATTATTGGGATGAGGAAGCACATAAAACGAGAGCACATGTTATTGTGTGTTTTTTTTATCAGAAAAAATTATGACAATTCTTGGATAAGCTGCGAATCCATCTTGTCTTAAAAATTATTGTTCATGTTTATCATGATCTTCCATAATTAGGTTTTATTTGAAATTCTTGAATTTTAATAAACCTTCCAGCTTGAGAAATTTCAGACACAGGAAACAAAATATATTCTTAATATATTTTCGGAAATTCCATTATATTTTCGGTATGAAAGTTGTCTCTTTTTAAGAGAAACTTTCTCTTGCTTGTATTATAAAACCCCGATTAATTCATATTTAAATCCTTGAGCATGCCTCCAATAACTTGCATCATTACAAAGGTAAATAAGGAGGAAGCTCAAAGATTTAAGGATTTTCAAGGAATCAATACAGAAAGGAAGAAGAAGATCATATCAAAACTCATGTCTGATTATGAATCTGATAGTTCTACTGGATCCCAAGATGAGTCATGTCTGTTGGCTTACAACCTTAAAGATCCAACAAAAACCAAGTGGATTCCTTATGATAATATGGTAGACTATATCCATGGTTTTGAAGAACTAAGAACCAATCTCATATTAACGATTCGAAATCAAGATTGGCTCAAGGAAATGATTGAGGAAACAAAAGCTGATCTTGCAGACATGAAAATTCAATTTCAAAAACTCGAAAAACAAGAAGTGGTTGTTGACAAGTCTCTCGAGACATGCTTCAAGAGTTTGAACACTGAAGAAACCTCAGTGAATAATCAGAGAACCATTAGGGATTAAGTTATATGCTGTAATACTTAATCCAGAAAAATAGACATCAATGTTTGATTTGCTTCAATTATTGTATAAGGTATATTTTTAATAAAACTATCATTATTTATGAATAAAATTATTTCTTTATAATTTTTCTTGTGATAGTTACCGATTACATAGTCTGTGAATAAATGTTTATATTGGCTATGTGTTTCCGATTTATGGGATGTCTGATTTCGGTTTTCATTAACCTTAATATTCGATCTCATATGATGTAACCCTTATGGTTTGTGTGGATTTTTGATTTAGCAGGATTAAGTTCTAGCCCATGTTGGTAGGCTTAATCATTTTAGGATTAAGTTCGATCTGAAATGATAGGTTTTATTTTCTGAATCTATTTATTTATTATTTTATTTTATTTTTGGTTTCTAGGATTTGGGTTAATGAGTCCTGGGTTTTGAAATTTTGAAATATGTCGGTTGTGGACCGAATGGTATGATTCTGGGAAAAATTGATTTTAAAAAATAAATAAATTTGTGTGTGAATTTCAGTTGCTTGTGTTAATGCAGTGTGTATTTATTTTAAATAGAATTTGAAGTCGTTGTTCCTTTGGGGTTCTTCACAAGCATGTTTGACTTCAGATTTTTCTATGTTATCAATCATGGAATAATTAAAGAGTTCATGGATAAAGTGTTTGAACAAAGTAGAAGGTTTGTTACCTATTGATGAAAAAATGAAACTTCTTAGGAATGAGAAAAACCATGGTTATACTCTTGTTCTTGATGAGCTTTTGGATTCTAAAAATCAAGTAAATAGTTGGTTTAAACACCATCGAATAACAGAACAAAAACAAAAAAACATTGAATAATCAATAATACTTTCAAAACTTGAATATTGGAGGAAGGAGTAAAAACTATAGCGTTACTAGTTTAATTAATTTTCCTTTCGATTCTCTATCACTATTAAAAAAAACTGATAAGTTTGTTGTAAATATGTTTTTGGATTCAACCATTCAATATGGTTACATATTTGATCATCAAACTCTTCTATCCAGTATTATCCACCCTTTAAGAATCATTCGAATAAAAAAAAGTCATTAGCATATGCAATGTATTATCATCTCGGCATGTAACTTAATTTATCTATTTAATTTGATCAATAATATAGTTTTCATTCATAAGATTTTCATGTACGACATTGATATTTTCACTTATATTAAACTGGAGAAACGCATAATTAAATGTAACTGCACTCATAAGATAAATGGTTAGATGTATGAGATCCCACGTTTAGATAATTTTTGAAAAGGATTTCAATGTTATATTTAATGATAACTATTGTAATATTTATTTAAATATAAAATGACCTTGACTTGATACTTCAAAAGAGAATTGAGTTTACTATTTTGAATCTTTCTCAAAGGTTTTTCTTTATTCAGAAAGGGATATCTTGCCCGTCATATTAAGTAATTTATTTATACCAATCAAAGTTACATCATTATCATACGTTTATCTTTCAATACCTACCACCACAGCGCCTCCTAAGTTAATAAACATAGAATTCCATGACTAATTAAAATTAGGAGGAAAAAAATAATGTAATCCTACCGGAAGTTATACTTTTGTAAATGTTATCAAGAAGTGATGGTTACCAATTTGTATGGCTACCTTCTTGTTATTATGTTGAATGTGCATTTAATTACCATCTACTTGCAGGCTAAGATCTTGTTATTACTTTAAGTTCTCATTTTGTTTGGTTGTTATTTATTTTAGGGTCAATAATAATTATGTGAAAGCTACTGTTGCAAAGCTAAGACAGCAACAAGATTCAATAATGGACATGGTAGAGGAGTTTTTCGATACACAACAACGGATGGTTTCTGATATTGAGGGTCGTTTCACATCTGGTGGTTTGGGACGAGCCTTATCTGTAATTTTGCATGGTCTTGTAGCCAACAAGGTTGTTTTAAAGAAGTTCTTCAGTGACCATAGGGGCATCCTTGATGAATTGGCTGATTAAGATCAAGTCTGAACCAGTTCGGTAGGAGATGAAAATCTGCTGGCTGTTAACGCAGAACGAAAGCGTGAATAAAGAATTTTGATAGTAAAAGTAGAAGAATAGTTGAGAAAACTCAATATTGGTTTTTAATAATGTGTATATTCTAATACATAAGACTTGTCTCCTATTTATAGAGAAGACTTGAACTCTAATTCTAGAAAACTCTAATTAACTCGGCTTGAAGCCAAAGTATTTCTTAAATTAAATATAAATTCTAAAAAATAAGAATTACCTAAAATAATAATAATAATTAATAATTAAAATATAAATCCTAAATCTAATGGATGTCCTTCATCAGGCTCGCCATCTTGAAAAGAATTCGTCTCGAATTGAGAAAGTACTGAAGAACATGTGCTACATCAGGCCCGCCATCTTGAAAGGAAGTCGTCTTCGAGTTCACCAAATATTGTAAACGACCCGTCCAGCAAATAATATACTTTGAGTATGTGGATGACCGTACAATAGAGCACCATAAAATAGATCGTTGAGCACAAAAGTTGATGTCGATATTGGTAATAACTGGAGTAGTAATTATTTCGCAGTACTTTTGACCAGTGAAAATCTTTGTGCATAGTTTTTGATCTTCACCAACAGGAACAACTTGACAAACTTTCGGATCCTGCAGAGATGGTGTAGATAGTAGTTCTATTATTGGTGAAGAAAGCGTTGGTGTCGGAGCCTCTATCATTGAAGGAGTAACCTCATGAAGGGTGTCGAGTTGTGACCAATCTATTTGATCCAAAATATGCCTCGCTTTTATAAGATGCTGAAGAATTTTCTTTAGTGATTTCTGCTAATTTTCGTTGAAACTCGGCTTGGGATTCTGCGAGTTGACGAAACGCGTCGTCAAAATTAAACATGATAAATAGATGACAAATTTAATTATTGACCCGTAACGCTAACGTAGGTGGAGTGGGCTTAATAGCATGGTAGAAGTGTACTTTGGTGGGTTTTTCAAGGTTCTAATTTTGGTGTAGTTTCTACACATTTTTCAAGGCAGGGTGAGTGAGAAAGAAGAAAAAAACAAATTGATTAGTATTTTTATTTTGAATCACAGATTGGGGTTTCAATGGAAGAAAATTCGAGAAAAAGAAGATGGATGATATCAGAAAAAGATTACTTCAAAATGGAAGATCACCAAGAAGATGTTATCTTTCTGTATGAATCAGAAATTCAATAGTTTTGTTTCTTCCATAATAATCAACCAAATCTTCTTCAACTCAAAGTTTGTGGTAAGATTTTAATTTATTATATTTCATTGATGGTAAAAAATTACATTCCAGTAAGGGCAAATGCCCCATATTGAAAACTTGTTTTAGGGTGTTGAGGGTTTTTTGAAGTGAAAAAGCTGCACCTTTTTGTAGGGGAGTTCTTGATTTAGGATTTTAGAAATCAATACATTCCAGTAGGGGCAAATGCCCCCAACACATGGCTTTTAGAAGAGGAAAAGTTGCATGTTTTAGTTTGGGGGTAATTCTTGTTCTAGTTGAGCAAAAATGGGTATTTTATTTTGAGCCCATTCCCTTAGTCTTCATATTTATCTAAGGTGCTCTTGATGGGGTAACAATAAAAATTTGCCTTGGTCTTCAAATTTGTCTGAGGTGTTTAAGTGCGACATTTTTATCTATTCCGAGACCCTATTATTGCTTCCTCCTGGTCCTTGATTATAGTACTTTCTTTGACCAACATAACCTTCTCCTTGGTTATCGATTCTTGCAATTTTGTTTTTCCTGCATGATTGTTATATTGCCTTTCTCTATATTCTCTATCGAACATTTCTTGATCTTTTCTATTCATGGCCACTTGCTTCTGGTTACTCTCTGTTGTTGTTTTCTCCTGACTTCCTTGGCAGGTACTTGCAACCGAGTTTGTTGTCTTTGGCAGTAGTCTTGCGTTCCCTTATTTTGTATTTGCAACAACTACATGATATGACTCCATTTATCTTTGTTTTTCCTAGAGAGCTATATACTCCTCCAGATACTCACGCAATTCCGTCATTGTTATAGTATCTTTTAGACTGAAGATATGTGTGTACAATAGATCAGTTGGAAAAAGAGCATTAATGAAAGTGAGGATGAAATTTCTTTCTTCTACTCTTTCTTCCATTTCACTGCACATGGTCCTCCAGCGCGTTGTTAAGTTGCGTAAGCTCTCATTAGTTCTTCGCCTCAAGCTGAATACCTTCTCTATTCCTGGACGTAACATGTTATTGCTAATATATGCTCCCAAGAATATGCTCTGCAGGTGATCAAACCATCTAATAGTTCCCATTGGCAGTGCATCGAACCACTTTAGAGCTTCTCTTGTTAAGCTGGCGGGAAAATATTTGCATAATACCGCATCATTGTGCGCCCACTGCAAAAGAGACAAGTTGTACGCCTTCATGTGTTGGATTGCACATGTAGTCCAGTCGAAAATGGTAGTGAATGTTGGTACTGTGCATTTTGTTGGGATCCCTGCTTGCTGTATCCCTCTCACAAAGGGTGATTTTCCTGTTTCTTCTATCTCTTCCTCTAGTTGCATTCTTCCTTCATCTTTTCGAGCCGTCATCATAGCCCTCATCTCTTCTAACTCCTTTAGTATTGTTTGATTTATGCTGCGCTCTTCCTGCATTGGTATTTTAAGGCGCGCATGCCTTTCTCTATTGTCTTGTCTATTTTGACACACTGCTTCTTGAAATTCCCGCCCCTTTTCATCTTCCCTCCTGCGTCTACGCTCTTCATTTTTGATGTTAACCCGCATTTCAGTATTGCCCTCAAGGTCCTCAACGCGTTGATGATGTAGATTTCGATAGGTTATCTGGATTCACCCTTGCAATATTCTTCTTTCTTCTTCCTAATTTTCTTCCACATCATCATAAGCGTGATTATGTTCTCCTGGTGGATTGTATCGATCTTCTCTGTGATGTTGTTCCATGCGGTAATTACCATATTGGTCCTGCATGTTGTCTCCTACATTAAGATGCTCAACAAAGTTGTTATTAAGTTGTTGCTCTAAGCGGTTATCTCTATGATTTTATGGACTACGCCTTGACGTGCTCCATCTTGTCCTTGATGTTAAAGCTGCACGTGTTGTCCTGGATGTTGTACGTGATATTTTCTCCTGTAATCTGTTTTTTTCCTCCCTTAGATCAGCGTTTTGGCGCGTTAGATTCGCTCTTGCTTCTTCTTCCCTTCTCTTTTCTTCAACTAATCGTTGTCTTAGCTCTCCTATTGTTCTTCGCTTCCTTCGATCAATCCTTCCTCTTGAGTTCTTTCCTCGTTTTCTTCCGCCGTATATGTATCTGTTGTATGCATACTTACCTATCCATAATTGCGGTTGTTATTTCCGTCCTGCGCACGTTGGATCTGAGATTGGATTTGCCGTGCTTGGTTATTTCTTTCACCCATCGCTTATGATACACCGATTTCTCCTCCTCCTCTTCTTGCGATTCTCTTACTCCTCCTGGTTGCTATCACATTCTCTTCTCTGGATGCTATTCTCATCATCTCTATTCCTGAAGTAATATTCTCTTTTCACAAAGTATGAAATAACCTTTTGAGATTTAGAAAAGCCACTACCACAAAAAATTCCTTCTCTGAAGTGTAAACTTAGACTCTTTTCTTTATATTTAGAACTCAGAAACTCTCAAAACTAACGAAAACAATGATGAAATTTGTAGTTTGAATAAAAAACCGACGACTGTTTTGAAACCATTTTTAAAGAATTTCACAGGCAGGGATCATCCCTCTTACTCATCCAAGCTGTTTTCTAGCGCCAAAATGTAGTTGCAGGAAATCCTACAACCTGCACCCAAGTAAATCAATGAAATGAATCTAAGACATCATAAGGAAAATTCTAAATCATCTTATTAAAAGATAGAATAAATACAAAGATGTTGTATGAAAACCCTAACTTGGGGAGTAAAGCAGTTTTTTCTCTCTTAAAATTCTTATCTAAGCTCTCAAAAAGATCTCTCCCTTTTTACAATGGCTTCTTGTCCCTTTTATAGGGGTTACATAGTGGAAGACAGCTAATAAAGCCCTTATTTTCGGATCTGGAAGTGTGTTATAATCGCCCTACTTTATATTTTCCGCGCTGATCTTTTAACTACCGCGTTGATCTTCACACTTTTGGTGTGACTTGGTGACGGCATTTCATTCGTCAGCATAAATATAATGAACGCGTCATATTCGCCTTCTATCAATTGTATTCTTTCGCCTTACTATCAGGTGTGCGATATTTTGCACCCACATGGGTCTTAGCCATGTAAGAAAAACATCGAGTGTAAACCAGGTGTAAGATCAATAAATTTTTTTTCGTTGGAATAGAAGTGTACTTTGGTGGGTTTTTCAAGGTTCCAATTTTTGTGTAGTTTCTACACATTTTTCAAGGCAGAGTGAGTGAGAAAGAAGAAAAAAACAAATTGTTTAGTGTTTTGATTTTGAATCACATATTGGGGTTTCAATGGAAGAAAATTGGAGAAGAAGAAGATGGATGATATCAGAAAAAGATTACTTCAAAATGGAAGATCACCAAGAAGATGTTATCTTTCTGTATGAATCAGAAATTCAACAGTTTTGTTTCCTCCATAATAATCAACCAAATCTTCTTCAACCCAAAGTTTGTGGTAAGATTTTAATTTGATGTATTTCATTGATTGTAAAAAATTACATTCCAGTAGGGGAAAATGCCCTATATTGAAAACTTGTTTTAGGGTGTTGAGGGTTTTGAAGTGAAAAAGCTGCACCTTTTTGTAGGGGAGTTCTTGTTTTAGGCTTTTAGAAAGCAATACATTCCAATAGTGGCAAATCCCCCCAACACATGGCTTTTAGAAGAGGAAAAGTTGCATGTTTTAGTTTGGGGGTAATTCTTGTTCTAGTTGAGCAAAAATGGGTATTTGATTTTGAGCCTTTTGCCTTTGTCTTCATATTTATCTAGGGAATATTGAGCTGTAATCCACTATCCAGTTTTGCTTATAAATAGAGACCTTAGATCATTGTAAAAGGGGTTGGATAATTTAGGATCAGTGAGGTTATGTTGAGAGAAAATAAGTTAGAGTTCTTGTGAGTTTATATATTCGTAATATCATCATCATCATAAATTCAATAAAAAAGAACTTTTATTTTATTCTCTTAAACTTGTCTTGAACATGTCTTAGAGTTCTGACAATCTTCACTTGGGTGTAATACTGGATTTCCATATGAGATTTTTGTTTAATTACACATTCCATATGATTCTATCCTAGAGAAATGTTGCAACTAAGGTGCAAGATCCTTTACATTATGCTAGATTTCTCAATCCCTTGACTCTTTACCGTGGTAGGTGTTCATTTCACCTTTCAGAGCTCTCAATTTTTTTCAAAAATAATAAATCAAAAGTAAAAACCAATTAGCTATGAATGTAGAGGCCCCGGCTACAACACAGGGACACTATGTGAATTTGTTACACCCTATACACCCACAACCAAACCTACCGCCAGAACTCCTAACTCACCTATGTTATACCTTATGACACATATGGATTCGAAGAAACAAATTATGCTCCCAACACACCTATGAACCACCAAACATCACCATGCTCTTAATATGTAAAGGAGCCATCGAATTCCAATGGGCTCAACATTATTACCCACCTTTAGAACCGGGGCTTGACCCAACAATTCACAACAACAACGCCGGTACTACTCACTATTATGCTTCAGTGGGATGGAACCATCCTTCAACAGGTGCTATTAAGCTAAACTGTGGCGGTGCTTCAAGAGGTAACCTAGGCATTGCTGGAGCAGGAGCGGTACTTCGAAAAGAAGACAACAAGGTGATTTGTGCGATAGCAGAACCACTTGGAGTTACTACATCAGTTATGACTGAGACGGGAGGAATAGTAATTGGGATGGAACAAGCTTGCATTTTGAATGCCACTTCGCTAATCATCGAATCTGACTTGTTGGCTCTCATTTGCTACCTCACCACTGACACCTCCCCACCATGGCACATCCAACCTCTAATCCATAAAATCAAGTTTTCACTGCATCAAATACCAAATTGGAAGATATTTCATGTCTATAGGGAAGCAAACCAAGTAGCTAATGCTTTGGCGAACTTTTCAGCTGACAAGATGCAATCCCTCGGACATGCATCAACAACACACATTTGGATTGATATACACCCTCAATTTCTTAATCACTATGTAATTCAGGATCAACTTGGAATGATATTCCAACGTGTACTCAATATTGCTTAATTTTAATAAGTATAGTTTGGCTTCAAAAAAAAATAAAAAAATACACATCCTCAAATAAAAATCAAAATTTGGGTCTCAACCATGCAAGAAAAACACCGAGTGTAAACCAGGTGTAAGATCAATAAGTAAAAAGAAGAAGTTCGGAATTGCAATGTACTTCGGTGGGATTTTGAAGGTTTCGATTTGTGTGTAGTCTCTACACATTTTGAAGTTTTCAGCCAAGGGAGAGTGAGTGAGAAAGAATAAAAAAACAAATTGATTAGTATTTTGATTTTGAATTTCAGATTGGGGTTTTAATTGAAGAAAATTGGAGAAGAACAAGATGGATGATATCAGAAAAAGACTACTTCAATGTTAAAAATGGTAGATCACAAAGAAGATGTTATCTTTCTGTATGAATCAGAAATTCAACAGCTTTGTTTCTTCCTTAATCAACCAAATCTTCGTCAACTCAAAGCTTATGGTAAGTTTTGATTTATTGTATTTCATTGTTTGTAAAAAGTTACATTCCAGTAGGGGCAAATGCCCCATATTGAAAACTTGTTTCAGGGTGTTGAGGGTTTTTTGAAGTGAAAAAGCTGCATCTTTTTGTGGGGGTAATTCTTGTTCTAGCTGAGCAAGGATGGGTATTTGATTTGTGCCCTTTGCCTTAGTCTTCGTATTTGTCTAAGGTGTTCTTGATGGGGTAAGAACGGTTTGAGGTGCATAAGAGAATGCAAAAATATCATTGCCTGCCTTATATTAAGGGTGTAAAGAACTCGAAGCATGTTTTTTTTGTTTGGATGCTAAGTTGATTTTCGCTATGTAGTGTGTTTGTGAATGTAAGCTGGTACCATGTGATTGTATGAAGTAAGTAATTTGTTAATGTTGTTATATAGGGTCATGGGCTGAGTACTATATGGGATTGCTTTTTAGGAGTTGGGGTCATATATGAAGCATCCATTTCTTCCCTTAAGTTCAGACTATTTTGAATGTAGCAGCGAGGTTTCGCAATGTTGATGTCGCTGTTGCCTGCCTAGATTAGCATACCTGGTATAAGTATTGGAGAAACCAGTACTCGTGAAAGAACAATAAAACTGAGTTGGTGATCCTCAGCTAAACTGTTTTATTTCGGTCAGTTATTTGCCTATGAATATTTCGGTCAGTTATTTGCCTATGAAAAGTCCTTGATTGTATTTCTTTCATTTTTAAATGTCCCATTGAAATTCGACAATTCATTAACTACCAGACAATTTTCTCTAATTCTTCAGTAACAAATTGGTTGAAGAGATTAAGTTACGTTAAATTGACAGGTGATATTCATGGCCAGTATTCTGATCTTCTCCGTCTTTTCAGATGTGCTGGATCACCTTCTGAGCCAGACTACTTGTTCCGGGGTATGTGAACATAGCATAGAGACAATTTTCCTTCTTCTATGCGGTGTTCACATTTTACACTCATCATAGAATCCGTATATGGAATTGCCGAGCTCACCAGGTAAAATTACCCCTCTTAACATGCTCTGTAAAATCATGGTTACCTTATGTACAGTATGTCTCAGTTTTCATTTAGACTACTCAGTGGATATGAATTTGCTGATTGACACCTGCTTACCGTATTCTCTGCTCCAAACTATTGTGGGGAGTTTGACAGTGCGGGTGCTGTGATAAGTGTGGATGCAGATTTGATTTGCACATTCCAGATTTTTCAACCTTCAGATAAAAGAATAAAAAATTGGGTTTGGTAACAAGAACTCAAAACCTGGAACACCACCGAAGAAGGTAATCCTGAATTTATCGCAATCCGTATACAGAAAATCTATTCAAGAGCTGACATTTAGTAAATTTTGCTCAACAAGTAAAATCACTAGTCCACTTCTCCCTCTTTCGTAGTTGCTAATAACTCAAAGCACCACTTTGCTTGTTAAATTTCTGTTAGGTTGCTAGTCAGGCTCGAAGTTATAGAACTTTTGGGTCTTGTTTACACTGGAATTTGAGAAATGGGTATGAGTAGGGGCGGGCGACAAACAAAACAGTTGCGCAGTTCACTAGTTCAATATTTCCATTGTTGTTGCTATGAGCTGCTGAAAACATTCGTTTGTTTTTCTATTGGTTAGGGTCATTTGTGTGTGCGACCTTTTGAGGGTGGTCAACAAGTTGATTCATGAGATCCTAGGAAAAGGTAAATGTGGGCGGTATACAAGAATTTTAATCTCTAATTATCGCATTCCGATCTGGATAAATGTGAATACGAGATTGTTGAAGTCCGTGAAGTGAAACCGCAGCTGATACAAGTGTTGGTTCTGGGGCAGGACTGTGAGGCTGTTCATTTAGGGACAATTTTCAAGAGTAAAAGAAATGGGCAGTATTTCACTATGGAAATACCAGCAGCTGATCTACTTAGATTCTCTCATCAAATTCCTGCTTTCCAGCATACAAATAAAGTACACGAAAGCTGCAGGGATGTTGGGAGCTTGATCCCAAAGCATTGCCAGATTCTTACATTTTGGACAGGAGAGCAAGTGTAAGTTATTATTTATTCCAATAAACAACTTTACTTTCATTTTTCAATTTGTGACTATATTGAACACGTCAAGAGCTGACATTTAGTAAATGTCTACTTCCCACTTTCAGGGAAGTGGCGCTGAAGATCAATGAAAATGTTTCCACACAGATGATTCCGACTCTTGAGTACTTCTTTTAAGGAGTTGGTTTCATTTTCATATTTCGTGCAGCTTCTTCAAGTTTGCATTTTGCCTCTGTGGAGTAAGTCATTTTTTTAAAGATTGAAATGGAATGACTGTCCATTTGATTTATACTTGTGATATATAGACCCTTGCATCAATTTTTTGGATCTTTCATTTTATGTAGAATCTGAAACTCACATAAACTTGAGCATGAAACAGGGTTACTATTACTTAAATCAACCCACGTAATTTTGGTATTATGTTGTGAATGGAGGATTATATTCTGAATGACTCTGAATCCTCTATTATCTTAACATATTTACATCTCTTTTTTTTTTTCTTTTAATAGAATTTACCTCTTGCTTAGTGTGGCCAGGATAATGCTTTTGCTGCTTACAGACATGATTCACTGTTGCGTGCAAGTGTACCAGACTACCAGTAATTGTGTATTTGTTGAAATACTAACAACTGCAAGTGAAATTTAGTAGGGTGAGCATTAGCACCCTACTAATTCTTGTTTTAGTTGAGCAAGGATGGGTATTTGATCCCTTTGCCCTTAGTCTTCAAGTTCGTCTTAAGGTGTTCTTGATGGGTAGAATCAAGAACACATTAGTCTTCAAATTTGTCTGAAGATACATAAGAGAATACAAATATGACATTTGCTTCCTTTGTATTAGGTTGTAAAGAACCCGAAAAATGTACCTTAGATTGGATGTTAGGTTGATTTTCTCTATGTAGTGTGAGCTGGTACCATGTGATTGTATGAAGTTGGTAATTTGTTAATGTTGTCATTGGGTCACGGGCTGAGTACTGATATGCGATTGCTTGTTCGGGGTTGGGATCATATATGAAGGATCCATTTTTCTCTTAAATTCAGATTATTTTGAATGCATCAGTACCCCCTTCAACATTCTCTATAATTTCAAAGTTACCTTATTCACAGTATGTCTTGGTTAGTTCAGGGTTCTGACGTTTTTATCTCATTTACGATTTTCACAAGGTTGTAGAAGCTGGATATGAGTTCTTTGCCGTTCGCCACCTGGTTACGGTATTCTCTTCTCCAAACTATTGTGCTTGTGCTATGATGAGTGTGGACGCAGATTTGACTTGCGTATTCCAGAATAAAAATTGGGTATGGTAACAACACCTCAAAACCTGGAACACTGCCGAAGAAGGTAATCCTGAATTTATCTCAAACCGTATATGGAAAATTTATCCATGAGCTGACATTTAGTAAAATTTGTTCAAAAATCTAAGTAAAATCACTAGTCCACTTCTTCCTCTTTCGCAATTGCCAATAACTCAAAGAACCACTTTGCTTGATAAAATTTGGTTAGGTTGCTAGTGAAGCTCGAATTAGTAGAACTATTTGTCATTTTTATACTGGAATTTGTGAAATGGGTACCCAACAATATGAGGTACGAGTAGGGGCGACGAACAAAAACAGTTCAATATTTCAAATGTCTAACATTGAGAATATGGGGCGTGAGATGAGGACTCCTGCCAAGAAGAAGTACTAGGCTTTGTTAGTTCTAGTATGTTTTTAGGTTTTGCTTGCTAAATTCGTATTCTTAGGTTTCCTTCCTTTGTTTCTAGGTTTGGCTTTTTAGCAAATCTCCTGTTGTAGCACTACTTAGTGCGAAAATGCTAGTGCGTGTTTTTTTCGTGTTTCTTTTCTTATTTTCAATAAAATTTTAACCTTTTTCCTCGAAAAATAAAATAAAATAAAAAGATTACTTCAATGTTAAAAATGGAATAACACCAATCTTACTGAATCAGAAATTCAACAGCTTTATTTGTAATTCAACTTCTATATTCCTTTATCAACCTGGTCTTCTTCAACTCAAACCTCCTATCAAAAGTTTGTGGTAAGATTCTGATTTATATATGAAAGGATCCATTTTCCTCTTAAATTCAGATTATTTTGAATGCATCAGCCAGATTTCGCAGTGTTGATGTCTTTAGGGTGTCAGTTGCTGCCTATCTAGATAGCATACCTCGTATAAGTGTTGGAGAAAATTAGTAATTCTTCTGGAAAGAACAAGAAACACTGAGTTGGTGATCCTCAGCTATGTTGTTTTATTTTGAGTGGGTTGTTTGCCAATGAATTCCTTGATCGTATTTCTGTCATCTTTGTATGTGCCATTGAAATTCTGACATATCATTAAGTACCATACAATTTTCTCTAATTCTTTTGTAACAAATCGGCTTCCAGTGAGGGGACAATGAAGAGATTATATTATTTTGAATTGAAAGGTGATATTCATGGCTAGTATAAGGATCTTCTCCGTCTTTTCGAATGTGCTGGTAGCTGCTTGGTTGCCGGAAAGATCTTTTCTATGCATGGTGGATTGTCTCCTTACTTAGAGAAACTTGGTCAGATTAGGGATATATCTTGTCCTGTTGAGGACCTTCTCTGTGATCTACTCTGGGCTGATCCTGATAAAGACTTCGATGGTTTGGGAGAGAATGATAGGTGTATCGTGTACATTTCGGTCTGAAAAGATGACTGAATTTCTTGAAGACCATGTCCCCAACCTGATTTGGGCGAGCTCACCAGGTAAAATTACCCCCTTTAACGTTCTCTGTAAAATCAAAGTTACCTTATTTACAGTATATCTTGGTTAATTCAGTGGTCTGACGTTTTTATCTCATTTACGATAGTCATAAGGTTGTGGAAGATGGATATGAATTCTTTTCCCATCGGCAACTGGTTACCACATTCTCTGCTCCAAACTATTGCGGGAAGTTTGACAATGCTTGTTTTATGAGCGTGGACACAGATTTGAGATTTGACTTGCGCACTAAGTTGTATGAGGCGCAAGGCGCCCACACTAAGAATCGTGCGCCTTGGGCACCTTTGACAACATAGCTTGCGCATTCTGGATTCCTCAACCTTCTCATAAGAGAATAAAAATTGGGCTTCGCAACAAGAAGTCAAAACCTGGAACAACGCCAAAGAAGGTAATTCTGAATTTATCTGTATAGATTTTTATTTCAAGAGCTGACATTTAGTAAATCTTGCTCACAAATCTAAGTAGAATCACTAGTCCACTTCTTCCTCTTTAGCAATTGTTAATAACTCAAAGCACCAATTTGCTTGTTAAAATTCTGTTCGGTTGCTAGTCAGGCTGGAAGTTATAGAACTTTCGTCTTGTTTATACTGGAATTTGAGAACTGGGTACCAATCAATATGAGGTGTGAGTAGGGGAGGGCGACAAACAAAACAGTTGCGCAGTTCACTAGTTGAATATTTCCAATGTTGTTGCTATGAGCTGTTGAAAACATTCGTTTGTTTTTCTATTGGTTAGGGTCATTTGTGTGTGCCAACCTTTGAGGGTGGTCAACAAGTTGATTCATGAGACCCAGGGAAAAGGGAAGTGTAGGCGCTATACAAGAATTTTAATCCCGAATTATTGAAGTCCGTGAAATGAAACCTCAGGTGATACAAGTGTTGGTTTTGGAGCAGGATTGTGAGGCTGTTCATTTTGGGACTATTTTCAATAGTAAAAGAGTAAAATAAATGGACAAGAATTCATTATGGAAATAACAGCAGCTGATCTACTTATATTCTCTCACCAAATTCCTGCATTCCAGCTTACAAATAAAGTACATGAAAAGCTGCAGGGATGTTGGGAGCTTGATCCTGAGCATTGCCACAATCCTTATATTTTCATTCCAACAAACAACTTTACTTTCAATTTCAATTTGTGACTATATCGAACACGTCAACAGTGCATGTCTGACATTTTGATTGGGTCTGGAATTATACAGGGAAGTGGTGCTGAAGATCAATGAAAAGGTTTTCTCACGGATGATTCCGACTCTTGAGTACTTGTTTTAAGGAGTTGGTTTCATTTTCATATTTCGTGGAGCTTCTTCAAGTTCGCCTTTTGCCTTTGTGGAGTAATTCATCACTAACAGCCTCTGCTTTATGGGAAGCCAAAAGGAAATCAGTATAGTGCGAGGATGTGAGTGACTACTGGCCCACTGGTACAGAGATACACAAGAATGAGCATCCAATCTCTCTGTCTCTCACTCTTGTCCCTGCTTGGCTGCTTTCCCGACATAAGTCGGTAGAATATATGTACCGCTGTCCAAGAATACAGATACAGATTTTTGGTAGAGAAACATTTAGTTTTGATAGGCTGACTGATAATTGTGGAGTCAGTACTAGTTAGCTTCTGCAATGAATCTTTTCTTTGCAAAACATAATTGTGGCTGTAACTTAAATTGAAAGTTTGAATTGCCTGATTATTGGTCCCTTACATTGAATAGAAATTCTCTGTGAAATTATCAGAGCCAGAAAAAAGTTTGGCAAGCCTTTTATCCATATCAGAGCCAGGTTTCGATCCTGGGACCTGTGGGTTATGGGCCCACCACGCTTCCGCTGCGCCACTCTGATTTGTTGTTTGGTTTGGCTAAATTATTTTTCATGTACCATAACTGATTTTTCACAAACATAAAAGGAAAATGCTGGATGATGTAATCTATTTTTAATTTCAATTCTGAAAGAAAAATGAAATCTGTAACTCTGATGATCATGATTATGTACACGGTAATCATATCATTCTTAAATAAAAATCATACTCTGTGCCTTAACCATGTGAGAAATACATCGAGTGTAATCCAAGTGTAAGAATAATAATAAGAAAAATAGTTCAATGGAACTGCAATGTATTTTCGGTGGGTTTTTCAAGGTTTCAAATTTTGTGTAGTCTCTATACGTTTTGAAGTTTTCAGTGAAGAGAAGTGTTTCTTTCAGCTAAGAGAGAGTGGGTGAGAAAGAAGAAAAAAACAAATTGATTTGTATTTTGATTTTGAATCACAAAGTGGGGTTTTAATGGAAGAAAATTGAGAAGAATAAGATGGATCTTGGTGATCTTCCAGTAGGGGCAAATGCCCCCGACACATGGCTTTTAGAAGAGCAAAAGTTGCATTATTTAGTTTTGGGGGTAATTCTTGTTCTAGTTGAGCAAGGATGGGTATTTGATTTTGAGCCCTTTGCCTTAGTCTTCATATATTTGTCTAAGTTGTTCTACTGTTCTTGATGGGTAGAATGGTTTGAGGTGTATAAGAGATCCACCCACCGGTTGCTCATCTCCTAAAATTTATTCTGTGATCCAAGTCCAACAAAAATTGTGGATTGCGCACACATAAGAATGCGAAGCGCTTTTTGATGTTCACATATTTTGGAGGAATCAAAAACAACTAAACCTTTACCATTTTCCCGTTTTTCCAACGTTAAAAATAGTTAGAAAAATGCCCCATTCCATTAACATTGCCATCCAACTCAGTTAAGTTACATGTGTAACGCCACCGTCACCACCAGAATCACCACCAAAATCGCCGCTGCCACCACCTGAACCCTAAACCCATAATCATGAATTTTGAACCCTGAACCCTGAATTTTTTTAGAACGCGCGATTGGGGGATATCAATTACTTCCCCCAACCAATAGTGTCTGCTAAGGGGTGTTTTTGAGGAAAAAAAATATACTAAAATACCCTTCCCTCAAAATAAAAATCAAAAAACAAAATCATATCCCCCATTTCCATCTTCACTTCTTATTAATCTCTTTTAGGGTTGGGGCTTTGAAACCTAAATATTCCCCACTCCCTTTCAAATTCTAAATTTTCCCCACTTCCTTTCAAATTCTCTTTTCCTTCTCTGCCGGCTCCTCACTTTGAAAACGATTTTTTTTTTTTACATTCGGAAGTGATGAAGACCATGCCGGTATAGATGAAGGCCATGCTGGAAGTGATGAAGACCGTGCCGGTATAGATGAAGACCATGCCGGAAGTGATGAAGACCATGCCAGAATTGATGAAGACCATGCCGTCACTAAATACCGGCATGCTCGATAGAAATCTATCAATTCCGGTAGTCAAGTGAAAAAAAAATCAATTTTCTGGATACTTGACATCATGTGCCGGCATAGAAATTTAAGCAGCATACTATGCCGTTAGCAGTACCGGCATGCTCGAAAATTAACTGACTGTGCCGGTAGTAGACTGATTAAAACCAGAAAAAATTTCAAAACGGAATAGGTTTTGAATTTCAAAACAAGAAAAAATTTCTACGAGACGCTGTCTCGCACTCTGCTAGGGGGTGCTGCCCCCTAGACCCCCGCGACCTGACATGTCAGGTCGAACAAAGCCGGGAGGGGCTACGCCTCCCCGGACCCCCCCGGATAGTGGCAAACATTTATGAAAATTTCCAACACATGCCGACATGGTTTTTTTCGGTTGAATACAATGCCGGCTAGCCTTTTAAAATGGGGGATATTGTTGTGCCGGCATGGACGTAGTATGAATACAATGCCGGAAATGCGGCATTGTATTCATACTACGTCCATGCCCGCACCGGGCTATTTCAGCTGCAACAATGGTGGATTCAAAGAAAAAAAATCAAATTTTCAACACATTGGCACTTTTACCTGAGTATTGGGAGTGCTTGTACAATCATCCTCCATTTTTACCAAAAAAAGTTCTCTCTCAATTTTTTCCCTCCTTCTACTCTCACCTCACTCACCCAAATACAAATAAAAATACACACTAATCATTTATCAAATAATCTTATGAATTTACTAATTATAATTAAGCACTAACCTGATTAGTGAGGGGTAGATTAGGTATTATATAAAATACTTAGATAAGGGGTGACCCTGATTTGATATTTGGATCTAGTTTTTGTCTTTTTCCTCTATCCCCCAATTAGTTTTGATATCCCCCAATTGCACGTTCTTTTTTAAGGGTATATTTGTCTTTTAATTCGCATGTCTGGGGTCGCACATGTGACTTAACTGGGTTTTTGACAGAATGGGGCATTTTTCTAAATTTTTAAATGTTGGGGCAGATTTCCAACATTACACCCTATATTGGGGCATTTTTCCAAGTTTCCCTAAAAAATTCTATGAAAAACTTTACACGATAAAACTTAATCCAATTAATAAGGAAATAATGATCTTGATATAATTCTTCATTCCTTTTCTAAGCAAGTTAATTGACTACATTAAGATACTGAGATAAATATGATTGATATCTTCTTACGCATTTAAACAAAACAGATATTGTATGCGAGGAAATAATCTTCACATTCCTTTTAACGCATCTAGGGTGAACCTTAGAAGCAACTATAAATATTGGTTGCATGGACAATCTAATTTAGACTACCAACGAAATCCGACACCAGATCTCAAATAAGATGTCCAGATCAACTACTCTGCTAGTTATAGCTCTGAGCTTATTATGCTTTATTTTTCTGGGTTTTTCGTACTCTGCCGAGGCAGCTGCAAGGCCAATTACAAGTTAGTATATATACTTTCAATTTAAATCTTATATGTAACCCTATTTAAGTTAATAACGATCAACTAACTAATCGATGCATGATGCTTGCACACAGATGATGCGGGTGATGCAGCAAATCATCTACAATGTTATCACATCGGACTTTCTTGTATTGCTGATGCTGAGTGTTTATTCGAGTGCCAAAAATTCGGTTATCTTGGAGGCGTTTGTGTAGGTCGTGCTGCTTCATCATATCGCGAGGAGAAGATAGACGTTAACCGATTCAAAGTTATATCTCTGGCCGGTTGTTGTTGTTTTGTTCTTTAATTTTTTTTTTTATGGAACACTCTTTAATATTTTTTTTTTTTTTTTGGCTCTTCCAGTCTCTTCGATGGTTGAGTTCCTCTTTTTCTGTGCCCACTTCTCTCAAAATAAAAATAAAAATAAAAATAAATAAATAAAATTGACGTATTCTTGTCTTTGCAGGAAATTAAGGTATTTCCTGGGACAGTAGTTTATTCTAGTGCATTGTTATCGTAACTTTTACTTCTACCCAACAAGTAAAAAAACTAATAATACTCACGCCAAATTTAACGAGGGAGATGTGCCCATGTTTTCGAACTTTGCATATCCCCACATGGAAAACTTGTTTTAGGGTGTTAGAGGTTTTTCTTGAAGTGAAAAAGTTGCACAGGGGAGTTCTTGTTTTAGGCTTTTAGAAAGCAATAGATTCCAGTAGGGGCAAATGCCCCCAACACATGGCTTTTAGAAGAGGAAAAGCTGCATGTTTTAGTTTGGGGGTAATTCTTGTTCTAGTTGAGCAAGGATGGGTATTTGATTTTGAGCCCTTTGCCTAAAGGTGCTCTTGATTGGGGGTAACAATAAAAATTTGCCTTGGTCTTCAAATTTTTCTGAGGTGTTCTTGATGGGCAGTAGAATGATTTCAGGTGCATCAAGTGAATGCAAAAATATCATTGTCTGCCTTAGTATTAGGTTGTAAAGAACTCGAAGCATGCATGTACTTTTGTTTGGATGTTAGGTTGATTTTCGCTATGTAGTGTGTTTGTGAATGTGAGCTGGTAGGGTTATAGGTTGAGTACTGATATGGGATTGCTTGTTCGGGGTTGGGATCATATATGAAATCTCGCAATGTTGATGTCTTTTGGATATCACCCGCTTCCTATATCTAGATAGCATACCTCGTATAAGTGTTGGAGAAGACCAGTAATTATTCGGAAAAGAAAAAGAAAACTGAGTTGGTGATCCTCAGCTAAGTTGTTTTATTTCGGTCTGTTGTTTGCCTATAAAGTCCTTGATTGTATATCTGTTATGAACTGCGACATATCATTAAGTACCATCCAATTTTCTCTAATACTTTCGTATCAAATTGGTTTTCAATGTAGGAGAAATAGGTATATATCCCGTCTTTCTCTCCTATGTCAAGACCAGTTACATTTCTCAAGACTATCCGTTGGCCTCTTACGGTTCCATATACACCTCAACAAAATGGAGTTGCCGGAAGGAGAAATAGGACAATTCTCAACATGGCCCGGAGTATGTTGAAGAGTAAGAAATTGCCCAAGGAGTTATGGGCAGAAGCGGTTGATTGTGCGGTTTACTTGATAAACCGGTGTCCCACGAAGAATGTGTGGAACATGACTCCTCAAGAAGCATGGAGTGGAGTGAAACCTGGCGTTTCACATTTGCGAGTATTTGGAAGCATTGCATATGCTCGTGACAGGAGTGCGAAGTGTATATTCATCGGTTATGATTCTCGATCCAAGGGATACAAGTTGTATGATCCAGTCAATCGAAAATTCGTCATTAGCAGAGATGTGGAGTTCGATGAAGAAGGAATCTGGGACTTTGATGTTCAAGAAAAAGAGTATAATTTTCTCCTGATCTTGGAAGAAGAGGAGGAACAACAAGTGCCGCCAGAACCAGTTGTGCAAGATGTTTCACCTCCTTAATCGCCTTCAAGACTGGAACGTGTTGAACCGTCATCATCAGAAGGAAGCTCGAGCGAGAGGCCATTGCGAACGAAAAGTTTAAATGAAATCTACGGAGATCCGGTATCACTGTTTTGTCACTCTGCAAGTTGTGCACCGGCTAAAGAAATCGTTAAAAATAAAAAATGTAGAAATGTGGCAAGGAGTAAGACCACGAAGCTTGGAGCGAAGAAACATTATAAAGGCAAAAAGAATGCCATGGGAGAAAGAGAAAGACCAAAGACAAAATGGATAGTGAAAAGCTACAGTCGACGACTAGATCACAAACGAGTTGACGAAAGTACATGGGTTACAAGCAAATCAAGTTTAAGGGAGGATGTTAGAAATGTAAACTTTATTTGTAGACTAGCCTAGAATAATCTAGACACAGCTAGCATGTCCTAGCTAAGCTCACAGTGGTCTAGAATTAGCTAGAGTACAAGGTCCGGAGACTCCTCTGATGTGAATAAAGTAATGCTAGTACAAGCTTAGAGAAACGTGGAGTATTCTAGATTTGTCTTTGGTCAAAATCGGTTGTAAATAGTGAATAGACTAATGAATATTCAAGATAAAACTAGAGTAGATAGTGTCGGTTGAAAGATCCCTATAAATAGGGCAGTAGAGGTCGTGGGAAGGTGTAATTGAGTGAATGCCTATAGAGTGGTATAGGCGGAGTGAGTAATTGAGTGAAATCCCGTAGTAGGTAGTAAGGTGAGAAAGTGAGAAGTAAGTCAAGTGAGTGTTTATAAATTTGTAAGGTCCTGCACGACCAGTTTTAAAAGTAATAAAATTTTGTTTTCTCCCAACCACAGTTAAGTGATCAGTGTGTTCTTTAAGCGAGTCTTAAACAATTTTAATCCTTCTTCGATACCAATTTAGCAATTAATCCCAAATTCTTTTCCAACAAGGCAGTGGCAGTGGGTGGAGAAATCTTGGTAAATTCGATTTTCAATTTGATGCCAGTAATTGGAATGAACCTGGTATATTTTATAACAAAGCATTATATTGGTTGGATGACAAATCAGAAAGGATAATTACCTTCGATTTGGCTAAGGAGAAGTTTGGTGAACATCTTTCAACACCTCCTTTGCCACCAGACAATATTTGGGGTAGCAACAGGAAAGGGGTTTGTAATGGGCTTTTGCTTTTTGTTTTATGTCTACATGACCTAGATGAAGGATTGTATGACATATGGCTATTAGAAAAGAAGAATCATAATCATGGCAAGGAAAAGGGAGAGGAACATCAGTCATTGGGTTGGATTAAAAAGTTTAGGTTCGACAGATGCAATGTATTAGTCATTACGAAGAGTGATGGTGTTTTGATTTATGGTGGTAACTATGGTAACTACATCGACATTTATGACACGAAAACTTCAACCTTGAAGATGCTTGTGAAGTTTAGGGCTTGGTTTCTTAAAGTAATCCCTCACAAGAACACCTTTGTTTCGTTGAAAGAATTAGGGGAAGAAGATATAAAAGTAATGGAGTCGGTTAAAATTGAGGAGAAAAAAAGCTGTGAGCAGCTACAGGAGGAAGATGCGGACCCTGAGTACATATACTTATGAACTGGTAATCTTTGTTGAGTTCAATCTTAAGTTTGGATAGCAGGTATCATTTGTGCTAACCTGAAGCTGGTGTCGTCTTAGTGAGTAATATATTGAGACTACTGTTAGTTTGTTCGTTATATCATCTATCCAACTTTATGGGATTGTTTTTTACTTGCTTATTTAAAGCTATACTGCTTCAGTGCTTTGTTAACTTTGCCATGCCTACTTCCGCAGTTATATAAATATCTCAATTGCTTAACTTCGATACAGTTAGATCCCTTGCAGGCTGCTAGTGTAATTTTATTTTGGACCAATGTTGCTAGTGAAATCATGGATTATTTCAACAGTCTCCTCCCTGTGGATATTACATTAGAAATTTTAACTCGACTACCAGCACAATCAGTTCTGGATTCCAAATTGGTATGTACCAGATGGAGAAATGTTGTTTCTAATCATCCTTCATTCTCCAAGATGCACTTACATCATCATCTCAATCATCCTTCTTCTTCTTCTGCTGCTCAGGATTCTTCTTGTAAGTTTGGTTTTCTTGCTTTGAGTTCTGATGACAATGAAACTAATCCATGATTTCACTATTTTGAATATAATGATGAGGAATCAACAACACCCGTTCAAAGAATTAGAACAGTTAATTTTGCATTTCCATTTAGGGCTGCTAGATTTGTTGGTTCTTATAATGGGTTGATTTGTCTTGTCGAGTACTACTGCCCAAATATTTGTATTTGTAACCCTATTAACAGAGAATGTGTTACGCTTCCAGAAATTGGCAGAGATTGGCTTGAAAATCATCATAGTTTGTATTATTGGACCAGCGCATTTGGTTATGTTTCTTCAACCAATGACTACAAAGTGTTAGTAATATTTGTGTATGAGACCAAAATAGAAGAAATCTACATATACACTTTAGGCAGTGGCAGTGGGTGGAGAAAACTTGGAAACTTCGGTTTTGAATTTGATGCCAATAATTGGAATGAACCTGGTATATTTTACAACAAAGCATTATATTGGATGGATGACAAATCACAAAGGATCATTACCTTCGATTTGGCTGAGGAGAAGTTTTGTGAACCTCTTTCACCACCTCCTTTGCCACCAGACAATATTTGGCGTAGCAACATGATAGGGGTTTTGAATGGGCTTTTGCTTTTTGTTTTATGTCTAGATGACCTAGATGAAGTTCGAAATCAACCCCAGGAAAAGGGAGGTGTGGGCGTTATACAAGACAACGCTAATCCCAAATTATTGCCTTCTGATCTGGATAAATGTAAATAAAAGATTGTTGAAGCCTGTGAAGTGAAACCTCAGCTGATACAAGTGTTTGCTTTGGAGCAGGACTGTGAGAAATGGACAGGAAATCACTATGGGAATACCAGCAGTTGATCTACTTAGATTCTCTTACCAAATTCCTGCTTTCCAGCTTACAAATAAAGTACATGAAAAGCTGCAGGGATGTTGGGAGCTTGATCCCAAAGCATTGCTAGATTCTTACATTTTGGACAGGAGAGCGAGTGTAAGTTATTATTCATTCCAACAAACAACTTTACTCTCATGTTCAAATTGTGATTACATTAAATACGTGCGTGTCTGATATTTTGATTGGGTATGGAATTATACAGGGAAGTGGTTGAAAAGATCAATGAAAGGGTATTTTCGGATGATCTGACCCTTGAGTACTTCTATTAAGGAGTTGGTTTCATTTTCTTATTTCGTGGAGCTTCTTCAAGTTTGCATTTTCCCACCGTGGAGTAAGTGCTTATGGATTTTTGTAGATTGAAATGGAATGCTTGCCCATTTGACTGAAACTTGTGACGTTTAAGGATACTTTTGTTTATATAATAGACCCTTGCATCAATTTTTTTGGATCGTTTGTTTTATGTAGAATCTCACATAAACTTGAGCATGAAACGGGGTTGCTATATCTTACCATATTGACGTCCTGAATTGATATCTCTTTTTTCTTTTAATTGAATTTACCTCTTAATTAGTGTGGCCAGAACAATGTTTTTGCTGGACTACACCATCCGCTGTTGCATGCAAGTGTACCTGTAATTGTGTATGTGTTGAACTACTAACAACTGTCAGTAAAATTAGTAGAATCATAACCTTTTATTTGTTGATGTATAGTCTGCAAACAACTCTTAAAATTTTCTATAATGGTGTCCATCCTAAGCCGCATCTGTAAAAATGAACTAATCTCTTTGTTACTGGTTTTGCTATTTATTGTGTTGCATTTCGTGTGCAGTTGCGGAAAATTCCACAACTACAACCTTTGTAATGATAATAACACAAAGCCTAAGTCAAATTGATTAACTCAAACATTAATGATATTATTCACCACTTTGGCGCTAATATGATCTTCTCAAACACTTTATATCAAATGTGTATTGCTCTTACAATGGATTCAAGTTGAGATTGTATACAGTAATGGAGAAATACAAAGATGAAGGTTGAATTCTAAAGACTTATTTCTTTTCTCTCTGATAACTTCCTTAGCTTATCTATCTCAACTGATCCCTCTCTCTCTATCATTTTTCAACCCTTATATAGGCAAATAATTCAATAGAAGACAACCATGGTTCACGTGCAAGATCGCGGTTGACTGATTCTTTTTCAGTTTGTCTTATACGCCAGGCTTTTTGGAAGCTGTCTCTGTCTGTCGCGCTGCTACTTAGTCCTTCACGCTTCTTCTGATGGAGTTAGTAGCCGCGTTGTCTTTATCGTGTAGCTGTTCTTCGCGTTCTTCCTCTATTGTTCTTCTGTAAGTGGAATAATGTGAGAATCCTAGCTTCGTATCAGTTGTATCCTTTCGTTTTCCTTTACCCGACATTTTTACGTATGATTATCTCCACATGCAGTAAATCATCTCTTCTCGACTGACACATCAATGCTTCTTCTTTTGACCGGTTACTGGTATAGCCGGTTCGCCTGTTTTCATAGAAGTTTGTTTTTGAAGAGATTTATCATTATGTCGATCTAATCCGCCATCCTTTCTACTATTGAATCATCTCCCCGGTAAGTATTATCTGGATATCTTGTATTTTGCTTGAGTTTTTAACTATTTTTTGGCATTTTATCTGGTTTTAGTATTCCCATACTGAAATTTACTGTCTCAGACACACTCAGTCGAAACCTCCAGTGAATCCCGTTGGTGATCGAAAAAGGGTTACGAAGGAGAAGAAGGATTCTCGAAAGGAAAAATCTTCGTCGAATCAAGCGATTAGGGATAATGAGGGTTCTCCTCAGAAGAAGAGGACTTCGCGCCACACTGACCTTGTGTCTGTTGTAAGTCCGTTGTCACTCATCGTGCCAACCACTGCCGTGCCAACTGTTCAAGTGAAAGGCGAGGCGACTAATAAACTTTCTCCGCGACCAATTTCCACTCTCCTTCCTACTCTTGGTCGATCTTCACACGCGGTGTCGGACGCAACGGGACCTTCTACGGAGAAGGAGACTAATCATGAAGATTCTAATATTGGTGGGACCAGTTCCACTTCTCTTTTTGCTGGTGTTGAAGGTTCTTCTACAGCTATTGTATGCTCTCTTCCTGGTAAAGTTATTGTGAAGAACAATCAGACGGAGAATTCTTCGGTTACTGAGGCCTCTCATTGGTCTGAATTGGATTCTCTCACGCTTGACATCTCGCCACCCTAATTCTGATTCGTCTCAACTTTCTAGGCGCGATAAGCTCATCTCCCTTGAACCTGCGGTGCGATTTCGTTCTATTCGTGTTATTTTTTCCTTTTATGTATTCTTGCTTTAACTATGGTTATTTGATGTTTTCTAGGAATTCCGTCGTCGCCTGGTCGATATTGACGAATACTGCAAGTTTGATGAGGTTATCGCCGTTCTAAAGAAGCAAATGTCCGATCTTCTTGCCGAGGCGAATGATGCTCTTAAGATTCGTGCAAAGAATGAAGAACTTAAAGGTTAGATTTGCAAATCTTTGGCACTTTACACATTTTTTTCTTCTTTTGTATCGCCCTTCTTGATTTTAGGCGTTTCGTACTTAAGATCTAAACTGGAAACGTACGCCCGAGTGGTATAATTTTGAATTTGTCGTGAAAGATGCCCGAGAAGAGTGTGTCGCCTTGAAGGCTCATATTGTTGGGGTTTTGTTCCGTATACAAAACTATATGGCTGAAATTGGACTTTAGGTGACAGTTTTTGAAGCAGAAACAGTGATCTAATGCTGTCAAAACCGTGGCTAAATGATAGTTTGGGGTTTGGAATATCTACAAGTTTTACTTGGATTATGAAACTTGTTTGACGGTTTGTAGAAGTGTTTTCCAAGTTTAGGGTTTCCTAATTAAGGTCTAATGCTATTCTTAGAAGTTCTCTAAAGGTTTACTTAGATTATGAAACTTGTTTGACGGTTTGTAGAAGTGTTTTCCAAGATTTAGGGTTTCCTAATTAAGGTGTAATGCTATTCTTAGAAGTTCTCTAAGACTTGGGGAGCAAGGATTTGTCTACTATATAAGAGAGCTTATATTGTGAGTAGAAATCCATCCTCTTGGCAATCCTCTCAAGAACAAGAGTGATCGAGGGTCACAACCGTTGTGTCCTACAATGGTTGGTGATGGGGAAAAATCTATGTGAGAAGATAGACTTGTAGAAAGAGCGGGTATGGGAGAAATCTAGGGTATCTAGGGTTTCTAGGGTTCATATGGGAGAAGCAAGAATTCATGATGTTCTTTTCTAAAGTCGAAGCAACCATGGCGGTAGAGGTTTATGGAAGAAGAAGAACAAAGGAAGAGGTAAACTCTTCGTAATGTGTCTGGTTGTTTCTAACGTTTAGCGCTAGTGGGTTATATAACTAGTTGATTATATGATGTGTGCCGATGTAATAACTTGTTATGATAATGAAGATTTTCGGGGTGGTTTTTGCCGTGGATGTAGCCTACAAAGGTGAACCACGTAATCTTTGTGTCGTGTGTGATTTTATATTATCGTATTGATTATATATTTGTTCTAGTATTATCCGATCATGCTAATCTAAAGATGTAAGAGACGGATTCGAGCTAAGTTATCTAAAGTAGGATGTTTCATGGAATTGAAACGTAACCTCGGTTTCCCGACACATATTACTCAGTTGGAGAATGATCGTTTGCGTCTACATGATCAAGTAAAGGAACTCCAAGTTAATAATTCTAGTTGGCGTGCTCGGTCGGATCAACATAGCTCCGTGTCTGGTCATCTTGCTAGGGCTCTAGAGGTGTCTAATATGCTGAATCGCGCTCTTCTTGACGAGAACCGAACTTTGTCCGATGATAACCGTGGTTTGAAATATAATAAGTTGTCTTTTGACGGTGCGTATTATAGGCTTCAACGAGACCGCCAATTGTTAGAGAATTCTCTTCAGTCGTAGAAGAATGTAGTTGATGATTTGGCGTTGAAATTGAGGAAATTATCAGATGAAAGAGATGAACTTCGTCAGAGTAGAGATAAATCTTTGGAAGATTTAGAATTTCTTCGAGGTTTTGATTGTCAATTGATGGTTTCAGGCGAGGTGTTAATTGGTGAGGGTGTTGCTATGACCGGGATTGATGAAGCGAAAAAATGACTTATGTGATATTATTTCGTAGAATGAAGGTAGTCATGAAGGATGCCTCAGTTTCTTCTACAGTATTGTTCCTTCGCCTAGGTTTTATCGTCTTGATCTTTCATTTGTTCCAATTTTTCGTAGAGGCACTTCAGCAGGATATTATCGTATTGAAGGAGAAGCTGGAGGAATCTCTCAAGGCGTGAGATTCTTCTTCTCAGCAGCTTTCTACAGTTTCGGGTTTGATTACTGATCTTTCACGGGAACGAGATGAGCTGTGAAAATCGAAAGAGGAGCTGGAGTGTTCATTTACTTCATTAGAGCAGGAGTATCAATTATTTGTGGATGGGGCTAACAAGAAGTATTCAAAGGAGGCTCAACATCGGGTGAACAAAGAGGCCCAACTTGCTGTTGATTGGGTTTGCTTGAAACATGCACTCCCATGCGAGGAATATCCACAAGTTCCTGTTAGTGATGATGAGGATGATGGAGAATCTTGTGCGAACTTGTCTCAAGGGGACTATGCTGGAGGTGGGGAAGAGTTAGCTGAACCGCAAGAACCCAATCATGCTGACATTGGTGATGGCGAAGGTAAAGATGGTGGTGCTGCGAATGATCAAGTGGTCGAAGTTTCTAGTGCTTTTTTGCCGCCTAGCCAGATTTTTCCCGAAGCTGCTACTCCGATTGATGCTACCAACGCTTAGGCTCTGTTTCCTTTTGTTGTTGTTGTGTCTCTCAAACGATTTTATCTTGTTTTGGATGACTATCTTGGTGCTCCCAAGCTTGGGGGGCACAGTATTATTTTGTCATCGTACTTTCTGCATTCAAAGTTCGGAAATAGAACAGCTAGCCAAAATCGAACGCTTTTTATTTTCCTTTTATGCCTCAACATGCTTTAAGATATTTTAGGTATCTGACTGAGGAAGTGGAAAGCATTTGAATTTCAGTATTCCCATACCTACCTCTACTTTCCACATTTTAAGGAAGATTCCTACTCTAAATAATATGTCATGTGAATGGCACGGATATTTATATATGCAAACTAAATGATATTGCGAAAAGGGATAGAATACGAATGCTCGTTCATGGTTTGTGCAAGTGCTGGATTCATGCGAATGTCAGAATGGTGCGAGCTATAAGTTAAGGCGAAAGCTAAATTTATTCTTGCCTCTTGTTGCATGCGAAATTATCTTATGGGCTTAATGTTTGGTTTTTATGCTAAGTGAACCTCTACCACTATTATGTTGTATGATAGCATGGATATTTATGCAAGTATAATTCAACATGTTAGATTGAGCAAAGTATTTCTCATGCGATAGAAGATTAATAATAATTAACTTTGCTAAGGTGTGTCTCCTTATCGCTCTTTCGGGCCTCAGCATGATTTTTCATTACCTCACTTTCCTTCGCATTCCTTTGTGATTTGTATTCGCGTGACTTTTGATGAATTTTCTTATAGGTCTTATTTGCCTCCTAAGTAAGGTCTTATTGCCTTCCCCCGTATAAAAAACTTAAAGGACTTATGGTTACCTTGGGCAGGGTCTTCAATATTGGGCGACGAAATTTCATTTCCATGTGCACTTGCGAGTCATTTGCCATTGATCTCGCCTTATATTTGTTAGTATTATTACCTCCTCAGGTTGTATTTGCGACAATATGCCAGGTCTTAGATACTCCTGTGAGCACAAGCCCCAACACATTGTCGCCTTTGACACAATTCATCTCCCTAGTGGAGGGTGCCGTCCCTTTACTTCCCCCTGAGTTGCCCCTTCAAGGTGGTCACCCCTAACCATTTCAGTTGGGTTCATCCCCTCCGGTCATGAGACAATCAGTTGTTTTCGTGATCTCATTCCTTCCGCCTATGTGGCTTATGGGTACAAGATCACACCCTAGGTGGGTTTACTCGGGACCGAGTATATCCAAGCCAGGAACTCCTTCTACTCCATCATGTTTCTACAACCCATGACGGAGAACTTATTCGCTGAGTGGTTCATTCTCAGTGGCCTCCGACGGATAGGCTTTTGTTTCGCCCCAATATTAGTGACTTTTCCAGGATTTTCCCAATATGACGCGCGTTAGGGCTTATGATCGCCTCTTACGTGATCGTGCTTAAATCGCCGTCGCACAATCATGCGAACTAAGTTGACATGCCAAAATTGGGTACCCAGCCTCCCTAAGTAGAGGTTTTAATATGTAACTTTGCTTCCCCCTATTGAGGTCTTACTTGATTGTCGTATGGACTTTGTTTCTCCTTTGGCTTGTTCGCTTATTTAAAGAACTTTGCTTCGCATTAATGTTTCTTTGAGTAGTACATAGCTTGGTTTCTTCATTACATCGTTTCAACGTTGTAGACGTTGTTTCTTCGCATATATCTTTTGTATGATAAATCAGATACAATGTATAATCTTGCTTTTATCTTTGGTTGTTGTTCTCGCGAGTTCGGCCTTGATTTCTTTCCGAGGATATGCGATCCTTTCCTCGCTTATATTGTGAACTGGATCGTTTTATGTTGTGCGATTAGAGATTCCGCTGTACTGGAACTTCCACCTTGATACCAGAGTAAGCTTTCGTCCTGTCTTCTTTTCAAGCTGAATACTGTGTCTCTTCCCGTTTTTAGCAAGTCAAGTTGTGCATATGCGTCTACGAGTGCATTCTGCAACTTTAAGGAGGACGCGGTATCCGCTTTAGGAGATGAGCTGTGTGACTGATTAGTTCCGCGAAATGCTTTGGCTTTGCAACTTTTTAATACGTTATTCAATTTTTGCGAACTTGCATTTGCGTTCTTAATACCGAGCTTGGTCTTATCCTTCCCCTTTGCATTTCGCCTTAGATTCTTGCTCTGATCGCCTTCCTCTTTCGCATAGTCTGTCGCCTCCTTTTTTTCCACCCTTATCATATTGATCATTAATCTTTCTGCTCGTTTATCGTCTTTCACATTCTGTCTTTGTTTTTCCTTTAACTTCACCTTTTCTTCATACTTTTTCACGTCCAGTTCATTACATCTCTTCACGTTTGTACAATCCCCTAAGATTTCTCCTATGCATGATGGCATGGGGAATTGAATGCGCCTGTGGTAAGTTGAAGCGACTCCCATCACTCCATGTATCCAGGGCCTCCCTATAATATATTGTATGGGGATTATACATTTACTACGCAAAATGTTACCACCATCTACAGAGTTCCCGCAGGAATGACCATGGTGATCTCTCCCTTGGGCTTAGACACGACACTATTGAATCCATATATCTTGTATGTAGAAGGAATTAGATCTGAGTCGCTGTACCCCATGGTTTTGAACGCGTGATAGAACATGATATCGACTGAGCTTCCCGTATTTACCAAGATTTTGTTTATCGCCCAGGGTAACTTTTTGTCTCCATCGTCCTCTTCCCACTTAGAGTGCGGCTGCATAATTATAGTGACGACCAATGGATCTGTGTGCATTCCTCCTCCTGCTGGAACATCTTCTGCTGTAATTAGAATCTGTTGTTTCTGCCATTCTTCTAGCGGTAGGCTTTTTGTTACCAAATGTATCTCTTCGCCCTCGCGATCTCTTTTATACACTCGGCTTAATACATTATTCGTGAAAGTCACTTATATCCTTAGCAGAGTGGATGATCGAATTTATTCACCTTGCATCTTGCCCAATTTCAATGCGATGTATCATTGCTGGTTGTTGCGGTTGGTTTTGCTGGAGTAGCGGTGTCCTTGGTAGCTCACTTGTCTCCAGAAATTGGTTCAACTTTCCTCTTTCGATTAATTCTAATAAGAACCTTCGCACATTCTTGCAGTGGGTGGTGCTGTGGCCATGGAACCTATGGTACATGCAATATTCATTACTCTTATTTCCTGGCAGAGGTTCTAGCCCTAGATTCCCTGGAAATGGTATTTCTTCGGTTAGCACGACTGTCTCCCAGATCTTTTATGTCGAGGTATTTAACCTGGGGAGTTTTATATCTTCAAAGGGCGGGTTGTACGATTTTCGCTCAAATCTTTGATTGTTATTGTACCCCGTTCTTCGATCATTGTTGAATCTACCCCCTTGATTATCGTATCTCCTTGCTGGATAGTTATATGCGTGAAGCCTATCTATGTATGCTCTTCGGAACCATTCTTCATCCTTACCATACAAATCCACCTCTTTCACAGTACTTTCTTTCACCAGTTTTCTTTGTCCGACATTGGAGGTACATTCCACATTGCCCATTATTCGCGGCAGAAGTGTCGCGCTTCCTCCTTTTGCGGCTGTGATGGCGGTTATGTTGGTTTCCATTTCTCTTTGTTTTTCCTCCAATGAGATATATTCCTCCTGGTATTCCTTCAACTCTTGCATTTCAAGCTCATTTCTGAGTCGGAATATTTCTATGTATAAGAGGTCAGTCACGTATAGAGCATTGACGAAGGTGAGGATCAAATGTCGCTCTGATACCTCCCCTGCTAATTCGCTGCACATGGTCCTCCATCGCGTAGTTAGACTTTGCAAGCTTTCTCCGTGCGCTTTCTTTAAGTTAAATGCAGTTTCGATTCCCTCCTTTGACCGGTTGTTGGTTATGTAGTTTCCCAAGAACAGCCTTTGCAGTTGCGCGAACGAAGTCACGGATCCTTCGCATAAATTATCGAACCATAATAGGGCCTCCCCCGTTAGACTTGCAGGAAAATATTTTCATAACACCGCCTGATGCTGAGCCCATTGCATTAACGTAAGGTTATAAGCCTTCATGTGTTATACCGCGTTTCCTGTCCCATCAGATATACTGGAGAATGTATGCAAGGTACATTTGGCGGGAATTGGTGCTTGTAATATCTCGCGCGTAAATGGTGATCGTTCTGCCTCTTCCACCGCCTCTACCAACTTTATTCTTCCCCCTCCTCTTCTACTATTATTATTCATTGTTGCTCTAAGCTATTCAAGTTGTTGCAGTATGGCTTGGTTTGTATTAGTCTGTTCTATCTCCCTCTGCCTTGGTTCTATTGCCGCCTCCAATCCTCTTGGTCTATCATGCTTCTTTCTATCGCCTCCCTAGTATCTCGCTCCAAACTTCTTTCCCTCCTACGGTCACATCTCTGATTTTCGCGTTCGGAACTTTCATCATATCTTTGGCTTTCACGTTCTAGGCTTCCCATCCTTCCTCGATTCCTTCGCCTTTCTCTTTGTTCTTGCATCATTCTTTCTCTGTCACGTGCATCTTCCCTTTCACGCTCTCTTTCGCGCACTTCTCGTTTATATTCTTCGCAATTGTTTTGTACCTCTCTATCTCCCGTGTGATGTTCTCTCCTTCGCCTTGCCGAACTCCTACTTTTCTGGGTTTCTGTTTCTCCAGTATGAGTTCGTTCTTGCATATCATCATTTAGCCAATTATTTTCCTATGTTAACAAGGCATTCTGTCGCGCCAGGTTTGATCGTTCTTCCGCCAATTCTGCATCTCTTGCTCTGCTTCGCTCGAGTCCTTGCCTCAGCTCTCTCTCCCAATTGGTATGTTTTGTGAGAGACGTTCTCTTAACTACTGGATGGTCAAATTTTCCTCACTGCCTGGATTTTCTCCTTCATTTCGCATCGCCTGATTCTCATCTTCCATTGTTTCTGCATCAGTTGTGTGGACAAGACCTTATTCGTAGATGATTTTATCCTTATTATTATTCTGCTGCATTGGGTCTGGGGAGACATCAATATTGTTCTGCTGGCTTGCTTTTATGATGGAGAGTAGGACGCCGTTGCGGTTCTGTCGTTCTAAGGCCCGTCTTTCTCCTGCAGCCGAAGTTTCTGCTTCATCCCTTATTTATCTTCTGCCTACAACTCTGTTGCTTCTTCGTGTAGCGACAACATGCCCTGCCCTTGAGGCGACTCACACCATCTTGCTGGTGAGGGGATTTGGTGAACAAGGTTTGATTGATACTTGGTTACAGAGCAGAATCTCAAGAAAGGATTTCGACAGTGTATTCTTTGAAACTTTTAGGGGTAAAGGGTTCTTGACAGAGAATTTCCAAATAAGACGGTGATATGTTTACCAAAACTTCATGGTGATCAAAAAATGAAAGTAATGTAAATAACAAATAAGCTTCAAAAATGATGATTCCTAGTTATCAACTAGCAGGTGAGGATAAATCCTCCCTGTTTCTAGCGCCGAAATGTAGTTGCGGAAAATCCCACAACTACACCCTTTGTAATGATAATAACACAAAGCCTAATTCATATTGATCAACTCAAACATTAATGATATTATTCACCACTTTGGCACTAATATGATCTTCTCAAACACTTTATATCAAATGTGTATTATTCTTACAATGGATTCAAGTTGAGATTGTATACAGTAATGGAGAAATACAAAGATGAAGGTTGAATTCTAAAGACTTATTTCTTTTCTCTCTGATAACTTCCTTAGCTTATCTATCTCAACTGATCTCTCTCTCTCTATCATTTTTCAACCCTTATATAGGAAAATAATTTAATAGAAGACAACCATGGTTCACGTGCAAGATCTCGGTTGACGGGTTCTGTTTCAGTTTGTCTTATACGCCAGGCTTTTTGGAAGCTGTCTCTATCCTTCGCGCTGCTACTTAGTTCTTCACACTTCTTATGATGGAGTTAGTAGCCGCGTTGTCTTTATCGTGTAGATGTTCTTCGCGTTCTTCCTCTATTGTCGTTTAATTACTCTTCGCCTTATTTCTTGGTAATTGTTGTATCTTCTTGCTTAAGATTATTTTGATTAAAGCGAAGTTGCATCTTTTTCTTGTGCGATATTTTTCCCCTACATGGTGTTCTTGCTTAGGAACACACTCGTAAAACCCCTTGGTACTTTTTACAGTTGACGTCTATTTACGTATGAAGGGAGAGATAGAATCAGGGTTTTCCGTCACTTCGTTTACTTGCTTAGAGCAAGGGCTATGGAGTGAGAGCCCTCATTGGATTTGAAAGAATTTGATCAAAATAGATCAAATTTGATGCTACTGTGGGATGAGAGCTCTCACCCATACACCCAAAATCATTCATATACTCATTCAGATGAATGAGTGTCCGACAGTCCTCACTAGGAGGCTAAAGATGTGTCGCTCATTCAAAACTCACCTAAAAGGGATGAAGTTTTGCCGTTTGAAGAGATTTTCTAGTTTTTTATTCTGTTTAGACTCTTTTATGCGGGACCCATAGGAGTTTTATAAGGAAAAAAAATACCTAGGAGGCACATGTTGAGCCGCTTGGAGAGAAAAATTCTCTCCAAACGGCTGAACTTCATCCTCCTAGTCTATAAATCTGCTCGCCCACGGTCACAAATTCACTCTTTCAGCTAGACTCTCACTGGTTTTGGCAGTGAATGAGTGTTAAAAACACTCACTCCATAGCCTTTGCTCTTACAAGGATATAGCAACCCCAGTTATTCTCTTTTTGTTTAACCACTATATCAAAATTTTGTTGTCATCAATGTACACGAAAATACACTTTCTGTCGTCATTTTTCTTTCAAGTTGTGAAATTTCATCTTTTCTTCTTGAATTTCCATCCTGGGTTCCTTTCAATCTGTTGAGATGATAACTGTAACTGATCATTTTCTTGTTTGTACGTACTGCTGTAGTTCCCCTTTAACTAGCTTCTTTATTATGGTTCTGTAAAAAGGGGGGAAATTATAACCCCTTGTAGATGTTTTAGTATCACTAGCTTTCTTGCGCTTTTCCTGTTCAGTAAAAAGGGGGCAATTTATAGGTGACAGTCGCTGCTTTATGAGAGCCAAAAACAGTCTAGAATATGCGAAGAATTTTGTTGAGAATGGCTACTGGTGCAGAGATACACAAGACTGGGCATCCAATCTAGCTGTCTCTCGCTCCTGTCCCTTCCCGTCTAGTAGTTTGCATTGGGTTGTCATGCAGTCGACATTTGTTGAGTTCATCGCAAAATGATCAGTTTCGAATACGGGATGATAACAGTCCAAATCCAAATCCAAAGTCTTTTCCAGTAGCAAGTACCGGGTCGACTAGAGAATATCTCCTAAAAATATAACATATTTTTTACGCCGGCTTGTCAAGCCTTGCACAACCCACATTACGTAGGCAAAATCTTTGACACATTCCGTGCCGCAATGGTTAACCAGAAAGGGGTTGGCACACCACTCTAGTTGGGTTTACGTATTCACGACCGTTAGAATGGCATACCCACATGTTCCCTTCCCAGAGAGACATAGCAAGGAAAACCTGCTAGCAGATGGGGTAACATGTTCGCATGTTGAGGGTATAGCTTATCGGAGAGTGTGACCCTGAGTGGTATCCACATATACCTTAATATCCGAGGATAGTTCAGGTATACACCTCGCTCCATCAGATGCTCCATCACGAACCAAACATGGGACGGGATTGAAGAGGTAATCGGGCTTGCCGTTCGCCGCGCAAAGCGGAGAGCCAACCATCACACAAGAACCAAACACCACTCATACGTCAACACGTATTGTCCATCAAGAAACAACCGTCTCCAGTAGAACTAGCAACACAAGCCAGTTAAGGCAAGGAAGCACGAGCACCAGAGACAAATTGTTCCCGGCGGAAACGCTGAGCGTGCAATGTTATTGCTTCTACTTCTTAGTTAGCTTCTTCACTGCAACATTTCCGTTACGGTGCATAAAAAATTTCTTTTCGTTACAAAACAAAAAATTGGTTTGAATTGCCTGTTATTACATTTCCGTCACAGTAGGTAAAAAAATTATTCCAAAAAACTATTCGCGAAGCCTCTCTCTTATCAGAGCCAGGTTTTGATTTTGGCTAAATAATTTACATGAACGGAATATTTAACTGATTCTTACACCACATAAAAGAAGATGCTGAAAAATGCATAGGATAGTCTATTTTTAGTTTCAATTTTTAAAGCAAAACGAAATCTTTAACTATTAGATCACACTTTCTGTTGTTCTGCCAGTCAGTATCAGTTCCAATTTTTAAATCTAACGCCTCGCTGAATCTTGGCATGCAATGGTGTTAGTTTTGATTTCTAAAGAGCCTCATGATCAAAGAAATGAGTGAAAAGTAAAGTTCATTCCATCACTGTGAACATAGGTCATGACACAGATCACTGTGACCGCAAGAGAAACATGATGCTAAAAACTTCACATATTAATAAACAGAAGTAATTAAGATGAGTTCACAAATACTATATGAATTCAACCACAAGGAAAAAGATAAAGTTGATGAAGTCAAGCCAGAGCAGGCCTAGCTCCTTTCTCTGTTAACATTTTAGCCACACAACAAATTGACATCAAATGCATGGATTTACAGACTTCACGAGCCTACCCCACGAGCCTACCCCTTGCATCCAAGTTGTAGTAAATCGAATCATACGCATCATTCAACAGAAAGGATACTAGTTTTTCTAGAAACTCATTTGGTTTCATATCAGCCTCGTAATCCACCAGTTTTCCGTTTTCATAATCCACCAGTAATTTCTTATTCGACAGTGCATCCTTTTTTGCTTCTTTTGCCAAATAATGAGCGGCTTCATTCATCTTCCTTGACACGCATGCAAAATTTGTGGGTCCTAGGTATTTGTATTTGTCTTGGAGTTGTTCAATGAGAGGGACCAAAGTTTCAAAGCAATCATCACTCATGTAAGGGACAATGGAGTTTGCACATCTGTGACAGATCTTACCTATCTTGCTGCCTTTGCATTTGCAACTACGAGATGCGATTTGGCAGAGAAGCGTAACAACAATTCTGGAATTGCACCGCACATAAGGGCTATAACACCCATGGTCTGAAGCAAGATGGAGACCAGCCAGTAATCCACTCAACACTTGAAAAAGATAAGATTTTCCATCCAGTGAGAAGTTGACTCTAGCAGCTATTGGCTGTGCAGAATTATTGCGTAAAATAACTGCATATCCTCCGCAATCTGTGTGCTTCTTATAATAACTGTACACATTGACACAGGCAGATTCTGTTGTATTGTCTTCCTCTGCCCAAGACTTCTTCCAGATATCCCAAGTGGGCTTGCTTGCGAGGAAACTGTTCAGCGTCGTCTTTCCCCCCTGCAAAACATATCCTTGTTGTAAAAGACATCATCCAAATATATATCATTTAAGTAAAACTGGAAAATGCTGAGTCTGGACATTTAAAACTCACACTTTCTGAACTGGTTGACTCTTGTGTTCTATCTTCTGTATCATCTTCAGTTTCATCCTCCCATTCATCAGCATTAGTTATGGCTTTAAAGAACAACTTTCTATGTTCAATTTTAGGTTTGTAGTTATTTAAACATGCATAGGGACCTACATATACGCCATCAGTGAGCTGAAACGAAAAAAATTCAGATAGCCGAAAGGAGGAGGCATTACCAGAGAAACTAAATGATCCCGAACCCTAAAACCTATTTCTCCTATTTCAGTGTGACATTTATGCTAATCCCTAAATTGCAAATCGGACAGATTGAAATACTTAAGCCCGGTCCAATACAATTACATTCTTCCAAAGTCGGTGGGTTCAGGGATGGCCCACATAGTCTTATAAAAGAAAAACTAGGGTTGAACACTTTTCGGTTCTATTCGGTTTTAACCTCATCCGCGTCTAATCCAATAAGGCCTATTCCTATGCACAATGTTAAACATCTGATTTTTCCATATATGCATCCATTATGGGTATGTCAAAGTGCCAAACATATCTGCGTATATGTCAAATATAACATATAGGCATACACGACAGACTTTATAGCGAGCAATAAAGTGTCCATCGCGAGATGGTCAAAATATCGCTCGTTGGTCATTCAAGTGCCAGCGATAGTCAAGATGTCGCTCGCTAGTCTGATCGTTGCTCATCAGATCCTCATCCAATGGTTACCATTTTCCCATTTATAAAAACCAAATTTCAAACTCATTTCAACTCACACCAGAATTTATAAATCTCTCTAGAATTTCTCAATCTCCAACTCTTTTTCAACACTCTTCCAATTCCTCTGAGAGCACGGATGATAATAACAGTTAACCGAAGTTAGCCATATGAGCACTTTTGTATTAACCACATTCAACTAACACTTCTAGATCAAATGATAATCAAATGAATCTAATTGTGTTACTCATAGAGTTGTCCAATTGTTTATATTCTTATAGAAGTATACAAGACACAATTGAAACAAAAACGGATTTGATTCAAGAGAATCAATTCATGAACATTTAGCCACGGTTTGCAAAGATTGCATTCCATAATTTATAAATATATTTGTTCATGAGTATGGAATCATACTTAACCGATTTTAGAACTTAAACCAACTTAGTTTGCAAATGGGTACGCAAAAATAAGTTCCGGACTTTAGTCTTGACCGACAGTTCGCAAATGGGTATGCATACTGTCGTTCCGGACCTAACTAAGGTGAAACCGTTCGCATACTGATATGCAAACCTTGTTCCCGCACTTTGACAGTTAAAACCATTCGCATACTGGTATGCAAACTTGGTTCCCGGACCTGGATCATACTACAACGGTTTGCATACTGGTATGCATACTGTGTTATATCCAGACAATGGTTAATTGTTCTAAACTCCCATTTCAATCATTGAAACATCCTTAGAAGACGATAATAACTGTCTCACACAAACTATTAGCTTATAAGTAATTTTCAAGTGATCAAATGATCAATACGAAACATCCTTAGTCTACATCAAATGACTGTCTCACACAAATCATGTAAGATGTTTCAAGGCAATTTTCACATGATCATCTTTTGACTCATTATTTAGTTTCCAACAAATAAATTGTTTCCAACTAACCTCGTCAAGAATAATGATGAACGTAGCTAAATAAAAAAGCTTTCCAACACATATTCCGAGAAAGATATAAGCGAGTTAAACTCAGCTCGAAATATCAAATGTGTATAATGTAGAAGTCTATCTAGCTATACGACTTAGTCTCAATAGGAGATAAAATAGAATAGACTTCTGAGTGATAGATAAGTTTTAGTCTCAACATACCTTCTGTTGATGAAGTTCCTCCAAGCTCTCCTCAGTAAATCTTCGTCTTCAATCGATGAACGCCGTGAAGTCTAAAGCTCAACTACACATTCTATCCTAATCCGAGACATAGCTATAAGTAGACTAGAAATCAAGACTTATAGTTTTGACAACTAAACTTGACAAACAAGCTTGAGATAACAACGCTTACGAGTTCGACCGAGCAGTGCTCGAACAATCTCCCCCTTTGTCAATTTTAGTGACAAAACTATCAATACATATGGATTACAAAATAAATAAACTTTGTAGCTTCTCATCCAAATGCTTGATTTCCTTGGTTCTTCAACATTACTCGAAATCTTCATCACTTCCAAGTACTCCAGTGATTCTGAACGTGTTCAACTCAGCATCATAGTTGTTGAAGATCAGTAGCCATAACAATATATAAAAACAAGATGTTTTCGTGTTGTTATACAGTGTCATAGTATTATTACACATCATCAAATTTCAATTGTATCACAACTTTGACAATAATACTACGGTGATATGTATCACTCCCCCTTAGTCAATACTTCATCTCACAATGAAAACCATTCCCCCTTACATAATGATCCGTAAACCATATGTATGTAGTGTGAACTAGAAAATAATTCTCCCCCTTTTTGTCTATATAAATTGGCAAAGGTACGAAAACTAGCGGGATCATAATGAAATTCTCAAAGAGATTATTCATGACTAAAAGAGAACATATCAACTTTGTTTCGATGATTTCACATAGTCGAAACTTAGTGTATTCATCAAGGAGTTTATAAACATACAAGGTAACTCCTACAATATTCCACAGCCGCACTCCCCACAAAGATTTGGCAATTAAGCACAAGTTCAATTAAGAACTCTGCCTCATAAAATGTCATTCTCGAAAGAACAAAAAGAGCGACCTTACTTTTACAAAAAAATAAGGATTTCTTTAGACATTAACAAATAACATGAAACATGAATTTGTATCCAGTAAACTCGAATAAGTTAACCACAAGAGAACCTTAATGATTAATTTAATCGGAAACTCTCAACATAAAAATTTTTACGGAGCCGTACAGTACTTTCACATAGAAGTGGATCAGGGAAAGATCAATACTGCGGAATATTCAAAAGTTCATTCTAACTTTTATCAATATTTGCATAAAGACATAATTAATAGACTTAACTTTTGACCGATATTCAGCTAAACTTCTTATGGATTTAACACATTTAGCAATTTAATTGAAAGATAAAATCATTCAAGACTAAAATACTGTTAAAGTTATTACAACCATTAAAAATAACAGTTTTAATAAGTTCGACATAAGAAGTTCAACAGAAAATACCATACGTAGAGTTATAACAAGTAAAAACAAAAGAAAAGTATTTAACCCAAGCTCTCATAAAAGTCCCTAGAAATTTCATCAAACTTCTCAATCAGTTCAGGATGAGCTTCAGTAGCATACTCCAACTGCTCTTTCAAGCACTCAACCTTTTGTTGAAGATGGATAATCTCATTATTTGAGACTGTTGAAGTTCTTTCCGAGGTTTCAGTTGTAGTTTTCCTCATCTTTTCGATGCTTTCCATGGTTAAGACTTTTGGCCCTTCAAGATCGGTTCAAAAAGCAACGATGCCGAAATGTTTGCAAATCCTTGAAATGAGACAAGGAAAGCCTGGAGTCTTCTTAGAAGTCTGTGTTACACTTATCATCTGACGAATGATAAGACTACAGAAATAAATGTCTCTCCCTTCAACAATGTAACATACCAATTCAGCAAAAGACCTGGTCCATAACATTTTTTCAATTGTACTCGTTATCATGTTTTCCACGACCAGTTTTCCAGCACCTTTAAGAAACAACTCAACACCATGAACATCGATCTTGCCATTTCTCCAGGAAACGTCTATATTAAGAAGACCATTTGATAGCACGTTTTGAGACAACCTTTCATGCTCAGGAGGTCGGAATTGGAAGTTACCAACCCGGGTCAAGTTCAAGAGCTCAGCAATAACTTGATGATTCACCAAACAGATTTCATTCCCCATAATAGTCTTAAAAGTGCAATTGACAGAGTCCGGTTCATGTAAAAATACATAAAACTGGGCAGTCATTTCGACATGAGCAGTTCCCATAGGTTGATGAATTATGCCCCATACAAAAACTCTAAAAAACCCTAGAGAGATGTTCTACACTAATTTTTGAAGAATCGTAGTATCTTTCCATAATAGGCAGTTTCTTACTATATTCCAAATAGTGGTTGTGAGCCTCTTTGCTAACAAACCTATAGTTTGCAAACTGGGATCATATTAAGTATCACCTCTAACTTTAGCACCCGAACTCTCACCACGACTTAACCTCTTCCTAAATGCCATTATTGAAATGGAAAACACAAAATAAGGTGAAAAACTTACTTGGTACACGAACTGTCGTTAATGGTGAAGTTCCAAAACGATGAAAATAATGAAAACGGTTTTTTTCCCAACACAAAAAAGCTTCTCCTGATTTCAATGGTTCAAACCAAACACAAAAAGGTTAAGATAAGAGAGAGAGGTGGAAGATGGTACATGAACTTTCGGTTTTTCTCTTTCATTCTCGAACTGTTGAGAAGAAGTGTGAAAAGAACAAGAAGAGTTCTTTCTATTTTTATGTGTAGATGGACTGGAACCTGAACGGGCTATTGTACATTTGGGAACACGGTTCTAATAAATAATGGTTACAAGTTCAACATACATGAATCGCACGAGTGCAAACAATGGCATGTTTGTTTTATGTTACACTATGTTTTGATAAGCAAGAATTTATGCTCATGGGAACCAAAATATAGATGAGAATTATTTGAAGGAAAACTCAAACAAAACATCTCTTGAGCAATTCTCTGTAATGGTCAAGAAGACACGGTATAAAGTACCCTTTGCACACCATGACACCAAAAAAGAGTTCCTTTCCAACTACTTTTGCATTCAACAGTATTGAGAGACACCCAAAAGTCTGTTTTTACAAGTTTTTCAAAGAACTTTAAAAGAACACTGATGAATTTGTATTCCTGATTTCTTGTTTTACAACTTATAAAAAACAGGCTCTGCAGGTAATGTTTAGTACTGCATAGGGAAACTCTTTTGATAAAAAGAGACATCCTAACTTTCTCACAAGAGAAGGCAATACCATTATCTTGATAAGGCTTAATAGGATTTGATTGATGAACTGAGTCATTTTCCGAGGTGAAACAATTTGATAGATGAGATTTAGACTCCTATATTATCCGGTTCATTACAAGCTTTTGGATTGCAATTAAAAGAAGTGTTTCCCTCACTAATAAGCAGATCAATATCAACCTCAACATGAAGATTACTCATCATAACTTGGCTTAGTTTATCAAGAGAGTTTTGTTCTTTCTTGAGATAAAACTCAACATCAAGAGATAAACCTTTAAGTTGTTCTTCAATTCCTAAAAACGCTTCAAGGGATTTTAGATCCGGAGAAGGTCAAGAGAGAATATCTTCTACATATTTAATAAAATCAGTCATGAAAGAAAATTCCAAGTCCCCTGGATTCAGTGGTGCGTTTAATAAAGCATTATCGTCCATAAAGTCATATTGCTACAAACATAGACTTATGAGGTCTTTAACGTGTTTGCCTGTTCTGATATCAATTGAAAAAGAGGGGGTCGAACAACCACACCCAATATTTCGTTCGGAAATCTGTATGGACTAACTCCAATACAATTCCAAGAGAATCAACTAGACAGTCAGACTCAATCAAGAAAATATATCTAAGAGTTATATCTCTGTTTCTCAATGCAATCAGCAAATCAAACAGATAAGAATCCGTGAGCCTGATTATTATGAGAAACAACTTGAACGGTACCAAAGACCAATGTTCAAGTGTCAATCAATTTCAATCAACAACCAAAGGTTGGATTTACCAATTGATTGAACTACGCACAACCTCTGATATTTCAATTATATAAACAAATATAATGCGGAAAAGAAATAACACAGACACTAGAAGTTTTGTTAACGAGGAAACGGAAAATGCAGAAAAACCCTGGGACGTAGTCCAGATTTGAACGCTACACTGTATTAAGCCGCTACAGACACTAGCCTCCTACAAGTTAACTTCAGATTGGAATGTAGTTGAGCCCTAACCAAGTCTCACACCGATTAAGGTACAGACGCGTTCCTTACGTCTCTGAATCCCAGTAGGACTCTACGCACTTGATTCTCTTAACTGATCTCACCCACAACTAAGAGTTGCTACGACCCAAAGCCGAAAATTTTATAAACAAATATGTTTCCTACAGAAAAGTCTATCCTAATAGTCTGTCTCCCACAGAAATACCTACGAAGTTTTTGTTCTGTCTTTTGATAAATCAAGGTGAAGAGGAACCAATTAATTACTCGGTCTTATATTCCCGAAGAACAACCTAGAAATATCAACCACCTCACAATAACTTAACTATATGGTAGTAGAACAAGTTATTGTGGAATCACAAAGAATGAGATGAAGAGCTTTGTGATTACTTTTTATATCTTACCTATTGGAGATAAATATCGAGCAAATCTTAGAGAAGATAGTACTCAATACTATATAACAAGTAAGATCAGAACACGCAACTACAGAGAAAATAGTTGGGTCTGGCTTCAGAATCCAATGAAGTCTTTAAGTCGTTAATCTATAATGGTTTTAGGAAAAACTTAGGTTAAAGGAGAATCGACTCTAGTCGCAACTAGTATCACACATGAGGTATGGGGATTAGGTTTTCCAGTTGCTAGAGTTCTCCCTTATATAGTTTTCAAATAAGGGTTTGATGGCTTTGAAACAAAGCAATCAATATCAACGTTAGATGAAATCCTGATTTAAGATTCAAGTTAAGTTTTCTTAAAACCAAAGCAATATATCTCCACCGTTAGATGGTCTTAACTTGTTATACACAAATGAAATATACCTCCATTTAGATATGGGTAGCCGTACCTAAACATGTATATTGAGTTGGCTCAATGACAGTTAACCGAAGTTAGCCATATGAACACTTTTGTATTAACCACGTTCATCTAACACTTGTAGATCAAGTGAATCTAGTTGTGTTACTCATAGAGTTGCTAAATTGTTTATATTCTCATAGAAGTATACAAGACACAATTGAAACAAAATCGGATTTGATTGAAGAGAATCAATTCATGAAGATTTAGCCACGGTTTGCGAAGATTGCATTTCTTAATTTATAAATATATTTGTTCATGAGTATGCAATCATACTTAATTGATTTTAGAACTTAAACCAACTTAGTTTGCAAACGGGTACGCAAACTTAAGTTCCGGAATTTGGTCTTGACCGACAGTTTGCAAACGGGCATGCATACTGTCGTTCCGGACCTAACTCAGGTGAAACCGTTCGCATATTGGTATGCAAACTTGGATCCCGGACTTTGACAGTTAAAACCATTCGCATACTGGTATGCAAACTTGGTTCCCGGACCTGAATCATACTACAACCGTTTGCATACTGGTATGCATACTGTGTTATATCCAGACAATGGTTAACTGTTCTAAACTCCCATTTCAATCATTGAAACATCATTAGAAGACGACAATAGCTGTCTTACGCAAACTATTAGTTTATAAGTAATTTTCAAGTGATAGAATGATCAATACGAAATATTCCGAGTCTACATCAAATGCCTGTCTCACACAAATCATGTAAGATGTTTCAAGGCAATTTTCACATGATCATCTTTTGAATCATTATTTAGTTTCCAACAAATAAATTGTTTCCAACTAAACTCGTCAAGAATAATGATGAATGTAGCTAAAGCAAAAAGCTTTCCAACACATATTCCGAGAAAGATATAAGCGAGTTAAACTCAGCTCGAAATATCAAATGTGTATAATGTAAAAGTCTATATAGTTATACGACTTAGTCTCAATAGGAGATGGAATATAATAGACTTCTGAGTGATAGATAAGTTTTAGTCTCCACATACCTTTTGTTGATGAAGTTCCTCCATGCTCTCCTCAGTAGATCTTCGTCTTCAATCGATGAACGCCGTGAAGTCTAAAGCTCAACTACACATTCTATCATTGTCCGAGACATAGATATAAGTAGACTAGAAATCAAGACTTATAGTTGTTATCACCTAAACTTGACAAACAAGCTTGAGATAGCAACGCTTGCAAGTTCGAATGAGTAGTGCTCTAACAACAAAGGACTAGATGTTGGCGCTTGACGTTACATCGAGCGATATACATGGTAGCGCTGGCGATAACGTCTTTATCGCTGGAGATAATGTCTTTATCGCTGGCGATATTATCTATATAGTCAGATTTATCTCGTTATCTAGGTGTTTTAAAATGCTTTTCAATAATATAAAATTAACAATTATCTGTGGCATAGTTTGATTTCTAAATTTTAGTATTTTGTTATACGTAAGGATATAATTCAAAAAAAAAAGCTAAAAATATAAACGCATTATTGAGGTATGCGGAGGTTAAAACTACCCTTGGTATTTTGATAAGTTGTAGCCTAAAAACTTCAGAAGATCACTATATTAATTATCTTTTAAAAGTCGGCATAGACTTTAACCATGAAGGCCATGCCGACAGTTTTGTGTTTGTTTTGGATATGGACTTTACTCATAATCGATTTTATACTCGATTTTAGATCTTATACTTAGTTTTTTAGATTGAGTATAAATAAATTTATACTTAATCTTAAATCTTTTACTTGTTTTAAGAATGATTATAAAATCATAAATCGATTATGAATCTTAAGAATTGCGACCACAATTGATTATTGGGTCAGTTTGGTCGATGATTGTCATACCGAATATGGACTGGTTGTTCAATTGTTGAAGTAGTTGCACTCCCCAAAATAACGCCATATGTTAATTAAAATTATAAGAAAAATAATGTAACAATCGGTATGGTCGAACTATCGATTATGCCGACAATAATATTAACACAAACAAGCAAAAAAACATCACGAAAAAGTGTTAACAATCGGCATGATAAAAATTTATCGAATATGCCAACTATAAAATAAAACTTTCAATCGACTAAGCAGTCGGCATGGTATTTACCAACTAATCTGTGCTGATTGTAATGCTCATATTTGGATAAATTTTCTGTGTAAAAGGTCAAAGGATCGGCATGGGCTTCATTCAAGAATCGTGCCGACCGTAGAAAATCAACATGGAAATTAAAAAATACCATGCCGATTGCAGAGAATTGGTATGGGTGATTAATAAATACCATGCCTATTCTGAGGAATATTTAGGTTTACAAAATCATTCCTTAATGAATCCAAGTAATAATTTGATAGCCTAAATTTTTCCCAGAATGAAAGAATAGAAAGTGCCGCTTGTAAATAGGATCCAATCGCCTTGGATGCCGTGTATAGGAGTAATCTCTAGTGTATTTCACAATTGATGCAATCTTCCAATGGAAAATAAAAGAAAGACACGTATGCATCCACATGTGTGAGGATGATAGCTAGTATCAACAGTGACGCTCCCATGCGAGTGACCATTAATTGTCCAAGTCAATTAACGTACAATCAGCGTATTCAATTCACACATGTTCTTTTATCCTAGCTTGTTTTTAATATTCAGCGATCTAAAGTGGTATACTCACAACAAATCAGTGGGAAACATCAGCAACATATATCTACTCCACTCTACTCCACTTCCAACATTACTTGCTCGCCCCGCAACTGAGAAATTCTACATGCGCCACTAGTGGAAAACAACTGATTTAAGATAGTCAGATAATGTTGTTCTAACGAGTTAAACGACACTTTTGGATTGCTGATGAAACTTCTGTAGATTTAGTGTCTTTATATGGAACGACACTATCTGGTCGCCCTTAAATTACGATGCTTTCAGAACGTCGCTATGCACGACACCTGGATTACGTCGTTGATTTTATTTTATTTTAATATTAAAAAATAAGTCAGATCTGATTGGCTGACTCCGGTTATTCTGTCTGGGCTGAAATACAATAGTTCTGATTAAAATTCAAATTATACTAAAATGAAACTCAAATTGCACTGAAATTCAAATGACAATTCAAAATTCAAATGAAATTACTAAAATTCTCAAATTCAAGTGAAATTCAAATGACAATTAATATTAAAATACTAAAATTCAAATTCAAATTCAAAATAAAACCTGAATCAAATGACAGCTCCGTTGCATTGAACTATGCTCATAAAGAGAAGTGATACAACAGGTCCTAAAAATTTCAACCACAATTTCAGTCATTGAGACCTTGGCACCAGCTTGCTTGAGAGAAGATCCTGTAGAAGGACAATCCTTTCCAACATTTCCCTTATCTAACAACAACAACGATTTCACCATCAACCATGACATCAACAACCCTCATGAGACCATCGGGAAGAGAGTGACGGCATCCATGAAGCTGTCGAACTACATTCAGAAGAAGAGTAAAAAGTCAAGCCTTATATGCTAGGTTTACATGACTAGTCGATAATAATATACACGGAGGTGGTCTAATAGACCCATCATTAAGACAACAACAGCAACAACATTTACATAGTGACTTCATTGAGACGAACAAATAAGCCATATATAGGCAGTGAAAACCGTTGGCATGATAAGTACTCGTAAAGAAGCTGCTTGTTACAGGGAAAATGGTAACAATTAGTAAAACTGTATATTTGAAGTGTACAGTTTCCAAACAAAATTTTACTGGAGTTTTTACCTTTCTAGTTGGCATCTCCCACAACACAATTGTGAAACTGAAAATGTTCGCCTTATGATCGTAAGGCTTTGCTCTATGACCTACATGTTGTGGTTGCGACGTAACCTCAGTTATCCAAATTACAGTTCCATTTTGAATCTACTATGCATAGATCTATTGGCCAATGGACAAAATCATGTCAAATATGATGAAGAAGCTCAGTTAAGAATGTTGGGATGCATAATGAACATCCCATTCTCTTCACATAAGTTCAGTCAAAATGCCACTGACAACCTTAAATAGTTGTCAAGAACAATATGATCGTAAGGTTTTGCTCTATCATCTTGTTAATAACTTAAAGCTTTTGGATGATACTTTCTGGAAGGGAACAAGCACAACTCTACAGCGAATATGCTTCTGCTATCTAGCAAGCAAACTTATTAATTTCGCAGACCAAGAACCAAAAATGAAAATTTAGGGTCGTAGCTCAGAGAAAGCCAAAAAAAAAAAGGAAAAACATTTTCACAGTGCTTTAATACTGGGTACTACCAAAAATAAATCAACAACACAACAACATACACAAAACTAATCTGAGAAGGATTAATAACTTGGTTAAAAGCACATAAGATGGAAATCCAAGTCAAAAGTGCTTACAAAAAAGCAAATGCCTGCATCAGACCAACCACAGGAACTTTGCTACGTGAGACTGTTATTTCTTTCATCCCTGCAAAAGATAAACACGATGAAATTAATGAACAAAGCTCAACTGAATAAGATATAGACTTAACTGAATCCAACGTTGAATCCCAAAACTTCGGTAATATTAATCTTAGATTCGCACAAGATGTTAATCCTACATTGTGAGAACATCAAAATGTCTCCAGTTACTAAATAATACATATCACAGACAGACAACCCATAACCACCTCTTTATGAAGTTGACCCTTGACCTCTAACAAAAACTTGTAAAATAAATGAAAACGAGAACCAAAGAACCCATACTAGACGACCAAAATACAAGTAATGAGCAGATATCAGATTATAAATCAAAGGATAAATAAGAGCACATACTTGAATCACCTATTAAGATACTAAATCAATTGAGAATGAAGAGCGCATACTTGAATCACCCATAATGTGACGGACCAGAGAATTTTTACTTCCAGTGGGTCGGGTTACGAACCGCTTGGCAAGCTCCGACTCTCTGATACGCCATTTATAATCCTGCACACCATAGAAGTCACATTAGTCTCAAGGTTAGAATTCTATGAGCATATGTCCCTTACCATAATACTCATAAAATTCGACAAGAGTTCCGATTTCCAAAAAATAAAATAAAATAAGAGTCGGCCAGTTACCAAAATAAGAAATGGCCAATTGCCAAAAATAACACACGGCCAATTGCCGAAAAATAACATAGGGTCAGTTTCCCTAAATAACATACGGCCAATTGCCGAAAATAACAGAGGGCCAATTGCCCAAAATAACAGACGGCCAATTGCCGAAAATACCAGAGGGCCAATTGCCCAAAATAACAGATGGCCAATTGCCAAAAATAAGAAACGGCCAGTTACCGATTCCAACAATTTATATGGCCAATTGCCAAAAATGGGAGATAGCCATTTGCCAACTCCAACAATTTAGCGGCCAATTACCAAAAATGAGAGATGGTAACAATTATCTCTCACTAGGTAGTATGAACAGCCGGTGGATTGACTGCAACTACCTCTTAGTGCCAGGGTTACAATCATCTCCGAATGGATGGTATGAACTGCCCAAAACAGTAACCAACACTTTCAGATGATATGACCAACCTTGTAGAGTTGTGCTGAACCGCATAGCGGCTGCCTACGTACCCTCTCTGTTGCTCGAAGGGATCAAGCACGACCGTAGTTCGTCATTTTAGTTTTAGATAGTATGAACTACCCACAGTAGCAACTATCTTTTGTCAGCGATCAAGTAAACTGATTCCAACTAGAGCAGAGCACCAAGTTTATACACAAAATCTGTATCCCTGTATGCAATTTATACACATAATTTCTAGGAAACCAAGATATATATTTAAGTAACAATAAAACCTGCCTGGAGAATAGTGTTAGGATGTGTCCTGAATATAAATCTTATGATACACAAATTTGTAAATGAGGATCTCTTACACAACTGAATTAATCTGAATAAACAAGGGTATTGGGTGCAGCAAACCAAAACACGATAGCTTAGGATTAATTTAGTGATACGGAAAAAGAAAACACATTAGTGGAGGCAGTAATCAATTGAGAAATTAAGTGTAGACTTTTACATACAGTACGCATGCACATGAGACTCAAGGTAAGATTTAGTTTCTTTCCCATTAGTTGTAAACCATTCGAGACAAAAGGATTGAATTTGACTAAATATAATCAAAATGACAAAATAAACCAATAATCACTTTATTCTTTTTCAAATCACTAAACAGCATAATCAATTGGACTTTTTCCGACCAGTGGGTAACTTAATCTTAATTAATTCGAGTTACCGCTAGCCTGCAGGGTAGACTAAACAAATTTATCGAGCTCAACCTTTACCAAAGGGTCACTGAAGTCTTAAGTACTAAAATCCCCATTGAGATTTGCAGTAATTTCATGGAATGGACTATGAACAGAAAAGTAAAAGTGAGGTCATAGATCAAAAGAAATTGATCGAAAACTGGACAACGGTAAAAGTAAGCATATCTTCTAACCTACAATTCGGATTGAAACAACTAATGCCAATTCGGAGACATTACTCGAAGCACCAGACTCGGCAGTACTAGTCCAAAGATGATAAGAACCTAAAAATGATCAAAACTGTGGCCTAGCGAATCTGACAGGCTATTGGTCGAAATGACATTTTAATGAACACTTCATCCCTACTCACAGTTAGTGAGTAAAATAATTTATACACTCAATCCTTCATTATCACTGGAATCAAGATTGCTAAACTAAGGAACGAGAACATAAGTAAAACCACTGATTTATGCATATAAATACAACCAGTTGCATGTAGGAAATTCGTAACTTCTACTCATACATCTATTACCATTTCAACTATCAAGAGTATTCATATCCACCACTAATATCATTCAATAACCAATCGTGCTTATGCATATAGAGAACAAGGTTCACAAGTACCAAACATGATTGGATTGTAATGAAATTTACAGAATACTTCAGGAGTGCAATAATTAATAGCATATGACAATTCTATATCCAATTGATGCATAATGAGATAACAAAATACGAACATAGTTGTATAGGGATTCTGTTTCACAAAACACAGTCTTGGATTGTCCAATCTTTGCAGTAGTTATAGTTACCTGATCCTCTTGATATCTTTACAGCAACCTTAGAACTCAGTGTTCCACAACACATTAAAAAATCAGAGCATTCTAACGGTTCATTAAAAAATATACATTCATCAGAACCCGACTACTTTCAATACTTGCATACAAAATTCAGTCACGGTTCTCTCATACTTTGAAGTACCTAAAGAGATCAGAAATTCATGAAAATTCTACAGTTGGTTACGTATATGTAGATATAAACATCATGCTAAAATTTCAACTTATTCCGATAGACAGATAATGAGAAAACATGGTAAAACGTTGGCTGTGCAGGGTTTGAATTCAGCACATTGCAGTCACGATATTTTCAATATTTTCCATGCTTTCCTATGTCCGATCATCCCCAAATTTTTATAGTATCTCTATGACTTAATAAGGTATATCATGTTAAAATTTCGTCATATTCCAACGATTGAAACTGGATATACCAGCAAAACAAAATCACACTAATTAGGGTTCACAAAGTTGAATTACAATCAAATTATGCAATTTCTTCAATCGATAAAATTACAAGCATTTAGATATTAATCTCTAAACCATGAGGAATCCCCAAATTTCATAAGACCCCTAATTTGAGAAAATTCCAAAATCCAAGGGAGGTTATGAAATTTTCAATTTGAATCCATAAGTCTCAAAATTCATCATTTACTCCAAACCCACATCACCAATATACAGTAGAACATAAACCCCAATAAATTCCCAAATCATTAGCAAGCCCTAATTCTCATATTTTGCACTAGAGATGAAATCAAATTGTAAATCATTATGAGTCAAGTTTAAGACGAAATCAAATTGTAAATCATTATGAACCAACTCCTTAACTTGATCCCCACAACTCTTTTGCTGATTTTTCTTGTACCCATAATCTCATCAATCTCTCAACGTTTTCTTCATGTTTATGTTTAAGGAGGAGAACAACGAAAACCGAAGAGAAAAGTTCACCTTCTTTCTGCAAACCTCCCTCCAACTTCTTCTTCCTTTTTTTTTTTTTTCCATTTGGGAAAGAAAAGAAAAGAAATATATATCTGAGTTTTCCAAATGATAGACACGTGCAGAGTGACGTGTCTAGGTGGATGCTTAGTTACTAAAGCACCCATGCCTAGGGTTAAGGCTATCAAATGCTCTCTATCTATAAATATAGGTAGACTAAGTGTTAAAAGCACTCTACCTTAAGCTTCTTAAGAAAATTTAAGTGAAATTATAATGTTTCCAACTCAAATGGGTTGAATTCAACCCAAGAAAAGTTCAGGGACAGTTGAGTGTGTGAGTTTTAAGCATTCTAAATGCAGAATTCGACTAATGGGTCCTGTTAAACCCCGAGAAAAATATCGGGATCTCACACATAATCTGTGACAACTTGTTCATGATAACAGGTGACTGGAAGCTTGAGTTGCTCAAATCCTGGTGTACGGAACTGTCCTGGAGCATTGGTTGGAAGTCTGAGAGGGATCGACTGGAAATGTTGTTTGACCTGCTGATGAACAAATTGTGAGACGCAGAAGAGTTTCCGACATTACTCTGTGCTCTAGAGGTTACACCACCCTGCTGCTGTGGAGCGATGAACATGGGTGTCTACACATGCCCTGCACATTATTCCACGCAACATTCATAACTTGACCACCAAAAAACGAATGAGATCTTAAGAAGGGAGATAGCACTACGAACAGGGTAATGATCATCCATAATCTACCATGCAGAAGTGATCCAAAACATAAAATTCAACACAACAGAACTACATCAAAATAATACAAAATAGGGATTCATTTCCCAAGCTGTTTGGTGAATCAAGTTTTAGGCATTACCTGATTGAAAAACTCGTTAAGTCTTCTAACAAGCCGGATAACAATTCCCCCAAAGATATCAATCATTTCTACACCACCTCAGCAAAAGTAGCACCTGGAAGCAACATCCAGGTAAATAGAAGTAGTAAACCAGAAAATTCAAAGAGTTACGCAAGCTAATAACTAAAGATTAAACTAAATTGAACTTCATACATATTTATAAAGGAAAATATGTAATAATATTTGCATATGCTCCAAAATGAACATATTTACCTGCACATTCAGTTTATCACTTTTTCAGTCTACCACTTTTCTTAAGTTGCAAAGCTGCTCAGTACCAAACAAGTATAAAAACCTAAATCACATCCAACGCACCACTTTTTTTTATAAAAAACAAAATAACAAACTGAAGTGGCAGATGCTATCATCAACCTAAAAGTCAAACAAAGAACACCAACTACCAGTTAGGGTGAAAGATCAATCTGGAATTATAAGTTATTCTTCAAAATCAGATTAGGGGTTTTCTTTGTAAAACCAAAAGAAGGTGATAGAAATTAACCATTTAAGATTAGGGGTTTTCTTCATCATCAATTTCATCCCTGTTTACACAAAATCTAAATCTTTTAGTCAAAAAAATTACACAAACACACATTTCTAGAGTTTGAGAACAAAGACAGTACCGATTCATTCCCTTTGTCTCCAGATTTATAAGTTGCGGTAGCCAGATTAGCACCAAGACTGCATCATACAAGATTCAAAATGAAGTTAGTACTTAAAAGAGAAAATAATTCATTGATGAACGAAAATAGGGTTTTGAATTTACCAATTTCATATGAGCTAGATCCGTCTTTCTCATTCAATTCCAAGAAACTTTCTTTGAGAATCTACAAAGTCAAAATCAAAACCCATCATCAGATTTTTAATATCAAAGCCCTATTTAAGCAAATCCCAATAACGAGAACAAATTATAGCATCGTACATGGTTGAATCAACGGGTGAGAATGATGAGAAGAAAATGGTTCCTATGCGGGAACTATACTTCTTCTTCTTTTCCTGAAGTCGAAGCAGCAGCAACATATTCAGAGAGATAGAGACAGAAAGAAGGGTAGATAGAGAGAGGTAGGTTGTATGGTTTATCAAGTTCATAATCATCGCCTCTGATTTTACTTCTCGGCCATGAAAGTGATGATGGTAGTGGTGGTGGCTTGAGGTGAGGGAGGAAGAGAAAGAGAGAGAGAACCAGAGAGGAAGAGTGGCGGAGAATAAGGAGTTTTCTCTTTCTCTTCTTTGGAATAGATAGGGTATGAGGATATTTTGATCCACCCATTCATTATCTTTTTAGTGTAAATCTGAAATACCCTACCAAGCAAACGACACTAGGAAAGTATAGTTGTCTAAGTCAACACAAGTATGAACGCAACATGCTTTGACTTTTGTCAACGTCAATAGAAGAAGTATCGTTGTGTAAGTCAACAATAGTCTTAATACAATGACAATTTGACTTTAGTCAACGACGCTTTCTAGATGCAGATGTTTTGCGTTACTTAGTTTGTGTCGTTCCATTATGTCTCTGATAGCCCATTTTCCACTAGTGCACCCTTGGTCGATCAATCAAATTCGACGCTCCCCCAATGATATAAATCGATAGATCCAGTGTTCCAACTCATCGGTTCAATTAGCAATGTAGCTTGTCGATCCAACTAGTGATGTAACTCGTCGATCAATTCAACAATCTGTTATTTTTGGATCGAGACAAGTTCAAACCTGCATGAGTTTAAAATAATGGGAAAATTGGGAAAATGCCCCAAAATGGGGTGCAATCTTGGAGAAATGCCTCAACATTTAAAATGCCTTATTCCATTGATAATTCCGTCCAAACCAGTTAAGTCACACCTTCAGGGTTCAGGGTTCAAAATTCAGGTTTAAGGTTCTGGTGGTGGAGACAACGGTTAGGTGGGGCTGCTGATGGTGGAGGCGACGATGGTGATCGTGGCGACGACGATGGTGGTAATGGCGGTGGTGGTTCAGGCGGCATAGCTGGTGGTGGCGATGGTTTTGGCGGTAATGGTGGTAGCGGTGACGGTAGTGGTGGTAGTTGTGATGGCGGTAGTTGTGATTGCGGTGGGGGCGACGGTTATAGTGGCGGCGGCAGTAGTTTGGACGGTGGTGGCGGCGGTGATGGTAAATAACACAGGTGGTGGTGGTGGCAATGATTGTAAATAACAAAAAAAATAAACCCTGAATTTTAAAGGGTGTATTTATCTTCTTTTTTTCCCCTGGTGGATGCACTCGTACATGTCACTTAACTAGATTAGATGAATTACTTAACCAAATGGGACATTTTTTCCAACCTTTTTTTAAATGTTGGGTATTTCTCCAAGATTGCACCTCATTTTGAAGCAGTTTTCCAACCTGGCCTAAAATAATTGGACACACCCCAGTGAGAGAGTTACTCACGATCTATGTTGCACAGACTCGGACATAGGCGGTTACGATACGACACGGTTACGGGGACATGTCAAATCTCAAAAAAGTTGGTTACCGGGACACGTCACATGTATTATACACACCATTAAAATGAGATTCTACAACGATCTACTCAACATAATAATAATAATTATTTTCAAAATACTTGATTATTAATAAAATAAAATAAATAATAATGAAATTATGATCAAGTTTTTCATAAATAATATTTAAATTTGACTAAAAGACGAATAAATTAGCTTCACGTTTAGTTTATTTTGATTTTCTTAACCAAAATTAATCATTTATGGTGTGTCCGAAAGTGTCCAAATAGTGTCCAATGTTGATTTTTACGGGACATGTGATATGGAGTGTCCATCGCGTGTCGGGAATTGTCATAATCGTGTCGTGTCTGATCGTGTGTCCGACACGGTTACGACAACTTTCTAGGCGTGTTCGTGCTACATAGCTCACAATAGGCGAACAAATGGAGGCGTCTGGGGAAAGACCGTACCTGATATATAAGCTAGCAGGAGGGTAGTTAGATTAAGTGAGAACCAATAAACTGGAACTCCAACAACTAGGAAATAGTTCAACATTGACTATGGGATGCATATTTCCAGTGCTGGATCCCTTCTTATAGGTAAGCCTAAATGATTGCTCAATTTCTTTACGGTACTATTTGTATTATCTAATCCGACAACAAATGCACAATTCACAAAGAAATTCACGATTACATGATCCATACGCTTCGATACTAACCAGAGTTATTTAACATGCAATAACATTCGCATAGCTAGAATTGATCACAAACTTTAGACATCTAGTCAGAGCTGTTATACAATAACTCTCGCCTGACTAGCACCGATCCCGACTTGCTTTGTTAAGAGAAAATATCCTAAATAATATTTCTCGCATGGTCTTAGTCAATACTTGCGCAAACGAGCAAGCTAAACCAGTTTAGCGCAGGCTCAAAAATGGCAAGGACCTTGTTCCATTGACCATGGGCAATAAAAATCTCATCCCAGCCAGTAAGAACCAAACCAACTTGGCTTTGATTAGAAGGAAGTTCGCAGTTCATGGACCCAAGTGCCTCGACGATGCTCATTTTCTTACTATATACAAATTATTGGCGGCAGAATATAGAAAAATAGCCCTGTACTAGATAAAATTCTGAATCCGTTCATAGATCATCCGTTGGCCTCTCCATGGTTGAATTTGATGACTTAAATGTAACGGAGAGGAAAGAATTTTGATGACTTAAAGTGTAACGGAGGGGTAAGAATAAATAAAACTGTATCTAGCCGTAAGACTTGTAGTAAGTTGGGATGGGCGGGCTGGGCCTACCCAGAAGGGTGGGGCCCAGCTTTGCATATATATTCTTTTTTTTTTCATAATACTGATAATATTTATACTGGGAGATGCATAATTTAGATTCAAACTGAAAGCCAATATTATCACTAATCAATAATGACGATTAGCTACGCAACAATCAAATCATCATCGAAGTAAAAACAAAATATATTGGTCATAGCCAGGTGAGAACAAAGTAGTGTAAGCACGAAGATAACCATAGAAAAGATCTTTCCATCGATCGAAACAGCTACCACCAGTAGACAGTTACAACAGTAGTCACAAAAAGTCTTCCAAAGACGGACAGTGGGTCTCCTCTTAAACTCATCACAAAATCCATATATCCGGTTAATTTTCTTTTCAAAGCAGTCACAAGTATTGTCAGAAGATAGCATATTGTCTCTATATATAAGCTGTGTTAACAGTACACCCAGGAACAAGTCGTGAATCTTGGGAAGGTGGTGCAGCAGCACATTCAATCAGACAGAATGCTGTACCTGTCATTAGAAAACCAATTTGTTATGAAAGAATCAGGGAAAACAAAGATAACAGAAATACTGTCAATTGCGTTCAAAAAATGGTGAAAGTATAAAATGAGGAATCCACGCTTGTCAAAGGACCAATTTTAAGTTTAGAGTCTGTAGGAAGGTTGAAGAGTTGTTCAGACAGAATCAGACACAGAATAAATTCTGCTACAAAGATCTTTCAAAATTCCATGATTGGTTATTATGAAAAACCCATGACTGGTTATATGCTACAAAGATCTTTCAAAATTCTGCTACAGAGATCTAATCTTGACATGCTCGACAGAGAGACGAAAAAGAAGATGAAGATATAGGTCCAAAGACAGGAAGCTGTACAGATTCATACATGGCTTTATTTAGAGAATAGGAAAATGGATTGGCTTTGTTGTGAGTGATGAATTGGATGGCAAGTGCATATATTGGATAGATTTATAGAGACATAAAGAGTGCCAGCTTTAGATTTAAGGAATGTTCTTCCAACTGTGTTTACAATACAGATTCTTATTTAGATACTTCTAAGGGGTACTGAAAAAAGAAACACACACAACAGAAAACACAAATGATTTTTCAAGTCGAGCCTCTTTATCAAGCGTGTAAGTGGACAGCTGATTTTCTGCACTTGGGACCTACTGCCCGCAAGCCCCCTCATATTTAGGATAGCATCCCCTAGATGATCCACATGCCGCTACGCATGAGCTGGATGAGGGGAGCTTGATCTCTAGGCACGGTTGAACAGGCAAAGAAGTTCAAAGACTTGAGGAGAAGTTGGAGAACAAAGATGTGGTTCCAAGTAATATAGATGAACAAAACAAATATACGAATAACGCAAATACAAAAGGCATATAATGCACAACTAAGATGGAGTCTTAAACATAATACAGTTTCACTTGGATATATGAATGAAAAGCGAGCAGAGAATTGTTCTTTGTCATTAAGTACTGTAGTTCAGGGCAGCTCATTAAATTTGTGGCGTGTTTGGTTGGGGGGAATGGAATCAGTTTCCTGGGAATACTATTCCATTCCCATGTTTGGTAAATAGGATTAGAGATTGGTTAGGAATAGGATTCCCAAAAAGTAAAGGAATCCTAAACCCATGGGGGTGGTGGGTTTAGGATTCCCCTCCTTTGGGAATAGGATTCCTGGGAATAGAATTCCCTTCCTGCCAACCAAACACGCTACAGGTGTGATCCATTAAGAGACATAAACAGATGGATTTGATTGTTCAGCAGTGAACATCAATTTTCTGTTAATTCAGCATAAAAAAATAATCTTAAGCCAACAAAGAGAAAGACTTCATTAATCAGGCAGTTGTAGGTGGGATTGGTGGAGACAATTCGGATTATGCATGAAATTTTGAGGCTACGGTAGATTATTTTGGAGATGCAATTCTGTTGACCAGACATTGGCATTTCTGCACTTCTACAAGCTAAACAAATTTCACTACATTTAGTACGACTATGTTTCTTTACCTTGTACCAATTAGAAGTAATTTTGACAAACTCCCTAGCTTTGATATTAGTAGGAAGGTTTTGATTGGCCTAATCTAGTTTCTCCTTAGTTTTTTGTGTGCTGTGTTAATGTTCCCATACATTTGTTTGTTCCATTTTCTGAAATCAGTTTTGACATTAGCTAATCTTTCAGTAAAAAGCAGGAGAGCCAGTAATGTGCACATCCCAAGCTTTTCCAATTAAAGGTAAAATACTTAAATGTTCCAGATGACATGGCTGTTAAGACTAATGGAGGTAAATGAGTTAGAAGATGTATGTTGGCTTACCTCGAAAGATCGGGGCATTCTCTTGCCACATGTTCGGGGTTATCGCATAGCAAACAACGAGGGATCCTGAATGGACATTCTTTCACAAGATGCTGCTGCAAATTCTTTCGGTCTTCTTTGGTCTCCTCTTCTTTGGAAACTTGTTGTTTGGAATATTATTGGCATCCCTTGCATTAAGCCACTGAAGATTATCTTCATTTTCGAGCCCAGCCTCCCAGATTACTCCTGGTTTCTTTCTTTCACAGGCCACCTTTGCTAACCAATCAGCAAGAAAATTCTGCTCGCGGAAAATGTTTATGAACTGCAAGTCTAGATCAGTTCTTGTTTTATCGAAATACCCTAGACGAGCCACTATCCTTATTACCTTCCTAGCTAGCTTTATCAAGTAATCCTCACCTCTGATACTACCATTAAGGGTGTCAATAGTACTCTTGTTATCACAAGAGGCGATCAATTTTGGAAAAAATTCAATTTCTCTGGTTTCCATAGCCACTAGGAACTCCGACATTCCCCACATTTCACAATACTCGGCTGATTTGGTGTGTACAGTGGTGCTATAACCGGTACCACTCAGCTTAATTACAAGTTGCTTTTCTATCTCTCACACACATCCCGGTACAGAACCAGCTTCAACATCAGTATTGGTATCTTCTACTGATTTTGGGGGTTCAGATCTAGCTTCAACATCAGTATTGATATCTTCTACTGATTTTGATGGTTCAGAAGTAGCTTCAACATCAATATTGGTATCTTCTACTGAATTTGATGGTTCAGAAGTAGCTTCAACATCAGTATTGGTTTTTTTTTTCTTCATATGGGTCTTTGGTACTGAAGCATCAAATGTAGCAAGCATATATCCTCGAGGAGGTTTAGGCCAAAATACCTGTTCACCATTGTGTCCTGCTTTGAGTCGATGAAGTTCTTCAAATTCTCTACGAATATACTTGGACTTCCCCTTACGAGGTTCTTTGAAATCGTTGGCCATCCAAGCAGCAGCAACGGTTCGACCTGGTGGTGGTGGAGGAGGGGTTTCCTGCTGATCATCCCCAATCGTAAGGGTTTCCAGATGGGTTTCCTGAACATCCCCAGGGGAAAGGGTACCCTGCTTTTTCTTCCTACCCATTTCTAGGGCTAGTGACCTAGGGTTTCTGGTTTTAGTGAGTTTTAGTGAAAAAGAGCGTCTTGATTGAGTCCAATTTTTGCTTTATGAAACTTGGAATATATTAAAGCACCCAAATTTTTTGGCTGCCCTTAGTGAATATCTCAACAAATTTTCTCCTAACAAATATCTCCAACAAAACAATTTTGCTACCTAAAGAAAGTGCAGAGAAAATACAAATTGGCATGGAACACCATTGTCGCTTCTGAAACGTGAACTTCTTTCTCTACTCCTTCCTTGCTATCCTTGATCGCCACACTACATTTGCGCTTAACTGCAACCCTCGGATCACCTAACCCGCTTTGCAGCACAATTCACCTTCTTCTTCAAAACCAGGATTATCTTGCTTCCTCTAGAGCTTTACCATGTTCTCTCGCTCTCTTTGATTCTTCCTCGGCCCAGGACCTGAATATGTATGGCAAAATTAGCTGCAGAAAACTAGAAACTGGTGTATGATACTTGTAACAGATTACTGTAAAAATGAACAAGAACAAGTGGCTCCTAATGCAAACGAAACTACTACTGTACCTGGTCATAGATAACGCTCTCCGCCTCCAGATCATACTGTAACCTAGTAATAGCCTGGTTTTCACTCTCAGCTTCTTTCCGGAGCTTGTTAATTCTTTCCCTTTCAAATGTTATTTCCGTTCTGTCACATATAAGGCTCTGTAACTGCTCTTCTGACTCGCTCCTTAACCTTGTGACAATTTCCATTTCTGATTGAACAGCAGCACGACCCCTCTTCAAGACATTATCATAGACTTTACATCAGTCATCTACCCTTCAGCCGTTGTACTGACACCAAATAGAAGACTATAAATATGAAACATAAACTTGCCCTGAAATTCATAACACCTGAATTGTTTTCCGTTGACAATGTGATACAACCGACCTGCTGCATACAACCTCGTGTCTTTGAGCATCGTTGACTCAGGTGTGCATGTTCGATCATGCACCTTAGGCAGAGTAAGCATCTCTACAAAAACAACAACCATCACCGAGGGGAAAACATAATTGAGACGCAAATTGCAAATTGCATCACATGATCAGTTCATAGAACGGTGATTTTCACCTGTGCTACTATAAAAATTCATTAAAAGATATTAAAAAAAAAGACCCACACTTAACACGTTATGTATTGGAGAAACTATAAGAGTTTGGTCTAGTCGGCTCATACAGAAAATGAGCTGTAAAACTTGTTTTGACCAAAACTAGGTCTTTGCAAATTGCAAGTTAGACGTCCTACACAATTACACATTGATGGGAATACAGATTCTTGGAAAGCAACGAGACTTTACCAGAAGACCGAGATAAACATGTCTTCCAAGGGAGCCGTGTCCGAGGTAAGAAATCATCCTGAAGTATACTACTATAGGACTGAATTTAAGACAGACAAATGCATCATTATCATGAATGAAAAGGTCCCATGGGACAAATAGGCATACTACTACATTCAGCTGGATACAGTTTGCAGTCAGAGATGCATCCACAAAGTTAACAATTAGAAGTACGGAATAAGAAAACTACGAGAATGAACTTGCCTGAAGTACCACCAAGTTGATAACATCTGCATGTCTCCCAGCTAAATATAGAGAGACGCACCTAGCAGGCACAAATGGAATAGCACTTGATTCTCTTCCGATCTAAATCCCCCAATTTGTTGCGGTTCAGTACCACAACCATTGTCGCTAGTGTTGCCACACCGGACCCCAGCGATTGACCTCCAAACATCAACTTCCAATTCGGATATTGCACTCTTCATCAAACACCCACTCAGCTGCCTTCAATTGCCTATTGTGAGCATGTCCACCAGCAGATTCCTTTGTCCTAGTTTGTTATCCAATAGAAGTATGTAATCACTCTCTATCGGAAAATTAAACCCCCTAATGACTAGAATTATCTCCCACATTATGATTAAGGTATATCGTGTACGGAGGAGCACGACCTTCAGTATTCTCATATGTTTTTTGCAAAATTACCGAATCAGAATTAATTCGATACACTCCCACAGAGGGTTCTGTATATCATCTTCATACACAGAGAAAACAAGGAGACAGATTCGAAGACGGGCTCAAAGTCTTCTGTTACAGCAATACCCCAATTCTGACTTTCAGCGCCTGCACTATGTAGGCGTCGCTTCCATGCACGTATACACAATCCCTTTGTCCCATAAGAGATGACATATTCGTTTTTTTTGCTCCACTAATAGATGACCTATATATTTAACAAACGGATATTTGTAAACTACCTTTTTAATTGATTATTGTTAGTATAAGAAGTATGTATAATTTGATATCCACGTTTATATTCGTTATGTAAGTGTTGAATGCAACCCTAACTAAATACAACTTCCAGTATATTCGTTATAATTTCTACTAATCGACCGGTTGAATTGAAATATTTTTAATAGACCTTCCAATATTGTGATCAGATCACGGTAGATCATCTTCACAATATAATCATTTGGTTTTTATGAGTCCATGATATTGCAACCTGCCAAACTAGTTGACGAGGATTTTTAACAAAGGGTCTAATGGGATTGAGTTGAAGAGAGAGAAGCTCTGTGAATCGGACTCTTAACTCGGTTCATTAATCAACAAAATTTTCTTAGTTTTTCTTCAATTTTCTGGATTTCAGTGCAAATAATAGGTAGCTCAGGAGTTTTTAAGACAAATCTCATAATTATGGGTCTTAATTAGTTCCTTTTAGTGGTAATAAAATGGATTTCGTTAATATGGAGGATTCAGATAGGGTTTCTCGGGTTGTTGATATGGAAGAGACATAATAACACAAAACCGGCAATGCTGCTAATGGGGGTTCCGGATTCCACGGGGTACCAAATGCATATAGGACAGAGGACTTTTTATTTTATCCTATATGTATTTTGGTACCCTTCCGTTGAATCCGGCACCCCACATTAGCAATGTTGAAAACCGGTGCAAAAAGAAAAAAAAAAAAAAAAAAAAAACTATTACTTGAAAAATCTTGGTTTGTACTACGTATACCCATGGCCATGAAGTTAGTAATGTACGAATAGTTATTGTTGCTATTCATGATCTTCATAATGTTGGTGGCTTGTGCTCCAATCCAATATATCCTGCCTCACGGGTCCAGAGAGTATATGCACTGAGATCGAATATAATCATCACGACACCTCTATTTGCGATCGGCTTTGTCGAACAGATTGTCAAAGTCATTGTTCATTAGGTGGTGGTTCAGTGGCAAAGCATCAGTACACAACTGGATCTTCTAAGTACTTGCAGGTGTGCATATGCTGTTGTAGAAATAATACACCATTATCCTCAACTTTGGCGACTTTATTAGATGAGTAATTAAGGTGGGCAATTAGTCGGCTGCAGCTCACTAAAAGAATATAGATCTGGCGAGAGCTGTAGTCAAGTCTGCAAATAGAAAGTTGGCAATTCTGTAGAAAGTTAGCAAATAGATCCGGCTGCAGCTCCTCAACTTAAGCTTATTATGTCGCATCATTATTGTTAACTCAGGATTCCAATTCATGCTGCGATCATCTATCTTGTTTTAGATGTCATTTGGTTGGCTCATACATGGGAAATAACAAACTACAAAGTGCAAACATAACCGCAAGAAATATGGAACACTAACTGCTTTCTCTAAGGGAAAAAGTTAATTTTTTATTCATAAAAATAAGAAAGCATCGCTTACTACAGAGAACAGAAATAACGAAGTACGAAAATAGTACTAATTTGTTTGTGGGTGAAATTTCAAGATATCTTGAACGGAACACCAAAAAAAATTAGATAAGCTTTCACAGGGAGTAAGAGATCAGAAGCATCCTTACACTGCGCTATGAACAAAAGCTTCGTTTACTTCTCTCTTCATATGGCCCAGGAAATTGCATATGCAGAAGTAGATGCCAAATGTTTACTTTATGTTTTCTTCACAAGGGAAAAAAAAAAAAAAAGCTCATCACTCGTTTTCTCTATTTTATTGCATTAAATTATGAAACCTTGGTTCTAATTAGCAGAACCGGAGAGTGATAGTTGATTAAATGTTTTTGCTCTCAAAAAGTTGTCTTTTGATAGCGAAGAAGTTTTTGGAGTACCCACAAGAGTGAGTCCATCTTAGTTGGGTTTTGTTTTCTTTCAAAATCAGCCAATCTGCCCCCATTAAGTCCACCTGTCCGCCCAGCATGTCAAATCCATACCCACCCAGATGGGAATCTCAAATCTACCATTTTCAAGATATATCTCGTATATCCTGAAAATCTTAAGAATGCCAAGCACTCTATTTTGGAGAATCAAAAATAATAGAAAATATACAACATATATAATTTAGTTACCTAATAAGGAAATAATGATCTTCATCACCAGCTGGCTATACTTCTTCATTACAACAGGATACTGAGAAATTGTGATGATATCTTATGCATTTAATAAAAAATTATTGTATGCGAGGAAATAATCTTCACATGGCTTTTAACACATCTAGGGTGAACCTGAGAAGTCACTATAAATATTGGTTGCCCGAACAATCTAATTTAGACTATCAATGAAATCCGACGCCAGAATCTCAAAGAAGATGTCCAGTTCGACTACTCAGCTGGTTGTAGCTCTAAGCTTATTATGCTTGATTCTTCTGGGTTTTTCGTACTCTGCCGAGGCAGCTGCAAGGCCAATTACTAGTTAGTATATATACTTTCAATTTAAGTCTTAAATGTAACCCTATTTGAGTTAATAACGATCAACTAACTAATCGATGCACGATGCTTGCACGCAGATGATGCGGGTGCAGCGGAAAATCATCGACAATGTGAACCCATCGGAGTTTCTTGTCATAATGATGATGACTGTCATAAGTAATGCGACCCAACAGTTTATTTTGCAGGCGTTTGTATTGGTGCTGCTGCTTCATCAAATCGCGAGGAGAAGACAGACGTTAACCGATTAAAAGTTATAAGTCAGGCCGGTTGTTGTTGTTTTTCAATTTATCGCTAGCTTTTGATTTCCAATGATTCCCTAGCTTAGGCTTAGGGTCACTCAAGTAAAATGATGGATCTCTATTCTTCACTCTGCAATATCATAAATAATAACACATTAATGAAGGTATTTCTGTATTTCTGTGTTTTTTTTTGTTTTTTTTATTTTCTGGTAAACAGAGGGGGTTAAGGGGACCCTCTCTTTTGCAGACGAACTAGACAAAGTTGTACGAGAACTATTTACAACTCAACTCCATTTGGGGGTAGAATTATCAGTTGAATCAAAATATATAAAGGGTTCTCAAAATTCATACCAGAATCATTCACAGACGAAGAATTAAGAATAATTGATTCCATTAACGCTACCTTTATCTGGAGGAGAAGCCGAAGTGGCTGCTCGAGAAGTAAAACCTAATCGCCTTGACAATGGTCAAAGTCTCCCACCCAAGGTCAAGCTCACGACTTTTTTTTCCTATTTGATTATGTGGGGATAGGTATTTCCGCATTTGGGACAGTGGTTAATATCGCAACTTTAGTAAAAGTTTTACCCTACAAGTAACAAAATAATAGTACTCACGCCAGATTTAAACGAGGGTGATGTGCCCATGTTTTGTAGCTTAATATATCTCGAATAGCTTGTGAATGTACAAACATAAGCATTCATCGATAAATCCCCTTTAATTTCTTTGATCGGTTAAAATCACTTGTAATTAAAGCGAGGGGATTCTAAAAATAATATTCTTACGTCAGTATGCTATAAGGCATTATCATATGATTTTCGGACGCGCAATGCACATATTTCATTTAATTGATAGGAAACATTTTCCACTTATGTACAGTACCTCAGTAAACACAACAGAACAAGTTTATCAAAACGAACAACAATTTTAACGCTGATACTGATAGCACTACTTAATGATGTTCTCATCCCAAACTTAACATCATTACATTGTTAGTGCGTTATATAGGCAGTTGCTGCGACAAACATGATTGTGACTGCTAAAACGGTCATGAAAATATTTTACACCGCGGTTTTTCAAGGTTGCTTTGAATGGTACTCCTTGGTTCCCACAAAATGTGGATCTATTATTGTATATATAATTTGAGAGGAAATTGCTGGCCTCACATTGAAAGTTAAGCCAAAAGCTTGAATTCTAGAGTTTCTGGCCTCTCAATCAATAGAAAGCGAGGATTTAAAATATTTTCGGTGTTTTTTTTCCGCACACTATAACGAAGACCAACTCCGTGAAAAGACCCTAATTCTATTCTCTTCTTCGGACTCTGTGAAGAACTGGTGTGTATCGTGGAAAGTATGGTGTCGTGCACTAGAGAAGTACAGTCTACTCCATTGTCCATATGTGACGAGAGTGGAGGATTATAATCATTTGCGGAAAAAAAAACATAATCAAGAGTGAAAATCCCACTTAAATCTTCAACGACATCTGTTATCAATCAATCAAGGTAACGATTATTGACTGTATTTCAATTCATAGATCGATCATCTGGCAAGTATTGTTTTGTTATTTCATTTAAATCGTGTTCTTAGTTTTTGCTTATTTCGCTTTATGAGTTTTCGGCCAAACAGATAGCGTAGGGTTTGTTCTTTTTCTTTTTCTTTTTTTTCCCGTTGACTTCTCGATATTCTTGGAGAAGTCAAAATTAAATTTTTGTTAGTTTCTCTAAATTAAATGGGAGAGGCACGGTTTTTTTTTTTTTTTAGTAAGAAGAAACCGATTGAAATTATGAAGAAGCTTCACACAACTTACACTGTTTTTTGGAATTGACAACTGAAAAGCTTCTCCCTCGCCATTTCTCCCGTGGTCCATGGTACACTCTCTTTTAGATTTTCTCTTATTTGCCTTTGCAAATTTCATCAAGAGATAACATAACTGATTCTTATTCAATATCCACGGAATATAAAGTTTTCCAGCTGGACATGTAATCCAATGAATTACCAGTTATTGATTGCTGACTACTTTGCTTATCGTGTTTGAGGTTGTAGTGGATGATATCCGAGGAGTGGAGCAACTATCTTAATGAACTCCCGGTATCTCTATCTTCTCTAAGCTTCATACTTTGCTTTGTGTTTTAATATTTTAGTTCTATAGCATTAGAGGTTTAATATATGAAAAAATGGAATTTGAGAGAAAGCTTTTAGCGGCATCACTTCGTGGTTCTCAGAGACAACAACGAGCATGTAATCTTAGTGAATCAAGGTTTAATATTGGTTAGTTTGTTTTTCTCTCATCTTTCCTAAGGTTTAACTTATTCAATTCCTGATAATACGTATAGTAATGGACCAATGGTACTAAAAATACCCTAATTATAGTGTCTGAAATCGTTGTTTTTCTTCTGTGAATGATAAGTCGTATTTTGACTTCTAGTAACTATTGTATCTTTTTCATACGCTCTAATTTGGAGAAATTCTTTTAATTATTGAGCTATGAAAATATGAGATACCTGAAGAAAAAAAAAAGTATTTCCCTCTTATTGGATTCTTCTTATCCATTAACCTTCCTTAACTGGTCCATGAATGCCCGTGTCTTTTGCTTGGGAGTTTATAGGTTTTTCATGATAAGGGAATCCTTCTCTTGTTCATAAACATATATATATATATATATATATTATATTGTTTTCCATCCCTTTTTTTTATTTTTATGGAGAACTCTTCAAGACCTCAGGTAGTGGTGGATCTTGAGATGGAGGAAGTTTTTTTTTTTAAAGTGCATAAATCCTAGGTGGCCTGTAATATAGGAATTTGAGAAACTCACGTTGGAGATGCTCTAAGAACCTCTAAAACTAGAGGATGGTGTATAGGATGTCTA